>OX375879.1:100103395-100703395 GCA_947359465.1 Metellina segmentata
TTTGCAACACCTACGGTGCTGTTCCTCACCAAATATGGGTTGAGTACAGAAGAAGAATATTGCACTGAAATTTCTTTTGGTCGTAATTTCAGCAGGATTCCTAATATCTTTACCAGTATATTTCATTTCAAACGTCATATTATTTCCAACAGGACCTCCTCGGTCGTCAAATTGTATCTTTATTTTGTGATAACCGCACACAATTCGAAGTGCACCTCTTGCTATTCCAACAAATCTCTCGTCATCTGACCGTGGCTCAAAAATACGCGGTATTATCCTCGGATCTTTCCCTTCGGGTTTGATCCCGGACCGTCGCCAATAGCCCGTTATATGCACAAGTGCGACGTTAATTAATATCGTACCTACTTACCTAGTAATTACTGCAACTCTCCCACCATTTAGTAGGCGTTGCATGACCAAATATAACTTGACCACTTGACGTTGTTTGGAGCAAAACGGTCAAATCTTGGCACTTTCGTAATACAATACAACCTACCATTCAGGTTTCGAAGCTTAAGACATCCATTCATTTGAATATTGGATGGAATCTCTAAACTATTCACGTTGGTGCTTCTATCACCCCACGGATATTGGATGTTCATAATAGTATTTGGGATGATGAATCCTTTCCAGTTTTTCAATTTCTTGTGCTCGTATTCGTTAGAAGAGCTATTCTCTACGACCGACGGATCTTTACGAAATGTGTCTAGGATTATAATAGGACTTGAAAATGCAAAATTGCTCCTTGATCGATGGGCTGCTGAATGGACGTTGTCTTATCAAGTGTCAAACCAACAGTAATCTTCTAACATTTCCGTTCAAAATGTTGCGTGACAGGAGGTTCCATTGTCAGGGAACAGTATTATTTTCAAAGTAACATTTTTTAAAACAAGGCGAGGTGAGATTCAAGTCATCCTATTCGAGAATCATAAACACAGTTACAGACTCCGCCCAATCGGAGGTAATATTCTATCCTCAATTTGTGAGCAAATACAAATTGGCTAAGTATGAGTTCCCAAATTTTTCGGTCCAAGAACCCTTTTGAAAGTTGAAATTTTTTGTGGATTCATTGATATTTGGACCTTAGTAAACCATATTTTCCACCTCAATTTTAAGAGCAGAATGTTTAGATTGTTCGGAAATATCGAGAATAACTACAGTTCAGAAAAAAAAATAAACATAGAGTGAGATTATACAAACTTCTATTTATACTAATTTAAATGCATTAAATCAATGCAAAATTATAACATTAATAGTACTCTCATACTCTTTTAAAATCAAAATATCGCATCCCGGCAAGAACAGTGACAACTCAAAATTGCCGAATTTGAGAAACATCAACTTAAAGGATAAAAGCTTCTTTAAATTTTAGGTATTTATGGTGGTAACTTCTATTGGTACAGCTAAACTCTACGTTTATGAGTGATGGCAACGGCTTGGCGATTTTTTGGCGCACTTTTAGTAGCGAGTTACGATAAATTAAGGCAACCCATCTTTCGTTACGGTTGCTGTGGTTTTCATGGCAACCTCGGCAAACGGAAACTTTCAATTTGCATTTTGAATATTCTAGAAAGTTCTTCCGAAATCCGTTAAAGTCGTTTGATTTCATTGATTCGTTTAAAATTTTTTCTTTCCTCCAATTGGTTATTTTGTTTTTAAAATATCCTTCGATAGCATTGGTCTTTTCAAATCGTTTTCTGTGAAACCATTGGTCCATTTATTTGTATTTTGACAGTTGTGAAATTTTTATTTTATTATAATAGTTTTCACTAAAGGAATCAGTGTTTTGTTTTTTGACCATTTTCGTTTTCATTATTTTTTCACGAAAGAATTCTGACGTTATCAGGTTGTATCATTTCTTGCTTTTTTTCTTTTGTAAATCTTTTTCTTTTTTTAACATGCCCACTGTATTTACCGAAATTGATAAGTTTCAGGGTATTCTTACCCAACATTCGTTGCTTAGTTTCTGTGTTGGTTCACAAATCTGTTTTGATATCTGCTTAAGCTTACTACTTTTTGTGAAAGTTTTAAAAATATATACTTTTTAAAACGTTTTGAAATGTGTTTAAAAAGTGTGTTGTAAAAATAAAAAAAATTTTGACAGAAAAAGAGTTGGGTAATAATTATTTCCTTGGCGACTTTAGAAGTGCGCCAAAAATATCGCCAAGGCCGTTGCCATTGCTCATAAACGTAGAGTGTAGCTGTTCCCTTCTATTATATTCTATAGAATAGCAATATAACAAGCTGGTGCACATCTTACATATTTTTCAATGACATAACAAAATTTTTATTTTTTGACTTGTGTCATTTTTCTTGAGGGGTGCGATACGTCCTTCAATCTCAATGTGAACAATGAAGATGTTTTTCAGTAATAAGTATAACTATGTTTTTGATTTAATGTCTGATAATTTCAATATTAAATCATTCTCAGCTCAAGTTTTTCAAATCAATAAATATTGATTACTCCTAATTTACTCATATTTTAAAACGCAAGATATTAGGAAGAAGTAATGTAGTATTTGTTTTGTTTTGCAGCTCCTGTATTTTGGGTAGGAAGGTATTAACATTAATTACGCTTCAATTAACGTTGCTATTGGCGACGGTCCTGGATCAATAATCTCGAAGGAAAAGATCCGTGGTCAGCAACTCGTAAATCTGACCCACGATCATACGACGGTCGCACCTGAGTTTGCACCCACTCTCAAAAATTTCACAATAATGTGAACATGAGGAGATTTGAGGTCACAACAAATTTAACGTGTACCAACCCCCTCCCATATACACGACAGTTGAGCTGTATTTTGGGTATGTAATATATTTCCTTTTTCAGCGGACCAGTTTTGTCCCGGTCCAACATTTGGTCAAAACATTTTTGCATACGAAATTTCAAAGCAATCGGATGATTCCTTCTTGGTGCGTCGATTTTTTTGTTATAGAGTGTATGTACCCCGGTTGGGAAACACTGAACTAGATTAATAAATCTAATGAAACCTATAGAGACAGAGGAAAAAATCAGGTTCCACCGAGATTTGAACTCGGATCGCTGGATTCAGAGTCCAGAGTGCTAACCATTACACCATGGAACCTATCTTCCCATGCCGGGAATCGAACCCGGGCCGCCTGGGTGAAAGCCAGGAATCCTAACCACTAGACCACATGGGACTTGCAACGATTTCCTGTAGTTTGAAATAAAAAGTAAAAATGTCGATTGTGTATGATTGTGTGTGTTTCATTCGAACATAAAAGTTAAGGAATAGTCTTAAGAACTATTTGAATAAAAAATTATTTGCGGTATCGGCATAAAGCGGGAAGGGAGGGTGCTCCACACACAAGAAAGTTTTGTTCTAAATCTCATTTCAGGATGAGTTATTTTTGGATACATGCCCGTTTCTCGAGAAAAAACAGAAGAATATAGCTTGTCTACTCTTGGAATCGTGTATGTTGAGGTATCTAGAGGCCCAAGGGGTGCAATTGTTGGGGCTCTCAAACTTAAGTTAGAAAAAAAAGTTTCAACAGCAAAGTTCAACAAACTTTCATTAAGTTATTAACAAAAAAAGTAAATCAATCAAAGTTTTCATGCCATAACACATTAAATAAATGCATTAAAAAATATATATTTTACATGAATTTCCTCATTGCTTTATTTCTTGCAAATTCGTCAGTTATTTTGGCTGTCAATTCAGTTTAAAATTTCTTGCTCTGTATACAGAATGGCAATATTAATTAATCTTTCTTCTCCCATAGTACTCCTTATATAATTATTCACACGCTTTAAAACAGAAAACAATCTCCTGACGCATCAGTAAGGGAATTGTTAAAAAAAAATTTTCAAAATGATTTCATTAGGAAATGTGACACTCATTTCTTTAGCGGCTCGATAGATGTCTGGTGTGGTTGTTATGGTGTCGTCGTTTTCTTTTAGAAATAGTAAAAAATGTTCAAATTCACCTTCAAAAGTACAAACATCAACATCATTTTTGTAAACATCCTTCATTTTTCTATCGTATTTTTTTTCTTCTAATCTCAAAGCAAGATATATTAGAAAATGCTCCACAACTTCAAACGTCTGAGTTCTTTGAGATAATTCTGCCTTTGTGTTATCACACCTCTACTATTATAAAAGGAAGTGTTTGTTTGTATTCTGCCCGCAAAGTCCTGACGAATCTATTGCACTTACAGTAATGGATTTGACACACAAGTAGTTCAAATTTTTTTCAACTTTTGAGTCGCGGCGAATTTTAAAATTCAATCTAGAACTTTTTTTGTGAATTTAATGAAATTTAATTATTACTGTCTTCTTTAGGCCCTGTTCACATGAGGCGTTTCAACGCATGGCGAGGCTAGGGCTAGCAGGGTCCCGCCGTCAAATTATGTTTGTTTATTCCTCTAATTCAAGTATTTTTTGCGACCTTGAAGAACGGGACACTGATAGCCTCGACAACGCGCGTTCTACGTGCCTCATGTGAACGGGACCTTAGGATGCAACAGTATAAAAGATCCGAGATTCTAAATTTTTTTTTTTTGTTACCGTTTTCATTTTGCGCTGATGAATGATTTTCCAGCAGAATAAAAAAACAAATAAGAATTTTTAACTGGAGTTTTGTGTTTTTTTTCTATCTTCTAGACCGTTAAAGACAGAGTAAACGGATATGAAATTTGCGGAAAATTTCACATTACTTCAATATCTAAAGATATGATTTTCTTAAATTTTTTTTTAACTAGGGGGCTTCGCTCTCTTCTTGCTTACGCTCAAAATTAAAAACTAATAGTAATATGATATAGATATGACAGTTTTAGTTTTGTATCGGAAATTACGATCTGAAAGTTCCGAAATTTGAATGAACCACTTTTAATTGCATCGATTTTATTTATTAACCAATTTAAAAAAGAATTATACCATAAGAAAGAGTGTAATGTAATGTATTCAGTGATGTTCTCAAATTTAAAAATAATAATGGTATTTGCTGTAGATATAACGGTTTTAACAAAAAATAGAGAAAATATCCAAAGATTCCGAATTTTGTCTGACCAACTTTTGATCACATCCAATGCAATTATTAACCGATTTCAAAAATAACAGTACCGTAAGAAAGAGTACATTCTGAGGTATACTGCGATATTTAAAAAATTAAAACTAATAGTAATAAAATATAGATACGGCAGTTTTTAAAAAAATAACACAAATGTTCCGATTTTTCCCGAATTTCAAAAAAATATTATCAAGAACCAAATTGAAATTTCAAAAAAAAAAAAAAAAAAAAAAAACTTGACGAGCTGCAAAAATTTACGTTGAGAAGTAAGTACTCTTTAAAAAAAACTCACGGCTGAAGACTGAAAATTTGTACGTGTTTTGCTCCCTCGCAGAAGAAATTTCGCTTTTTCAATTTTGACACTTAATAAACCCTAAACTAATAGCCGCATCGGAAAAAAAAAATCTTAATAATTGTCTAGGGAATACGATGAACAAACCATGTTAATTTCATATTTTTCCGATAGTTTTCAATCCTGCGTCGGCGGTAACATTTTTTTAATATAGAGATTGATATTTTTTTCTACACGAACGTCGCAGCGCAGAATGACCTTCGTTTCATTCGAGATTCCAGATATCAGATTTCATTTTCTACGTTCAGTAAAACAAATAAAAACATTTTGACGGGCATTGTTTAGTTCTTTTTTTAAAATCGGGATCGTTAAAGATAGATTGAAAATTTCAACGGATTTGAAAACTGCGGAAAATTTTACTCCTCAGCGCTATCTTGCAATTGATTTTTTTTAAATAAGTAATTTTTCAATTAAATAGTTGTATTTTTGAAAGAGATTGTGACGTCATGCCGATTGGATATATTAGCAATTGGAATTTGACAATGACGAGGCCGTCACGGCGTTGGTTTGCGAAGCAAACCATAGTTCATAATATGGTTGGCGAAGCAAAACAATACCACGGGCAACGCCATGATGGCTGTTATCCAATAGGCTACGAATTGCTTCGCAAACCAAATGGGAATTCGTAGCAATCCCCGGGGGTTAGCGAGCAGTGGTCACACCTGACCCCACGAAAAGAACTATCACGGTCAACGCCGTTCTAGTATGACATGAAATGAATTAACTATGAAATTTTCTCTTATTATAAATTCATGTCCGTCTTCGTTTTGATCAAAAAAAAATTTTCTCTCTTGGTGTCTGCGAGTTTGTCCATCTTCCACATTAAATGAGAGCCCTGATAAATCAGTTGCCTCTTTTACAACTGTTTCAAATTCTTCTCTGAAATTACTGATAAAATTTTATTATGAATTCAGTAGGATATATCCTTTTAATAGTCCGTATTTATTCTTGGTAAAATTGTATTTCAAATAACTTTCATTAGGCGGTTTCATATTTGTCCATTTTCTTCAGAAGTGAATTCCCCTCCATTATGGTAATTTTTTTTTCTTCATCTGAATTACAAATTTTAGCTAAGGCCTCATATAGATGAAACCAAGTTTTATAGCTAATGCAACATCTGCTCTTGCTGATCATATTGAATTAGAAACTCTTTTCACTGCACTTAAAAGACTCACATTGTAAAGACGCTGTCATAACTTTCCTCGAGCACTAATAAAAAGACATGTTAAGATCTCGGGCACTTTGTTTTTCCGGAGCTTCTTAGTCCTCCACTGATCAAAAGAACAGCAACTGTTATTATAGATAGATAAATGTTCTGGTGGGGATAGCAGTGAAGCCATTTTATCAATTAAAATGTCATAAAGAAAATGTCGCCGTATCTAATATTGTAGGTTATTTAATGGTTAATTTAAGCAGTTAATCTGGAAAAAGAAACCGTTGATGTTAATCTCTAACACTTAATAAAAACCGTTAAATTTAGCTGACCAACCGGTCTGGTGGTTAAGGTGTTAGCCTCTAGAACGGAAGGTTCCTGGTTCGAATGAGGGTCAATGCATGGATGTTTGTAAACGTATGGTGTAGAGGCGGCTGGTACACCTTAAATCTGTCGTAGGTAATTGGTAATTAACGCCGTACTAGAGCAACACAAGGGGCGATTGACGACGGTCCGGGAAAGATCCGAGGACAACACCTGGTAATTTTGAACCTCAGTCAGATGACGAAGCAACAACTAAACTGGCACCCCACCTCTCAAACTTCCACACCAACCCAACGAGAGGAAATCTGTCGTGGGAGATTACACTTAGGATATTGATTCCGGATCGTCGTTAATAACTCGTTGTGTTGTTCCAGTACGAAGTTAATTAAAAATTACCCCTCAAATTAAGGTTCTTGGTTCGAATCCGTGCATGGATGTTTGTAAACGTATGGTGTAGAGGCGGCAATTGTACCTTAAATCTGTCGTGGCCGAAAGTCCTCACGATGGGTTGGTGTGGAAGTTTGGTTAGTGGGGTGCCGGCTCAGGTGTTGCTTTGTCATCTGACCGTGTTTCAAAATTACGAGGTGTTGACCTCGGATCTTTCACTTAAGGGACTGATCCCGGACAGTCGTCAATAGCCCGTTGTGTTTCTCTAGTACGACGTTATAGTACTAGTATTTTTGCTGTTTAAGCTCAAATAAAACAGTCCAACAAATTATGGAATATATTTTTTAATTTTATTTAGAATTTGAGTAGAAAAAATCAATTTTTTTCTAAATTGATATGATTTACATAACAATAAATTATTGAGAGTCGAATGTTCAAACAACCTAATGATTCAATTCTTTTCAACATCAATCACAATCAAAAGAACATTAATAATTTTTAAATAGATTCAAAAACACTTACAAATTCAACAAGATAATAAAATTGCCTTTGCATAGTTTTCACAGAATACGAATGTGGTTACATTTCTCCCAGTTTTAAAGGAAAAAATAATACATGAAATAAAAAATAATTCAATCAAAAATATAGTGAAATCTACAACCGTCTAATCCTATAAAACACAAACAGCATAGAACAGTAAAAATTAGTAGTGTTTCGTAGCAGATAAGTACATGAATTTAACCTTTGCCTGCTTGACATCAAAAAGTGGCAAGATTAAAATTTAAAGAAACAAGGGAAAATGCAATATAATTAATTTTAAACCATAAACTGGAAAATAAAATTCCAGTGAATAAAATTTCTTATTACTGGAGTGTAACTATGGCTTTTTTTCCCCTCTAAATTAAACTTTGCATTGCAATCTAATTTAATCTCAGGAATTTACTTCATTAAATGAGTGGAATGTAAAAACCAAGTAAAGCATAATAAAAGCTTTAACATTTAAAAGTACAAAAAATTCATGTAAAGTGTTTTGTGTATTTGTGAATTTCTAATTAAACATATTCTTATTATGTAATCAGTAGTCGGTAAAAATAGACTTAGGTTCTAAAAAACATCACAAGACAATTCCTTGTGTCAATACAGAATAAAAACAAACTATATAAAAAATATCTCATACAAATTAAAATAAGTGTAAAAACGAAATGCGAATTGAAAACCCATCTCAATAAAAAATTGAAATACAGGTTCAAACACAATAGCATTTTTAATAAAGCAAGCAAAACTTATGTCAACATTCATTTTACACATCTAAAAGAAACATGTATCAAAATAGTTTTTATGCATAGAAGTCCAGACAAATACGCCCATGATAATGATAACATATTCAACTGAAGCTTTAAAAAAATCACACATAAAACATAATTTTCAACTGAAAATTTCATTTTAAAGGCAATATAGCCTAAAAAAATAATCGAATTAAATTGCAAACAATTGTTTAGCCTGTCTCATAAGTATTATTTTATGCTTCAATCATATGCTGAATCAAAAATATCCATTCTTGTATTGGGATTCAATTACACAGGATCTTCTGAAACAAAAACCTGCCATAACATCATCCCTATAAAACATTCTGCGAATTAATAACTCGGAAACAAAAAATTTTTTATAAATCTAAAATAAGCTTGATTATAAATGTAAATCCTTATAGCAATTTTACAATTTTTTATTGAAATAGAGATTTTAATAGATAATATCTTCACACAATATTGAAATAATTTAATAGAATAACAGTAACAAACTTAGCAGTTTAAAAAAAATTCAATTTAACATGCTTTCCAAATGATCAGAAATGTAAGATGGTAATACATTCTGTTGCAAACTCATTTTGATATAGTCATTTTATTACCCTTATAGTACGGATTTATTACCCTTATAGTATGGATAACGGATAATTTATCTGGAGTCAACATATACTAAATGCAATATACTAGAGTACAATTAACAAGAACCAATTAATTTTATTTTCTCTCCAGTAATAGTTAATAAAAACACTCGAGTTACAACACTAACAGAAGCTTCAAATATCAGAGCAATAAGTTCCACTATAAAAACTGAATGCATGTAAATATAATACAATTTTTGGTGTTATAAGATTGAAATTTTACTACGCATAACCTATGGAGTAAAATTATTTCCAATATTCCTCTTAAAGTTCAATAGGATTACATTTCAGATAGCATAAAAATTTGAAAATTTTTATTTACATGTGCACAAATAAAATAGAAGCAATTTTCACCATTGAGTACACTAAGATTTTTCTGTAGAATGATGAGAAACAAAATTTATATGGAAATTTCATAGTAATATGGAAGAACTGGAAGTTTGGATCATAAACCACTTTAATGTTACAGGAGGAATTTTTTCTAATGAAAAACCTTTTAGTGACAGAATAAGAATAGAAAAAGAAGGTAGACAGGAAAGACAATCAGAAGACCACTTTATGTGCTTCTCACAAAACCTGTAACATATTTTTGAAGTGTAACAAATCAACGAAACATTAACATTAGATATGATTTGTCTGTACATTTATTAGTCATAACCAACTTTTCTGTGCATTATATTTTACATAAGTATGCTTTACTTAACCAGGTGAAGAATTTTTTTATTATTTCTAATATTTTAGTTTCAAATATTTTTGCATACTACAACAATAGTTGCTAAGAAATAATCAATAGATTTCAACTGGAAGACTTTAAATCCATTGGTGAGTATAAGATCAATCAACATTTGAAAACATTTACATTTATATTTTTCTTTCCCCATCCAAGTTTTTAATTTCGATTATTATTTCTGGATGTATAACAGTTGAAGGCATTTTTACCATACATTAAAATTACTTAATAGCTGCAAAGGAGATAACAAAATGATATCAATGTACAATAAGCCCAATACAGAGCATCTAGACTAGATCAATCAAAATGTGGGCAGAATTTACAAAAAAATACCTAAAATTATAGGATTTCATGTACATTACAAGAACAACAGTCATCAGCTTAGAATAATAATCATCAACTTAGAGCAGAAATTCCTTAACTCTCCAAGAGTGCCAGTACCGCTACTAATAGTCTATTGCACTGATTCCAAGAGGCATACCGGAGTACAATTCGGTTGGTTAGGTTTTATGGGAGCCAAGTACTGTCTGCAGGGAGTAAAGGTAAAGGAGGGAGAAACAGTCAAGGATCTTGGGGCGATAATTCACAGGGATTTTAAAATGGGTCACCAATGTTCAGCTGCGGGTAATAAGGCTAATAGGTTATTGGGGTATATTAAAAAGATTGTAACTTCAAGGGATAAGAATATAATCTTGCTGTTATATAAGGGTTTAGTAAGACCACATCTAGAATATGTTGTACAATTCTGGGCTCCATATATGAGAAAGGACATAGAATTAATTGAAAGGGTTCAGCACAGAGCAACAAAAATAATAAAGGGACTAGCAAATTTCGCCTATAATGAACATTTAAGTAAGCTAAACATGTATACACTGGAAAGAAGAAGAAGGAGGGGGGGATTTGATTCAGCTATTCAAGTTTGTAAAACAAGGGGACACAGAGGGCTTAAATTTCAATAGGGATAACAGAACAAGGGGCCATGGGTATAAATTGAATAAGACACATTTTAATCGGGATTTAAGGAAAAACTACTACTTTAATAGGGTAATAGACAGCTGGAACGCGTTGCCTGAAAATATAGTTAATTCAAAGGGAGTGTACGAATTTAAGACACAATTGGATAGTCAGTGGGAATTGGGGAATTCATAAACAAAGGACCAGCCTTGTTGGGCTTGAGCCTGTAGCTGGTCGTCAATATTTGTATTTGGAAACATATTTGGTCAAGCTGAGCCAAACACTGTTAAGCAAATAAGTAAACACACAAGCAGTTTTACTGACCCATGGTGAAATCTAATCGGTGTCACCTACAAAGGCATATTGCTAGTGTAGTGGGAAACCCAAAAGTAGTTTTGAAGGATTTCTCTGCAATGGGTGGTAGACCCAAAATATACCAATAAGCAAGATGTTCAAATGCTTCAGATTTGCTGTATAGTGTGAGATTTTTTTCCTGGCTCGATATTTGAACTGAATTTTCCAAGTTGTGTTTGGGCATGTTGCCTTTTAGGGATACCTGATAAAAAGTGTTTTACTGTACAGGTGATAAAAAAAAACTAAATTTATAAGACAAAAAAAATAAAATCACAAGTATTTTGATTGTGAGAGATTACAATATGCCAAAGAATTTCTTATAACCAAGAAAACAAATACTGAGTGTGAAAAAATGTCAGCTAATGATTTTTAGCTCTAGGTTGATAGGGTGTTTTTTGCCAATTTTAATTCATTCTGCTTACACATCATTTCAAATGAACGATTTACCTATATACCACTGAGAATTAACCCCTCTTTGCATGATTTTTTCTTTATTGGTGAAATAAATCAAGGTGATATAATTCATGTTCAAAATTAAAGGAAAAATGGTTAAAAAAATCTTAGTATATATTTATAGTACAAATTTAGCAAAAAACAATAGGATGGTATCATGTGGTATATTTTAAATTAAACGCAAACTTTTTCAGAAATTGCTCTAAAAATAACAGAAACACATGTTACAAACCTTTCTTCCACTCATTTTCACTTTTTTAGCAATAGAAACTCAAATATAATAAAACAAAATTAAAAACGAAATCATATGTTTATTGCAACTACAACAAACAGCAGAATGACAACTTCAAGCTTGTTTTACTGATAGTGACACTTGCTTATTTTTGACAGCTATGTTTTTTTTTATGCAATGGACATTAAAAAGGTATCCAGACACGATCAAGTTAAAGTGAACTTGTTCTTTTATATAATTTTTGGGCATTCAATGTTATGATGGAAATTTCCACCATTATGCAAAGAAGGGTTAACTTCACATAAAAATTGGTTTTCTAGCTTTTCAAACTAAAAAAAGGGTCAGGGCTTTTTACCCAAGAATTGTCAGAACACGAAAGGATGTAAGCTGAATATATGAATGAATTTTTGTTAGCTTGTCTCCTGGTAAATCATGCATTTAAAACATTGGAATGGTTGGAATTCACTCATTTCTAGGAACACACAAGAATAAAAATAAAAAAACACTTCAGCATGTTAAACACATTTATAAAATTTTCCATTTTGTATTGCTAACAGATCATAATTCTATGTTAAACTTATTGTTTAACAAACAATTTAAATTTGACAGTATTGTATTTCATTTTGGTTAGATAGTAATAAAAAACATTTTCAAGTATTCTGTAAAACCAAATTATTTGCAAATGGAGTAAATGAGATTGAATATCCTCAAAAAAATGAGATAGAATATGTATCAAAATGAGATTTATGTTTACTAAATTTCAGAACATTTTTGAATGAAATCGAATTATCATTGCTGAGCTATTCCACATTTCCGGACCAATCAAATGTATTTCTGGACTAAAATTCAATAGATGGTAAATCAGCCCAAAACATCTCATTCTACAGTAAAATTCAATACATTTTTTTTGATTACTAAGCAATTAGTTTCAGAACTAATCCTTGAGTGAATAGTTAATTCCATACCTACTTAAGAATCATATTATTCTAATATGCATAAGAACATCTTTAAGCATCAGAGCTAGGTTAGAAAAGACTTCAAGTTCGTAGCAATACAATAAGTCTAAAACTGAAATTACATTTTCAGGATTTAAATCACAATATTGAACTTTGATCTTTTTTGTAGGATTAAATCAATTTAACCAGCTGTAGAAAATTTGAGTATTTAACTTGAAATATGCCATATAGGGTGCACTAAAAGTCACAAAAGGGTGTTTTAATAACTTTATCTTAACGCATAAGATTCATCAGTATTTCGGTGGCTTCAGATATTTATAAATACCTAGGTGATTAACCATAAAAAAACTCACGAACAGAGAACATAATTTGTCAAATTGTACATCTGAGGAGAAATCTTCTGATCCAATGATCATATCGTAACCATTACAGCCTGACCGATTCGAATAGCGAATCAATGGTTAGATGTTTGACTGAATAGTCTGTGGAACAGGTTCAGGAAGTGACTTTTCATGAAAAGGCAGACCATGCTCAATGAAGCAACACAGCCAGAATACAATGTTTAAGCGAGTGTTGCAGAAGGCCCAAGCTGATCAACTCGAAAGCAGTCCTATTGGACTATCTCAAAATAAAAGTTTGTCGACTCCAACAACTAAAGAACAATATTCGGATTAAAATCAGAGCTCAGGAATCTGAAATACTGTCATGAAAAACATCTTAGAAGAGACACAAAATGCGAAAAAAACCCATTTAAACCTTTGATTTCACACATATAATATAAATGTATTTCTACAAATACTCCATAGGAAAAGTTGAAGAAAAAAAAAGGTAAGGTTAATTAACGTCGAACTAGAGAAATACAACTGGCTATGAAAAATCAAGGGCATACAAAATATTTAAACCCCTTTGTGACTTTTGGTTCAACCTGTATAAGCATCTAGAGAATTCAAACACATTAGTTGACACACAATGCAACAAGCTTCACTTCGTAAATAACTAGAAAAAATTAATTGCCAAACTAAATATCAAAATCAAAACACAAAAATGGGAATAACTTGACCCAAACCTTCATGGCAGTTAAAGAAAGTAAAACACTGACATCCAAGATCGATTATAAGAGAAAAAATTTGTTTATATGATATGACAAAAGTGATGAGGACAGAAGCATATGACATGCTAGTGTGGCAAATACATTTTGTAATAAAATACTTTGGTTCATCACGTTTAAAAAATTCCTTGAGGCACACAAAAGAAAATCCATAAATTCCTGTATATATATCACAAGTATAAAAATACCTCTGTAGAGAATAATGTGCAGTAATCTTCAGCACCACACTGAAATACACAAACACTTGAGTTGACCCAGCATGCACCCTGCGATTCAACGTAACTTTGAACAGCATCAACACTAAGCACTTTTAAATATCTAAAAATTATTTTGATACTCATCTCATGCTTTTGAAAAGGCTTACATGATAATGTACATTTCAAATAAAATCATACACTGTATAGTCACCAATCAGTAAACAGAAAGTGATAGTAAAAGAAAAATTGATTAATTGAATTCAAGTGGCCGTTTTTCACCAACAAAATTTTCTTTACATTAGTATTAAAATCTTACAAAAGATATGTTTGTTGACATGCTTGACATTTAACTTATAGAAAAGATGTCAATCAGATGCATGATAGTGGTTTAAGAAATCAATAAATGATATGAACTGTTATCAGACTCTTTTTATACTATGAAGTATTAAAATTTTAAACCAATAAACTTTTAATAAATAGTAACAAAACGATAACATGTCTGCATAATATTTGTCACTTTCATGGTGAAGCATGTTTTTTTAACATTGTCATGGAATTTATTTCAAATTTTATCAGTTTACTGTTTTTAGTTATAAAAACTTGCAAAAAAGCACGAAAAGCAAATACGGAAGTTACAGCTTTTGTTTAAGCAGGAGTTGATGCTGTTCATGATTAAATTTTTTGCCAACTCGTAACTTTTGTGACAGTCTATTAGCACCATACTAACAATCTCTCACTAATTTATAATAAATTCATAATATTCTGGAAACAAATCATCTTTTAACAGTAACATTTTCCTTAGACTGTGCCTCTTGCTCTACCCGACTACTAGCTGGAACAGATGGAGATTCAGAGTAAACCACGTTTCTAGATAGCTCAATGGAACTACCAGAAATGCTCGATCCATGCTTTACCGTTGGAGTCTCGAAAACATTTTGGCTGCTAGTTTGAGAAGGTTGCGTTTCTTGCAAGAGAGGTTTTGCAGCATTTCCATCCTCCCCTCTCTGCTTCCTCATGCGATTTTGTACGATTGCGAGATGGCGGAGCAGGTATTCCTCCTTGGGTGCCAGTGATACCGCTTTCATCAGACAGGCCTCTGCATACTGGAGTAGGCCTCGCTCGACGTACACGACGCACAGGTTGTGAATGGCTTGAATGTTTGTAGGGTCCAGGCTGAGAATCTTTTCATAACACTGAAAAGGGAGAAGTAAATATTACACAAAATAAATATTTCCAAAGGATTTAAGCAATTTATTTCAATTAATGTGAATGTGGTAGGATTTGTTTGGTTTGGGATTTCATTGCTCAACCCTCTGCATACAGAAGCGGCCCCGAGTTTCTTGTTCCCTGGTTACGGAGGGCTCAGATTCTTTCAGACCTAAAACTGATCAAGAAATGGCCAAAGCCTATCAAGATTTACATGCACTCTTTTTAGTGCAAAACAAAGAGACCCGCACGTGAATAGTTTTATCTCCGGCGACAGGGATGTCATGGTTCTTTACGGGGAGCCTCACAAATAGTTTCTCCTTTAACGTCGATGAAGACAACTTGTGGGTCCTTTGAATGTTAATGACCACATGTATTGTAGTCACCACTAGGCCTGGGCGATGTATCAATACATCGTGAAAAACCGGTGTGAGGTCGACATTATCACATTGGTTTCTCGATTTTCAAAATGACGATGTATCATGATATCGAGGTTTTTCCTGATGTCACGCAGCCAACCCCAGAGCACAATTCCGGTGTCACAATGTTGATGTTGTTGCCCAGCAACAACAATTTCGATGTTTTCTTAGCGCATGCGAGATATCACGATTTTTCCCGATGTTATGCAGCCAATCACTTAGCACTAGGACTAGGCGATGTTTCAGTACATCCTGAGACACCGGTTTCCCAATGTGGATTGAGCGATCTACGCATTGATTAGACCGATATCTGCCTAAAACGGTATGGAAAAATATATGCTTGTGCTTTTGTTCTTACGATGTCTGCTAAACCGATGTGGAATGAATGACTCACGCATGCTCGGTATTTAGACCGGTTTCTACCTGAACAGATATAGATCGGTGGTAAACTGATGTGGATTGCAAATTTGCACAAGCGCGGTATTGGAACCGATCTGTATAGCTACGAAGACAAATATCGTCATTTTTTATTACGACGAATAAGTCATTAGCACATGCGTGAAAACGGGTGATTTCTCTTGTGATAAATTCGGTTTGCATTTACTGAATAGAATGTTTTACGTTTTGCAATACATTTTACATCCATCCAAGATTTTTAAATTTTGCAGTATGTTATATAGTATGATATACGAAACCGCCTTAACTCGGGACCAATGCATTTGTATCACTTTTAATTATGAATGCAAGAATTTGCATTTTAAATAACGATTTATTATTGATGATGAGACAAAGATATTTAAATTTTTTGCTTCGTGTAACTTAAGTTTTCTTCTACCATATGGGACAAAAATTTTTACACTGTGTTTGGGGAAGTTATAATAACTTCTAACAAATCTCTTGAAATTAACAAAACATTAGTAGGAAAGTTTTGGGAATTAACAGTTATTTATCTCACACGTAAGTAGGTGCCCATTTATCACGTACATATCTGTAAACAGTCAAACATTGTGAGCACATGTTACATAAAACTGTTCTGAATCCTTGTCAAAATGTATATAGCAGTAATATTATTCCATTCTTTCTGGATAGCTCAAACTATTTTCAACACCAGCCAATTTTTTGTCACTGTGGGTGTTCAAGTTAACAAGGTTTGACTGAATTTAATTTTGGTTTAAATTTTTGTACATACGCGTATTCATAAAACAAGTTTGGTTTCATGAAATTGTTTTAATGTTTATGAAGAACTTAAAATTGTAACACAGCAAATTAACCACACGATAACGAGTACAATAACAATCTACTATCTTAATTTTACCCTGGTGATATATCGCGATGTATAAATTTGTGACATCGACCAATATAGTATGTTATATATATATATATATATATATATATATATATATATATAGCATGGTTAACATCACGATACATCGCAATGTTAGAATGCCAATGTATCTCGATGTAAAAATCTGAACATTGCCCAGGCCTAGTTCACCACTGCCCTTTTAGTTTACCTGGGGAAGTGTGTACCTTCTAGGCATAACGACCCCACAAAAGAAACCGCAACACCAGTTGATAATGAGACGACACACATTCCCCTCCACCTGGGGGATAGAATTGTGACATCCGATTTTGGCAGCTTCAGTAAGTTGCCTGCAAGGCTGGCTTCCATAACCAAGGGAGGAAACAATATTTTGCTGTTCCATATGTAGAGGGATAAGGGCCATATTTGGACAAGGTGTGCCAAGCACAAGACATACATATAAGGTTGCCAGACCATCTCTTTTAAAGAGAACATGTCCTCTTTTTCCTCTCCAATCTTTTTTTCACTTTTTTTTTACATCAGACCTTTTTTTTTTAGTTCTTTTATTTGGTTATTCACTTTTTCTTCATCATTTCGGATTCGTTTAAAAATATATTTCACATTTCAAAATTTATGCGCTAATATATTCACATTGCCTACTTTATTGTTATGTAAACCATATCTATTCAAATAGGTACTGGATCTAGTAAATTGTAAGAAAATTGTACGTATAATTAAAATGGATCAACATATACAGTCCGTATGGGTTATATGGTCAGCTCAGCGGTCCAGGAAAATCACATCATATAACAAGGCTCCTAACAGTTTTCAAGGTCTAAAAAGGTGACAAAAGTGACTAATCGAGTAGAAAAAGGTGACAAAAAGTGACTAATCAAGCAAAAAAAGGTGACGAATAACAATAATGCTAAATATATTCAAGTATAAAGAGAGAAAATAAAAAGATCTTCCCCAACTACCCCTACCTTTTCCTTCTTTGGAAGGCTATTTTTATTTTCTTCATTTAAAAAGTACATCATTTTAAAAATTAACATAAAAAAAATCGGAATTATGATTTTTGAATTTGTTTAA
Source organism: Metellina segmentata (assembly GCA_947359465.1). Classification (NCBI taxonomy): domain Eukaryota; kingdom Metazoa; phylum Arthropoda; class Arachnida; order Araneae; family Tetragnathidae; genus Metellina; species Metellina segmentata. The sequence continues at coordinate 100,121,585 of OX375879.1, forward strand.
TTTTGACACAGCTTGAAGAATTTTCTCCTTTTCATTGAAAAATTATGTCTCAAATTTTTTGTCGAAAAAGTATGAAATAAATTTTGTCTTTTTCTTCTCAATAGAAGAATGTGCATTTTTTAAAGTCTGTCTTTGCTGACCAGCATCATCTGAGACTTTTTCCGCTACTTCAATCATTACCTAAGTAAGTGCTGCTTCCTTAAAATCTTTATTTTTTATTGCCTTCTTGAGCCTATCTTTGGCTTCCATTAATAATTTTGAAGCACTGACCAACGCCTCATCCTCTTCCTTACGCATAATTTAAAGTTTTCGTTCTTCTTCTATCGCCTTTCTTTTCTTTGCCAGCTGCTTTAAATTTTTTTTCACTGCTTCCAGTCTATTGTTTTCTTTCCTGTCCTTCTCTAATTTTTCTTGAGCCTCATGTTTTATATATTCTAAATAGGCATTGTAGGCTTTATATGCAACCCTTCCCATATCCATTAGCTTTGATGTGATTGGCACCAAATAAGGTTAATTGTCAAAATTTGCCAAGCTACTTTTAACCGTCATCAATGCATTGAGTGTGCGTTCTGACATTGATGCTCTGTCTCCTGTCAAAGCTCTTCCTGAGGCTGAGAAGCCACGTTCAATGTAAGCACTACCATGAGAACGTGACAGAGCAGCCTTCACTAGCTTTGACACAACTGGGTACTTAGGATCCACAATCCACACCACTAATGTCTCGCAGTCTGAAGAATTGGTTCCAGTAAACATCAATAGGCTTCATTCTAGATCCTTCTTCCTCAAATTATTTTTGGAGTAATTTCCATTCATCCACTAGTATGTCTGTCGGGACATCCCATGGAATTGCGTTTGCAACTTCTAATACTTGTCTCACACTCTAGCCACTGAGTCTCTCATCATGTCTTTGTATCATGTTTGGCTTCTTTATTGGAATGTAGTCAAGGAAATACTTTCACATTGCAATCTACTGTCCAAGCAGCAGCTGGCTTTAGGCTTACTCACCTGCTTGAACAATACTTGATGAAATGGTGAGTGGAAAGTTTCAAGTCTTCTTGAATTTCTTTGTATGTTGACGAACCCTTAGACCACTGATTACAAAATCTGTGAATAGTAAAAACTACACTCATGTCCATAAATTAAGGATGATTCAGAATCACATGGAAATCGAACTCTAAAATAAAAATTTCACCTGTAGAATTATCGCACACATCTTCAAGAATAATATCCAAATTACAGGAAACCATCAGATGACGCCGATAGTATGATATACTGATGAGAGTGTAAGAGAGGTGTATATAAGGAATGGTAGCAAAGTAAAATTGTTCACAAGCGTTCTGTAAGCCGTTCAGCGCCACAATCGAATAGTTATGGCACAGAGTACGCAAGTCGATGATTTTTTACGTGGTAGAATTATCAGTCGCCTGGAATATGGGCGTAATCCAGGGCTCGAAATACCCGGGTGCACATGAAAATAAAATTGTGCACCTAATTTTTTTCCCGCTAGGCGCACATGTGCACCTAATTTAAAAACTTAGGTGCACCTTGTGCACCTGTATTAAAAAATATATTTCGAGGCCTGGCGTAATCTGATGGAAATTTTAGTGTAACTTGGAATCGACTTTAGTGTAACTCATCTCTAGGCTTATGATGGAAAATGATGGAAATGTCAGTGGACGTTACAGTACCCCCCCCCCAAGTTACAACGCCGAATGACGACCGGTATTTGGCAGTAACTGCAGAAAGAAGCAGACGGAGCATGCATCCGACCTTTCTCGTCGGATATCTTCAGCCACAGGTACGAAAATTTCAAGGGAAAACGTTTACAGACATTTGGGACATGTTGATCTATATATCAGATGTGTACTGCTCACGGCAACTCACTGTCGCCAGTGGTTAGCCTGGAGAAGAGAACATGCAATGTGGACATCGTCACAGTGGGCTAGTGTGATGTTTTCCGACGAGTCCAGGTTTAGCTTGCAGTCTGATTCAAGTCAGACTTTCATATGGAGAATGCCAGGTACCCGCTACTACCAACACAACATTATTTAACCACACTGTTACGGTGGTGCAGGATTGCTTGTTTGGGGCGGAATTATACTGGGCTCCAGAACAGATCTACATGTTCAAATCAGAACCATAAGAGGCCAAATTTATCAGAACATCATTCTGGAACAACATGTACATTTGTTTAGGGTGTAGAATTTGTGTTTATGGATGACAATACCCGTCCTCACTGTGCAAACATTGTAAACGAATGCCTTGAATCTGAGGATATCACACGTATAGAATGGCCAGCATTCTCACCTGACTTGAATCCGATAGAGCATGCGTGGGACATGCTTGGCCGACGAGTTGCAGCCTGTCAACCACCTCCTACATGTGTACCGGAACTTTGGAGAGCATTGCTTGCTGAGTGGAGGGATCTTCCCGGAGATCAGCTCGACAATTTGATCCTCAGCATGCCTAGGTGTTGTACGGACTGTATTTCATTGTCTGGGAGGCATGCAATGTATTAACCAGCATACCAACCATGTCATGTTAAGTTTTTGTAAGGTCGATATTTTTTGTAATTGCTCCAGTGAGCAAAAATTGTAGTTTCTATGAATGGTATCATACATATACCATCTTTTTTGTTCGTTATCTTTTGTGTAATAAATGGGTTCATGAATAAGTCCCGTTTGTTTTGTTTCTGAACCTTTATTTGCCGGAGCTGGCATTATCCTTAATTTATGGACATGAGTGTAGTTCAAACACATCTTCAACTAACTCTTTTAGACCTTTAAGAAAAGCATTATGTATTGTGTGAATATTACATGTCCCAATGTTAATTAGTTCTTTTTTCGGGTAGAAAGTAATAAGTCATTAATCTTTTTAAAAATTGACTTTCACTAAAAAAAAACTTAAGAATTTGTAATAATCAACTTCGATGATAACACATAATGATTTTCAATACGTTCGCAATGCTCCTTCAATATTTAACCCTCTGGATACAAGACGGCCGAAATTTTTGCATTCTCTGGTTACGGAGGGGTTTGGAATCTTTCAGATCTCAAACTCTTGAAGAAACGACTGAAGTCAATTAACATTTCCATGCCCTCATTTCTGTGCCACAAAGAGAGCAGCGCTTGAATAGCCTCTGTTCCGTAGACAGGAATGTCGGGGTTCTCCATGGGGAGCTTCGAGCACTTAGAATGTGTAAGAGGTTGATGATCTATCCCCTTAAAAACTTTATCAAAGACACCTTCGAGTGTAAATTATCATACATATTGAAGATTCCACTGTCCTTTCAGGATTTACCCACTATGTATCTGCACCTTCTAGATATAATCAGACCCACAATAGAAACTGCAACATGTGATGACAAAGGTACTAAATGCATTATCTCTCCTCCTGGGTTAAAGTTGAGTTAATATCAGCTTGATCCATCCTGTCTCTTGACCTCTCTATTCTTGTCTTATTCCAGAATCCGAAAAAAAGCCAGGTCTGTTGAGACCGCCCTCCGATCTGTGTATGGAGGATGTTATCCCCCCTTTTAAATGACCACTGGCATTGATCACCATTTACGAGGTGTCAGCGTCTGACCTCCTACAGGGTTCGTCCTTTTGTTCGACGCTGTCGACCGGTGATATCTATTTTGCGCCAAATGATACGCCACATAACACTATGAAAGGAAAACGTTAGTCGTAAATGCCACTCGAGGTTCTATCACTCAAGTTAGGTAATTAGGTAAGATGGGTCGGACATGCAGATGGCCCTGCTTCCCTTAAACTTTGCAGCTTTGTTTTACTGATAGCCTTTTCCTGTGGGAAAATTTCCAGACTTTGCTGCTAATACACCGTGGGCAACGTGAAATATCCTTTTACAATTGAAACAGTACGTTTTTTAATCCATTCTTGCAGTGGAACGTAGAGCGCATTTCGAAATTAAAATCATGCAAACCCTATGTTTTTTAGAAAAATGAATTTTTTTAAATTGTGCACCAAAAATTTTTCTTCTTTAAATATAATTTAAGAACTTTTAACCCCTGAAAAGGTGACAAAAGCTACCCTGAAAGGTGTTAGGAGCCCTGATATAAGTGGGGTGACCATATATGCGGAACAATACAACACTGTTTAATTAAGGTAGGATTATATTAACCTATCAGAATATAGTGCTCGTAAAGCAAATAATTTAACTTTTAAGAACATTTAAAAGTTAATTCTATTAAACGGGTTCTCTGGAGCGACGAATCAAAGTTCACCCTCTACCATTCGGATGGCAGGGTCTAGAGTCTGCCTGGAGAACACCCCCTGCCAGAATGCATTGTGCCCACAGTTAAGTTTGGCGGAGGTGGAATTATGGTCTGGGGTGTTTCTCCTGGTGTGGACTGGGACCTAGGTCCAAATTCATGGTAAGCTCCACGCCAAGGCTTACTACTGCACTACAGGGTTAAGTGTTCCTCACTTTTCTTTCACCCTACACATTTTCACCTTTGAAACAAAGAGTTCTGTCTGGCAAGATCCAATAAAAAAGTCCACATTCATCAACGTTGAAGACGTTGGCAGATTCAAATCTTGCAAGGACTTTTTTCTTCTGGTCATTCCCTGTGTAGTTCCCTGCCTCAAGAGAAATGTTACAATAATTATTTTTTAACAAAAAAAAACCCTGATAACCTCATTGAAAAGATGAAAAACCGACCCTATAATTAAAAAAATAAAATGAATGTATAAACGGTGCGCTTTAACACATGTTTCCCTGTTACGTTCGATGGTACTTTAGAAAACTGACCATATAAGCGGGTTGACCTTATAACAGGGTGACCATATAGCAGGTACTGACCATAATAGGAAGTTTAAACTCTAGTGCATATCGAGCTCCATGTTAAAACGTCTCATTATGAGAATGAATAGGTAACCAATAAGAATTTAAATTCATGTTAGAATAATACGGAATCAGAAATATTATACTTATTATACCATAAGACAAACGGTTTCCAGCCTTTTTTAGTTTGGAAGGTAATTACGTTGCTAACCAAGCCATTTTTTTTGTTAGAATTAAACCGAAGTTGATAACTCAACTATGATTGCTGCTCAGAATTCGGTGAGTTATAATTATGTGCTGGTGTATTATTTACTTGTATTTTTTGTCAGTACGTACACATCGAGTAATTGTGAAAAGAAAGGGAGAAGAAAAAGTAGAGTAGCTGCTATGTTGTTAAAGGCTGTTGAGAACAGATCAAGTTAGCAGAATCACAAGAACTTTTACAACGGATCTTATCTGAATCAGAACAAGAACTTAATGATAATTGGTACAAAATAGATATGCTCAGAAGCATTCTAGATGTGTTCTGGTTTGCATGATATTCTGGTCCATCAAAGTATCCCTAATGAAAGAACAGACCTTAGAATATAAAAAGAGAATAGGAATAAACATTATGATGCTTAACTTTGGAGTAGAGACAGAAGATAATCAACATAAAATATCTAAAAATATGATCCTGTTTTGTGCGTGTGTGTTTTGAAGTTTTCAGTCAAATTATATTTATGTATACAAGTTTAAGATCCCTTTCATTCCTTACAAACATAATGTCTAGATTGAAAGATCGCTTGGGTATCCTAGGATGTAACATCTGTTTAACAGTTAATATCTGTTTAGCAGGCATGTGCCCCCAAAGGGAGAAAAGTTTTAAAAATTTTCATTAGAATGATGAAAAAATTTATTTGCTTTGTGCAATTACACTTTCAGTTGGGTCAGCAAAAATAAAAACGACTAGAAAGTTTTGAAATATTTATCTTACCATCTGTGCAGCATCCAGATCTTTGATATGATTTATATAAACATCTCCCAATAGTATAAGACCTTTGACATGTTCTGGGTGATGCTAAAAGGAAATAAAAATGTTTTTAAAACAATTAACATTAGCTTATAAATTCTAGCCATAAGTTTTATAAGTAACAAAGCAACTACTGTAGAACATGCTAGAAATGCACTGATGTAACAAACATTGGGTAAAATTTTCAATTTTTGAAATTCCAAGAAATGATTTAAATTTATAGAGGTGTTTCTGTTCAGTAGATAACAAACCTGAGATATTTTGTCCCTATTTTAGTAGTATTTTAATTGCTCAGACACAAAGATCTATCCAAGAAATTAAAAAATAAAAACTTAACTATCTAGCAATTGCAGATTCTGGCGTTTTTTGCATGGTAGTCACAATTTAGAAATTGGCATCCCTTGAAAAATTGTCTCACTAAAGTAAAATCCTAAAAATATCTTTTCTGTCCTTTGGTTTAAAAAAGATAATTAATTTCGTTGACATGTGAGGAATTTTCATAAAAAGTTTGAAATTAGTAGCCTTTTACACAATTTAGCTTAAAATGAAATCACTTAGAGGCAAAGTTTGAAAAACATAGCAAAAAGTCACTTTTCAGTTGCCTGTGGCAACCCTGGGAGCAGGTTGTTCAAATATTTCAGGTGTGCCATTTGTCATGCTAGAACATTTCCCAAATGCATTCTAAATGAAATTTCCTATGTTTGGGCATGCCATTTGGAAGGTTAAAATAAATATAACGTAAGAAATATGTCCAATCTAAATAGTTTACACAAAACCTAACAATCTTTAGAATTTATCTTTTTATTGATTGAATATGCCTCAATCATAGTAAATCAAATCAAGATAAACATTATAAGCATAAAACTTAATAAAATAGAAACTACAATATTATGTTAATCATAAGATTTTAAAATATCTTAATGAATTCATAGAGAAATGGCAATACATATTTTTTCCAACATTTAAATGACCCCACAACATAAGGAATAATTACTTGAAATTATACCCGCATCTCGCATGTGTGCTAAAATTTTAAAAATTGTTTATATCCCTTGACAACAAAGTGTTACTCACATTTGATAACAAAATTTTTCATTTTTATGAAAACAGCATTCTTATTCACATAAAAGGATTTCATACCTCAAAATGAAATAAAATTAGCTAAAACTATCCAACAGGATTTTGTATACTTTAACAAGTGTTAATTTTTATTTACACTATGTCTTGTTACCAGAAGTAATTATGAATGTTAATTTGATTTCATTCCCAAGTTGTAATGGTATCCACCATTTTCAAAAATTTTAAATCTATTTTGGCTCATATTTTATTTTCTGGGCTGATTTCTATCTTGCAGAATTTTCATTGCGTTCGGTAATCCCACTGGTAAAGAATTATAAATATAGTTAAACTAAACACTAAAATAGTGAATGAATCCTATACCTATCAATTTGATATTGTTTAAATCCATTTGCAGCCATTTCGTCACAGTACAAATAATTTTGATTTCTGTGCCACATACATTACTAAATAATATATTGGGACACCAGGAAAGTTCTACCCGTTTTATCGAATCTAGCTTTGTTATTATTATTTTGCAACCCTGATAAGGAGTGACATTGATTGAACCAGATGTTTAAATTTGGTCTAGTCTGTTTACGCTGCATAATAATAGCATGTGTTGCGGCATAAATTTTGTTTCACTGCAGTGCTAAGAATGGAGAACCAGAAAGCTAATTTTCGTCATATTATACTATTTTATTTTTTAAAAAAATGCTAGTCAAAATATTTGTAAAATGTGTGCTGTATATAGACAAAGTGCTGTTTCTGATGACACAGTTCGAAGGTGGTTTGATAAATTTAGGCGTGGAAATTTAAGCCTCGAAGATGATGTCCACTCTGAACAACCATCCTCTGCAAACGAGGACCTGTTAAAACATGATATTCCTGAAAATCCACATTACACAGTACAGGAACTATAACAAACAGACAAAATATTCCAAAAGTACAGTTCATGATCATCTGAAGTAGATTGGGTATGTAAGACGCTACGCGGTGTATGGCTACCCCATACTTCGGTAGGAGATTTTTTGCTGAAACGAATTGAAAAAGCTCCTTTTTCGAAACGGCTCATTACTTGAGATAAGAAGTGGATACTATACAATAATGTTATAAGAAAAAGATCATGAGGTAAGCCAAATGAACCTCACCAAGAATTTTGCAGCTGTGAGAAAGATCACAAAAAGTCATGGAAGAAAATGGTGCTTACGTGATTTAATAAAGCTTTCTAATGTTGTTGTACTGCTCCGTTGGTATTTATCTTAAAAAACGCACAGAACTTTCTGGATGACCCAATATATGAGTGTGTGAATGCTCTTCAAAAAAAAAAAAATAGATCATTCATTTAATTCAATTTTTAGTAAAAAAAAAAAGCAAAATTCATTTTTAAGTGAAATTTAATTTTTTTTTTCATGGAAAATGGAATTTAATAACTATGAACTATTTTGATTGAAAGAAACAAAAACCACATTCATTTCATCCATTTCTGATTACAATGAAATAATATGGAGGGGAAATGTTTCTAATAAGATAGTTAAAAAAAGCTATATAAAAGAGCAAATTAAAATATTAACCCTAAAAAATTAATCAAAATGTTGAAAATGTTTTTCTTATTTTTGAATTATACAATTTTAATGAATGTGTGCAAAAATTTATTTTATAGCTGTAGGTACATTATTCAGAGAGCTAATCAAATTTTCTATTGACCGAAATTGAACGCATTAAATTTCACAGTGTTTTTTCTCAGCTTTTTATTTTCATGACTAGTCTGTTTAAAATGCTAAGGCTTTTATCGTAATTGATGGAGAGATTTATAACTTTTTTCGTTATTTATTATTTTATATGCGATAACTTAGCAAAACAAATAAGGATTTGGAAAGAAAGTAATTAAAATTTTTTATTCTGAAACCAACTATTGCTGTTTATTAGTGCTTGTTATAAAAATATTTGTACAAAATTAAATAACTGTACTACAAGTAATCCTATGCACAAAATTGTGAGGAACACTTCTTAGAAGGTAAATACAAAAAATATTTGAAAAAAAATTAAATTTTTTAATTATTGTGAATGAAAAATGAGTTGTTTCTTTTGTAATATATTGGGTACTCTGGAAAGTTCTGCGTTTTTGTTTTTATGAAGCAATTTTGTTTTTATCTAACGAAGCAGTACAAAAACATAAGAAAATATTTTTGAATCACATAAGCACTATTTTGTTCTATATCTTTTTGCCATTTTTCCGGCAGCTGCAAAATTATTAAAAAAAAAAAATCATTATGCTTATTTGTAAAGAAGTTATCAAGGTCAGTCTCCAAAGAATTGAACTCCAGACCGTTCAGAGAACTTTTGAAATTACCTGAAGAAGTGTAAATTTTAGGGACAAGGTCTGGCGAATATGGGAGGTGGGGTGGGGTGACACAAAACATCTTAGCTATACTCAATAAGTCATAGTCGGACATTCAGTCAAGTGAAGGGCAGCACATTGTCATGCTGGAAGACAACACCTCGACATTTGGTCAGTTCAGGGCACTTTGCTTCGATATTTCAACTTTTTTTTCTACCATTTGTGAACTGTTTTTTCCGAATTTATTCGTCTGATTTTGTGGCACCTATTCACATGAACAATTCCTTTGTAGTCTCTCCATACACAAATCATTACTTTTTTGGGATGCAGCCCCCTCTTGATGTTACTTGGAGAGGTTCATTTGGCTTACCCTATGATCTTTTTCTTGTAACATTATTGTGCAGTACCCACTTCTCATCTCCAGTATAATAAAAACAAAGTGAGCTTCAATTTAAAAACACGCAGAACTTTCTGGATGACCCAATATATTTAACGGGTGTTGGAATAAGGTATACTAAAATATTTTGTTGTGAATATAAAAATTTTAAAATTGTTCAAAGAGTACTGTATTCCCTTAATATAAAAATTATTGTTTGTATATAAAAGTGTTTTGCTACATAAAAACACAAAATGACATTCTAAAATTTCAGTATTGATATTTACTATTGGCTACAATTATATATCATGCAGTTGACTGAAAAGTAAGAAAAAATTTCCACTTATGAGATATCCATGCATAAAAACCCTTAAATAAATAATAAAAAGCAAAACAAAATGCAAAAGAGTGATATACATTGTTATGCCACAAACTATTAAGTCAATAACAAAAACGACTTGGAAGCCACACAAATGCATACTTAGAAAGTTCAGAATTGAATATTTTGTTACCTTTAAAAGTTGTTTGAGAAAAGGCACTGCTTCTAAAGGACGGTGATCATCAGACAGTAAAAGTGCTAAGTTGAAAAGTGCACTTCGGAAATTCTTCTTTATCTAAAAGGCAAAAAACAAACTATTCAGTCACAATTTTGGAAGTTGGGTATTATCATTTGACTGTCAATCATTCCAGAAGTTCTGAATAAACTAGTAATACTGCTTTGTGCTCTGTGAAATTTACATATAGGGAAAGATTTCTGTACATTTTGTAGGAAATTTATGTTGAAATTATGAATAAAAACGAAACACTTAAGAATCAGAACATAATGTAATGAAAAAGTGGATAACTTGATGTTCAGCTGCCATAGCATAAATATGACAGGTTATAAAGATATAATAACTTGGAAAACAATTGTTTTCATGTTAAATTTTTGGGACAGAAATTTAAAATATATTTAATTTTAAAGTCAATGTAAATTATCTAAAATCCACCCATTTTTTTTTATAATTTGTGCATTGACAAGAGCTATCAGTTGTTTTCTTGTTGCATCAAAAAAGTGTTACTTTTTATTCATTGTGTAAAAATATCTTTAAAACATGACTTACCTCCACAGCTTTCTTGAACCATTTCTCAGCAAGTAGTACCTCTTTATCATCCATTGCTAACATACCAAGGTTGAAATACACACGCTCATTTGCCTTACCTTTCTTCAGTAACTTGTAAAGCCTGCAGGAAATAAAATTTTAAATTCAATTCAAGCAGAAAAAAATATTATAAATTAATTTTCTAATACAAAGAGCAGTCAAGTAAACTTACTCAAACAAAAAAGGGAAATTAAAGTAATGTTAAAAACAAAAGTTAAAGCAGAATAAAAAAGAAAGTTTAGATTAAAATGAATCTAACTCTGCATCCAAAGATCTACATACAAAACGAGTCAGTGTGTGTGTGTGGGGGGGTGTTTATACTACAAAATTAAGTTAGAAGATCAATTAAAAGTTATAAAGCAGATTTATAAAGCTGATTACAAAGTGTTTGGACTCAAGGGGGGGGGGGATCAAAGGATTCAATTACTTACTAATCTTTCAATTGCATTAAATGTTTCTTATTTATGCAATTGAAGTGCTTATTTAATTTTATATAATTAAACATGGAGTATATTAAAAATTAATTTTAATCTGTTCCAGAAATCACTATTGACAGTGATAGAATATACCAGTAATAAAAATCACCTATCATAAGCAGTTTGTCTCTTTTGCAGGTTACCACTTTCTTGAATCAAAATGGCTGAGTTCATCAAAGCTTGCTAAAATAAGAAATTATACAATTATGTCCTAATATTTTCATCTTAATTCATTTTATAAATCCAAGCATGAAAAAAAAGTTCTACTTACAAATACATTTTTGCATACTAAAATAAGAGAGATTTACTACCAACATTATGGAATACCAATTTAGTGAATGTCCAATGCGGTTAAACCTTTGATCAATCAGGTATCCTATTCATCCTTGACTATAAGGATACGTTGTGCTCATTCTTGTTTTAATAATTAATGACTAGGAAGTAAATATCATGTCATTCACTGGATGAAATCTACTATTTAAAATAAGTCAATCGTGTAGCTCTTATCAGTTTTTCTATGGGAAAATATATGATGAATAATCATTTAAATACATTTCAGGTAGGTAAGTTGGTATTTTAATTCTAGGGTTTGAATACACGGCAGGAAATATTTTGGTGAGGTGATCGCCTGATTGGCACACGTACTAATTTGCTGAATTAACCAGACAGTAGGCTCCAAAAGAAGCTATGGGTTGTACCGTCATGTAAGAATTTGACGGACAGCTGATTTAAAATTAAACTATTTATTTACATAAATATTTACAAGATAATTATGGGCACAGCCATCAACAACCGAAACCTGCCTGAAGCCAAAGTAACAAAATTGGCAAAAACAGAGACGTCTGTCTCTCGTTGAATCTCGAGTCCGAATTCCCTCAAAATCCACGTTCGCTTCGCAGAACCGCCGTTGACAACGAGAGGGGGGTGAATTCCGAGCCCTCTAGAGATATTTATGTCCTCTCCCGAACAGAAACACCCCCACACAGCTGCAAAAACCATCTGTCATGCCGACTTGAGTCCCCCACCGCAAAAACTTGATCCCAAATACGAGATTGGGGAACCGACGGAAACTCCAGCTGTGAATGGATCAAATGGGCCGTCGCCGCACGTGCGAAGACTAAAGTTGTTTTCGCATTCTGAAACATTCCAGCGTCCACGTGTTAGGGAAAAGGGTCGGCAAGTACCATATGGTACAGGGTACCTAATTCTCAAGAAAAAGAAATTGCTGAATAACATTCTGCATCATATATTAAGATTTTGTATTGGGTTAGAACATGGTAACTTTCATTTTTGTATTTATTTTTCAATTCTTTCTTTCAATTAAAAGCAAATTCAATAGCTATAGAGGTTTCTATAAGTTCTGATTATATCATATATTTGTCTATTTACCATTGTACATTACTGTACATAGCTAAGCTTTGTTCAGCAGGCAGCAGTGACTGAAGTGACTTAGGCAATTGGTTGGTTTAGGGCGTATTTATAGTGCAAGTGTCATATTTAGGCCAAGCTGCACAAAACATCAAGTAAATGGTCACACATAAGGACTCTGAAGAAAGAAATACACCCAGGAAGGAATCGAACTAGCACTGCCTATCCTCACAGGCTGCTAGCACATTGGGCAAAGATGATATATGAATAGATGACTAGCAACCGACAAGAGCAGTAGAATAGTTCAGAAAGTACAATTACATAATATTTTACTTACAAAGTAATGGTCACTAAATATTAACACATAGAACATTAGCCTCAGTATTCAATACTAAGAACATACGGTACACCGTACCAAAGAACATCAAACCACCAGAATAGAACTGTACATAAAAGGCTATTAAAAAACTGAGGACAAAAAATAGTCTTCCAACAAGAGTAGGCAACTGTACTATTAAAGATCAAACAGGCAAGTAGGTAGTCAGAATTCATTAGTTCAGCTCAAGGTGAAAGAAAGCAGGTCTGTTCAAAAAATTTTTATAAATAAAAGCGAGGCAATAACGATCTGTAGTCTAAAAGCAGCTGCAGCCTTTTCTCGTTGATAGTCAGGCAGTTGAATGATACTCTCTCTGATTTGTTCTCAACTCTTCCAAGTCCAATTTTATGAATATTTTTTATTATAAAGTAAATTCTGGGAATCTCATGGACCCACCACACTGACCTTGTTTTCTCTCCCTCTCTCTCTCTTTTTTCCCCCACCCACACTTTATCACCTTACTCCCTAATCATCACCACAGCTCATGCATTATGCCACTTCTTTTCGGTACTGATCGCTTGCCCCTCCTCAATAATGTCCCCACCCCTTATAAAATGTGAATCGGACTTCTAATTGTATCAATTACTAAATTCTATCATCTATCTAAATTATTTACCTTTATCATAGTGCATTGTCACTACCTTTAACTTTCTTCCCTTGTTTTTAAGTTTACAACCATTAAATTCTCTATTAATTATGTGGAGGTTGGCAGTTTTCTGCAAGGTACTCCGTAATTGATACGTCTGTTCCATTCCGTTATAAAGTTAATTATAGAATTATAAGTAATAATACTGAAGAAAGCCTAGACACCTGTGCCTCAGCCAGTGCATCCAGCCTCGTTTCTCGTGTTGCAACAATGGAATGGAATCCATTGAGTACAATTTGCTAGCAAAATTGTAACAGTTAATGTAAAATGGATCTGCAATTTACATCAGCTCTGAAAGCTGGGCTTTGTTGAAGCCTGAAGGGCTGCTTAGCTTTGGTTAATAGACAGTAAGCATTATTTTCCTGATTTGATGATAAAATAGAAATTGGCAGGTAGTGGCCAGCTCAAATGTTCAGAGCAGTAGCATATTTATGAAGTAATGCACATTATAGAATACATGTTACAGTAACTAACCAAACTAATTGCCCATGCTTTTAATCACATACATATAATCAGTCTAAAATAATAAGTTACTTTAGATGGATTGACTGTAAATTCCATTTCCCCAACTGCATAGAGTATAATTTTTACAAACCAATGCATAATAGAGTTTAGAGAATATATACATTCGACTAATTTTAATTTTGAGCATTTTTAATTAAAAATTAATGAGGGACAAAACCTTTAGATTAAATAGTGATGAACAAAACTTAAAGAATACCATTATTTTTTTAAAGTTACAGCCCCAATATTAAGCAGAACAGCCTGTGGGTATTTCATAAATGAGAATATTCAGTAGATACCTGGTGCATATTGAAATGTTGGATTATGGCGTTAAAGGATCTAACATAAGAACAAGTTCTGTGGCAGAAGTAACTGATCTACATCATTCTCAGTATACAAATAGTGAAAAGCCTGCAGTGTTCTAGGTTCATCATGCAGCCTACATAGGACCACCTCCTCTATCTTTTTAAGTTTTTGGAAAACCTGTTATCACTGGAAATTTTTTTAAACTGCTCTCTTCTGTTCTTGCTATTGTTTTGCTTTTACTTAAGGGTTCAGTAACTCTCAATGTACCCTATGTATTCTTTTCTTATCTTCAGGTCACTACTACAAAGAGTAGCTGAAAACATTATGTTCCTGAAGTTTCACAAGCCAGTATATTTAGCCATTTCAAGACAAAATTAGATGACAGTTTAAATTACATTTTTATCAAAGTATAGAAAAAAATACCTACCTCATGCTCAGGATCAAGTTCTAACGCTTTATCGAAATATGCCAATGCTTCAGAAAGTTTACTCTGCTCAAGGTATACAACACCCAGCTATATAGAACAAGATTAAAGACTATAATGAAAATCATGTAACAATTTCATGAAACCTAAACTAAAGTGTGATTATAATAAATGAAACAAAAATTTAATATAATATCTATTATCTCTAAGATAATTGATAATGCTAAAATGTGTTATTTTCAACTTCACCATTCTAAGGGAAAATTAAATTGCTAAATTTGAAAATATTTAAACAGCAGTTTTAACAAAATCAATGTTAAAAATAAAATGACTTGATTTCTCTAAATTCCAAATGTTTTGAAGTTAAATTCAAATATAAGCATTAATCCTTTCAGTTTAAGAAAGCTATATTTACACCTAAAAAGCCTACAGCATGAATGTGTAAATATAGCAAATGCAACAGTGGGTTACCAATAAAATATCTACATGAAACAAAAATATCAATTTGAAGCATAGTAAGTTAAAGCTGCAGAAGCTATTAAAAATGTAAAATGCTTTTTTTTACATACATTGTAATAGATATCTGGATTTTTATTATCAAACTGCAAGGCTTTTTCATACACTTCTTGGGCTTCTGTTGTTCTAAAACGTTAAAAAAAAAAAAAAAAAAACATTCACAATGTGCACATTATTCTTTTTAAAATAAAGCAAATTGTTTAAACTTAGTATGAAAGCATTTATAGATATAAATCAGATGTTTTTATGAAATTAAAATAACTTGTTACAAATTTACCTATTTAGTTTTATCAAAACATCTCCTCTATTAATGTAAGCTTGAATATAATCAGCCCGCATTCCTATAGCTTGACGATACAACTGAAAATAAATTAAATGGTCATAAATAGCAAAGATAAGCTATTTTATACTATACAGCAAATTATTTTTCTAATGCACAGGTACTTAAACAAATACATTTATTAATCACCATGTCACTACATGATACATGAAGACAGCACAGAATAAAAAGAATGGTAGGTAAGAGATTAACAAGATTCTAAACTGCTTCAAAGTTCTCTGGTCTTTGTTGAGTTTAATATTTGGAAAAAGGAATTAAAAATCAGTATTAATCAAAATAGAAAGGTTCGTGTATAAGACCACAACGACGGCATATATGTATAGTGGAAGTTTAAATTGATTTACAAAAAGGATTAATTGATTTGTGTTCATAACACATTACAAGATAGGAGATGTCGATATCTTCATGATATATTGGCCATGCATAGGTATAGTATAGTATAAGCAATCTACTGGCACCAAGGGAATTAGTGTAAAACACAATAAAGTCAAATTTTAATAAAAATTAACATTTATTATGGATAATAGTAAAGGATAGTCAATAACAAATAATCATTCATGTATTTCACATTTATAGACACAACAAAACAGAATTAAACTATCCGATATAAAAGAAAGTGGTGGGGCGATGCTAAAAGCAATGTCAAGGTAAAGAATTAGACGGCGAAGGTATTCAAAATTAAATCAGTTACACGTACTTTTGTAGGAGTAGCACTAAGACATTTCATCAAATAACAAGCAACTCACAATCTGCCGAATGAAGGATTATAAGTCATACGTAACCGACAGATTTAATCCATTCCTCCAAGACACCTCAGGAACCACACGATAGAAACGCGTCAGCAGATTCTAAGAAAAATGAACGAGAGAGAGATAGGTCTTGGATGTGTTTCCCTTTTATAGTTTTTGGTGAGCACAGGCTTGGCGCTGAGGTTGCTGTGCTCCGATTGGTTCCCTACGGTCAAGAGGTGATGCAACATGTTGAGAAAGAAAATTTTGAGGAAGGAGGAAGAACGTTTGCTCGTTTTTAGGATGCCATTGAAGGGAAATAATTATTTTTTTGCTGTGATGTGGGGGGGGGGATGGGGCGTCGGTTTTCGAATGGTTGGTAGGATGTGTTATTTGAACATAACACCCTTCCCCCCCCCACATGGAAAACAGATGGCAAATCAATAGATTGCCATACAATATGGAAAATGGATTACAAAAGAGGGTCACAGTTCATATAAGCCACTGCACAATACACCTTGTGCTACCATAGATAGGAAAACGATGCAATTTTGCCAAGTCAATAAAAAAATATCTTCAAAAATTTTCACTTGAAAGAAAAATATTTTTTTTTTCAATGGCAGAAAGGTTTTAAAAAAATATCTAAATTTTTATTGACCTGTGGTGAATTTTTAAAAAAGTTGCACTAGTTTTTAAAACAGGATCTTTTGAGATGATTATGCATAAAAAGATATCCCTAGTCACCAAGGTTGAAAAACGGTAGCGAAAAGTCGCCTTTTAGAATGTGGCAACCCTGTATTTATCTAGTAATCAATTGCAATCTTTATTGCTTCGTTTACTGTCAAAATTACAATGATATAGAAAGAGAAAGGTCCAAGAAGAGATCCTGTTTCCTTCAATTGAGACGAGATGAGTATCCAATAAATGAAGCAGTTTAGTTATGCTAAGCAGTTACTTAGAAAAAAAGCTTGCATGTGATAATCTCTCAAAATTAAAAAAAAAAGTTACCGTCGCCACAGGATTGTAAACAATGTTGTTTAGCTCGATTCTTAGACGGTTTCCCGAGAAAGTACTGATCGGGAAAAAAAAATAAAAAATTACATGGTTTGTTCTTAGTCGTATTCCCTGGACAATTATTAAGATTTTTTTCTGATGCAGCTATTAGTTTAGGGTTTATTAAGTGTTAAAATTGAAGCGAAATTTCTTCCGCGAGTTAGCAAAACACATACAAATTTTCAGACTTCAGCCGTGAGTTTTTTTTAAAGAGTACCTCTGAACGTAAATTTTTGCAGCTCGTCCAGTTTTTTTTTAAAGTTTCAATTTGGTTCTTGATAATATTTTTTTTTAATTCAGGAAAAATCAGGACATTTTTGTTACTTTTTTTTAAAACTGCCGTATATATATCTTATTAATATTAGTTTTTAATTTTTTAAATATTGCAGTATACCTCAGAATGTACTCTTTCTTACAGTACTATTATTTTTGAAATTTGTAATAATTAAATTGGATGCGATCAAAAGTTGGTCATACAAAATTCGGAATCTTTGGATATTTTCGCTACTTTTTGTTAAAACGATTATATCTACAGCAAAAACCATTATTTTTTAAATTTAAGAACATCACTGAATGCATTACATTACACTCTTTCTTATGGTACAACTATTTTTCAAATTGATTAATAAATAAAAACGATGCAATTAAAAGTTGGTCATACAATTTTCGGCACTTTCAGATCGTAATTTACGATACAAAACTAAAACTGCCATATCTATATCGTATTACTATTAGTTTTTAATTTTGAAAATATCGCAGTTTACCTCAGAATGTACTCTTTCTTATAGTACAATTATTTTAAAAATTGGTTCATAAATAAATTCGATGCAATCAAAAGTTGGTGACACAAATTTCGTGGAGCATATGAGGGTTGTATTTTTGACTATCGGGCTTGCCAGATATCAAATTTATCGTAGCAACAATTGCCATAAAAACAATTTCTTTTTATTCAAATAAAAAAAAGTGAGAGGTATTGGCTTGCGAAGCAAACCAAACGGGGTTGCGTAGCAATCCCCGGGGGTCGGCGAGCGTAAGCGAGCAGGGGGCAAAGCCCTCGCTGTCACGTCATGGACCGGAAAGTGAAATCAGGATAATACAAATTATTCAGATAGTTACACTCTGCGAAAGGAATGTTGGTTTGCAAAGCAAACCAAATGGCATATGTAAAAGGAGTGTTGATTTGCAAAGCAAACCAAATGGCATATGTAAAAGGAGTGTTGGTTTGCAGAGCAAACCAAATGGGATTGCGTAGCAAATCCCAGGGGTTGGCGAGCGTAAGCGAGCAGGGGGCGGAACCCCCTAATATTTATAAAAAATGGAAAGACAAATTTATCATGTCAAAATCATTTATGTTTTTCACCACAGTATAACGCCATTCTGATACTTGAAGTGTTCGATGTTTTTCTGTGTAACTTAAAATACAGTTATTCAGAATAGAAGTTGCTGATTATTTTTCAAACTGTTAAGCAGAGACATATTTCAATTCAAAAACAGTTACTCATGTACTGACCATCTACTGCAAATATTAATTTTACATCTAATATAGCATTGTTACTAGTCATTTCACTCAACTCTCTTTTGAGTTCATGCAAATCTGAGAACATAATAAACAATAATATGATATAACATTCAAATACTTAATAACTTTCTAAATATAAAATAACTTAAACATTACTCACTGCATCTGCTTCTTCAAGTCTTGTTCCATTTCTTGAGATCAAGTTTGCAAGATTAAGGAAGACATTTAAATGGCTAGGAGCAATACGCGCTTGATAAGCTTTGCCGGGACGAGCTTTCGGAAGCAAATTTTTGGCCTATGGAAAATTGTTTTATACAATTCAATCACACAGTTAAAAAAACATAAAACTTGTTAAATAATTCACATGAAATCAAAATAGAAAATGATTTAATTGACTTGGACAAAGATAATGGTTACAAAGTATAAAACCCTAAACCTTCATTTTGGAAACAAGACACATTTCCTACAACAAATTGAGATCAATTCCACATTTTAACATTAAAAACCATTTTTCATAATTTGAAATAAAATCTTTTTTGATAAAATAACTTTGAATTCTACATAAATAGTTAGGTTACATTTATCACAAGACTTAATCTTAATTTTCAATCAATTCTGACCTTTTGAAGTGAGAACACAAACTTCCAAACATATTAGTGTAAACAGTGCTGTAGTCGTAAATAAATCAGAGGGTATACCATGGGGGCCACTTCACTAGTATAGGCAGGGCCAAACGGTATACCCTCTGATGGTACACTCTCTGTATGGTACACTCTGATACACGCAGAATTTTTTCCATGGGAGGAGAAACATGTACTTACTACTTAACTTTCTACTGGGGGGGGGGGCAAAAAACATGTACACACACAGATACATGTATAGATATATATGTAGGAAATCCTTTCTAAGGACAGGGTAGGTATTCATTAAACTAAACCCGCGCTCGCAAACGGCCGTGAAATATGGTAATATTTCAATTGTTCTTAAAAGAGGCTTTAATTTTTCTGGAACAACTTGTGCGTTTTCATTGGTCTCTCAAACCCAGAATAGTGCACATTTCATCTATACCAAAACGTCAACAAATACTTTTTACCACCTTTTCTAATCGGCGAATATCCCCTGTATTATATTTTCTGGATCAAGAGAGAGAGAGAGTATGGATATATCCTTCAAAAGTTGACAATTTTCTTCATTAACATCAGAACAAAGTCTGAATTTCATTCTATTGACACTACTTTGAATGAATTGCTTTTGATTAATAGGTACGATTTTGGAATTATGCACCAAGGTGATATCTTGAAATAGAAACTTTTCTTTTGCTTCTACTGCTATCTGCGTTTCACGTGATGTCTTCTAGGAAAAACAAAGCAGTGTTCGTAGTTTTTAATAAAAAGCAGAGGGTATACGGAATTTGCTGGAAAAACCAGAGGATATACGGCGTATACCCTCCACTACAGCCCTGAGTGTAAATAATTTTGTACGAAAAATCTTATTTGATTAATTTTGATTCCAATTTGGAAAACACATGGAAAAATAAAAACATCTTTATCAGAGGGAAATATTTTGATACCATACTAGAAAAGTTATTGAATTATCTAAAGACATTCTAGTATAAAGTGAAACTTACCTTCCAAAATGCTGCCTCTGCCTCATTAAACATTTTAAGGTTGTTGTAAGTACGACCAACATTCATGTGTGCTCCAATATCATCAGGTTGTACTCTAAAAGAAATTTATTAATTTTTTAGTTTTCTAATAATTCAACTTTGCATGCAGGTTAATGCATATCATAGTGCCAACACAGACAGATGCTCTATGTAGACACCATGATGCACATTTACACACAAACCTTTCTTAACCCCTGTTCCATAAAATTAATTCTAAGTACCAAATTTTATTCACGGATAAGTAATTATGCAATTCAATTTTCCTTTCCAAAAGCTTGGAGTTTTAATAAGGTCGATATGCAATCTCAGCACTATACGTCAGATATTCATATTACGTCGAATATTTGCTTTCAAAATTTAAATACAACTAAATTGTTTTAAAAGAGCAAAAAATCATTATCATCTCTTTAAATACTCACAGGAGGTTATTTCTTAATTTACGGAAATAAAACTTAATGAGTGTTTAGAAACATTTAAAAAAAAAAAAAACATTTTAAAATCTAAGGCAAGTATAAATGCTTTTTTTCTTAACTTCATGCATGCTGTACCATATGGTACTAGACGACCCTTTTTCTCTAACATGTGGACGCTGGAATGTGCATCAACATCCAGACGGTGACAATAACAACTTCAGACTTTGCACGTGCGGTCTTGACAAAATACCGAAAGAGAGTTTTTATCATCAGCGGCGTGTCATTTCGTTGGTCCACCCCCTATTTCCTTCCCCTTGTGTCTGGCAATTGAGTTCAGAGATGCGATAAACAGTGCTGTGCGCTTTTAGGAACAATTTTCCCATCGACACAGCTGGAGTTTCCGTCGGTTCCCTAACACCATGTCTGGAATTGAGATTAGCCTTTGGGAACTCAAGTTGGCATTAACAGACGGTTTTTGCATCTGTCTGGGGGTGTCTTCAGTTCTGTTGGGGACATAAACATCTCTTGCCAGGGGTCGGAATTCCCCCCCCCCCCGTTCGCAGCTGCGGTTCTGCGGAGTTCTGCAGGAGACTGATTCTGAATTCGACGAGAGACAGACGTCTCTGTCTGTAGAGGGCCATTGTTGCTTTTGCTCCAGGCAGGATTTCGATTGTCGATGGCTGTGCCCTTATCTTTTAAAATTTTAACTTACTTGTAAATATTTTAATTATTTAAATAAATAGTTTAATTTTAAACCAGCTGTCCATTTAATTCTTACATGACGGTACAATGCACAAATGTTTTTTATGAGCTACAAAGATGCTAACTACTACAGATTCTCCACAGCTTTTACAGAAGTGAATCGGGTACTACAGATTACAGAAATGATGATTCTTTCAACGGAAAAATTCAATTTTATTTATTTTTCACATCAATTAGTTTACAATTTCAGTATTTTTTTCATTATTATGTATTTTTTTTTTTTTTGGTAAATGGGAGGGAGTGCTAAAATTTAATTATTAAATGTTTTTAAATAATTCTTTCATACACAATTATTTTTTCTATATATGTGTTTTCATGTATTTTATACCTTACTAATTATAAATAATATAATCCGTTGGATATAAGTATCAAATTTGTCATTAAATATTTTAATTAATGATACATGCATGTTATTCTAGCCGTTTTCTTAAATTTTCACTTAACTACAGAAAAATTCTTAAAACTATGGATTTTTTCCTTGAAAACTTCCATCGCAGGTTGGCATCTCTGTACATATTTCTCCATGCATACAGAATGTAATATCACAATACAAAAATTTTGTATCAAGAAAAGAATGAGAAAAATAATAATTTAGTTACAACTACATCGAAAATACTATTTGAAACTATATACTATTTGAAAATATCATTGCAAATTTGTTGCATTTGTTTAACAATCTTCATCAAATTAACAATCAGGCAAGTTTATGAACTTTTTAACACAATTCATAAATTATTTCTTTTTTATTTATTACATTTTAATGTAAAGAAATTATAAAATATAAATCTCATTTGTTAATATTTCTGATAAAAAGTGAGTAGCGACTCTATAGTGACCATTTTTCAACTCGATAAAAAAATGCTTATTTCATAACACATCATAAAAAATTTCCTGATTTTTTGCAGAATAGATGAGACTGAGATTTTACTCCAAGTTCACACCAAACTTGGAAAGCAAATTAAAATAGATCAAATGTCATACTACAATTTGAACTTACATAAAGAAATAATATCTAAAAAGTATTGAAAACTCACACAGCAGCTTGGAGAAAATACTCTAAGGCTTCACTAAATTGTCCTCTACTTTCTAAAGCATGGCCCACATTATTATACAATTTGGCATTTCTCTTGTTTACTTTCAGGCCAGCAGCAAATATTTCTTTCTCTGAAACCCTACAAAATAAAAGAAATTGAATAATAAGAATAATTTAATATTGAAAGGACCAGAAAATAAATAGCATGAGAAAGTGTCTTTTGACATGGGCTCCCTGAACTGAGTAAAGCTCTTAATTAAATTGCCATAAACTCACCTATATTAAGCCCCTGTAACCTAGATTTTTCCTGCTTTGAACGAATAATTAATACATCCCCATCTGCTTCACATTCAGTGTTTCTACTATATATACGAGACAGAACAGAGAACAAATAAGGAAATCCATTTTACTTCTCCCAAGATATTCCCCCCAAATCTATTTAAATGAAACATTCAGATAAAAAATTAACACAAACTAATATGCAAAAAAGAGAAAAAGATCCAATTACATATATTTGGCGCCATTTTACCATCAAGTATTGACAAATCACAACAGTGATTTGAACCTACAAAAGGTGTTTACATAAGAACTTTTACAGTCCTCTTTGACATGATTTTTAATCATTGAGCTCATTAGGTACTCGATCAAAACAAATTTTTAAACAAAATTTATGAATTTAAAGTTTTTAGAAACAAATCACAACTTTGAAAAATAATTTCATGTTGTATTAATTTTGATTACATGATTATATTCCCTTAGTAAATTAATTTGGGAAAGGGGATTGTATTCTGGGTATTTTTAAATTTCCAACTTTTGAAAGAATTAACAATTACAACTCTGTATTGAATTTCTTCAAATTGTGAGGGGTTTATTTTCAAAACTTTATGTTAAGTACTATAAACTAGCCATTCTGAAATTCAAGTAGCCATAAAGTTAGTAAGAATTTTTGAATATTAAATTATTTTATCTTCCGATTCTGACAATTTTCTAACAGGTACAGTGTTACATGACACCAAACGTAATGAGGTGTACAGTGTAAGCTAGCTATAAATATTTCTGAAACAATTGCAAAATAATGTCTGAATTATTTGAGCTATGGGAGGGCAAATTGGACCAACTCAATGGTAGGAGAATTATGAAAGAAGATAGAAAGACTGCTGTAGAAGACGCTGCTTTGTTAACATCAGCATTGCATCTATGTTTAAAAAACACACAAATTATCTTTTAATCTTAAATTACAGTAAATTTAGTTTCATAATATTTATTTCAGATGGTAACTACTGCATTAAAAATAGCGAGTTTTATTCCAAGAGTCGTATTGAACATATGATAAAAAACATCAGGTAATATAACATTGAGATTCGATATTCTTAATCCTGATTTTTACATGAATGTGGACAGTCAATACTTCATCAACAAATATAATTTTTTATCTGTTCAGTGTTGGTGTAAACAGTATGATCCTTCAATTACTACAGTTTTCACATAATAGTTCTCTAGATTTTTAAATCTCTCTATATTAAAAAATTAATATAGAGAGAAAGTTACCGCCGCAGGATTGAAAACTGTGTTGTTTAGCTCGATTCTTAAATGATTTCCCGAGAAAGTACTGATCAGAAAAAAACGAAATTAACATGATTTGTTCTTCATTGTATTCCCTGGACAATTATTAAGATTTCTTTCCAATGTGGCTATTAGTTTAGGGTTTATTAAGTGTCAAAATTGAAGAAGCGAAATTTCTTCCGCGAGTGAGCAAAACACATACAAATTTTCAGTCTTCAGCCGTGAGTATTTTTTAAAGAGTACCTCTCAACGTAAATTTTTGCAGCTCGTCAAGTTTTTTTTGACATTTCAATTTGGTTCTTGATAATATTTTTTTGAAATTCTGGAAAAATCAGGACATTTTTGTTACTTTTTTTTAAAACTGCCGTATTTATATTTTATTACTATTATTTTTTAATTTTTAAAATATTGCAGTATACCTCAGAATGTACTCTTTCTTACGGTACTATTATTTTTGAAATCGGTTAATAATTAAATTGGATGCGATTAAAAGTTGCTCATACAAAATTCGGAATCTTTGGATGTTTTCGCTACTTTTTGTTACAACCATTAACTAAAACTGTCATATCTATATCGTATTACTATTAGTTTTTTATTTTGAAAATAGCGCAGTATACCTCAGAGTGTACTCTTTGTTACGGTGCCATTATTTTTAAAATTGGTTCATAAATACGAAATAAAAAATAAATTCGATGCAATCAAAAGTTGGTGACACAAATTTCGTATTTTTTATTTCGCGGAGCATTGTATTCACGGAGGGTTGTATTTTTGACTATCGGGTTTGCCAGATATCAAATTTATCGTAGCAATAATTGCCATAAAAACGATTTTTTTTAATTTGGCGAGAAAAAAGGCTCGCTTTTTTCCCTCTGTTCTCAGACGGTTTACCGAGAAAGTACAAAGTACACATCGTAAAGTTTGGAGATTAACATGGTTTACTTAAAATTGTACAGGGAACAAGATGCAGAAGATTTTTTACTCATGCAGCTATTAGTTTAGGGTGCATTAAGTGTTAAAGCAAAAAAGAGTGAAAGCACTTGCGTAAGAGGTATTGGTTTGCGAAGCAAACCAAACTGGATTGCGTAAGCGAGCAGGGGGCGAAGCCCTCGCTGTGACGTGATGGACCGTAAAGTGAAATCAGGATAATACAAATTATTCAGATAGTTTCACTCTGCGAAGGGCATGTTGGTTTGCGAAGCAAACCAAATGCCATATGTAAAAGGAGTGTTGGTTTGCGAAGCAAACCAAATGGGATTGTGTAGCAATCCCCTGGGGTTGGCGAGTGTAAGCGAGCAGTGGGCGGAGCCCCCTAGTATAATAAAATGATGCAAGAAAGGGAGTGGCCTCCATATTTATGTATTGCATGAAAGTACAAATAATAAAAATGCACTCACCAATCATTATTTCTCAAGATCGTTTTCAGAGAATGAAACATGATAACAATAAAAACAAGCAGAATCCCAATATTTCTTCTTCCTCTGTAAAAGAATGCACATGTGTAAAATGGTAGGAAGCATATTGGAAATGCTACAAAGAATTTTTAGGGAATTATTTATTCCATTGAAATTTATTTACTTTCATAAAATTTACTAACAGTGAATCAAGTTCAATTAAATGCTAATTTGAATACAAAATTTTTGATCACACATGGAGTTAAAACATAATTGCACTACTTTCTTTTCTATTATAAACATTGCAATGGCATATTTTTATTTGTGGTTGGGTTTTATGATGCATGTTTGACCATACTGCATCAAACACGACAAACAGCATTAAGCTATGGGCATACACACAAAAGCAAGCTTGACACAGAAGAGAGAAATACACCCAAGGAGGAATCAAACCTGCACCACCTACAACTTGCAGCTTACGAGCAACAGTGGACATACCTACTAAAGCACGATAGCTATATCTTTATGATGGAATATTATCAAGGGCTTCAAAGAATAAATAGAAGTCCCAGTTTTGTTCCTTAGTATGCAATTCAAACACATTCTAAAGATATTTAATTTCTTTGAACTTTTCAAAATTTCGATGCACTGAGTAGGCATTTGTAAAGATTTATGATACAAATGTATAACTGCTGATTCCACTTTCACTACATACACATGCAATTCCCATGTACTGAGCTATACACCAGTATATATTCAGACAAAGGATAATTCCCAAATTGTAAGACCAAGGCCTTTCCATGCTGCTATGTCTGCAATCACTCAGAATACAATATTCAATGAATGGGAAATTAAGTTAATGCACAAGTAAAATATAGTACTTCAACAATATGCATAAATAAGAAATATCATCCAAGTTAGTGTTACCAAACACCAATAAAGACACCTAATCAAAGTAGTGCTCCGTTTTATTCAAAGAAATTGTAGCACTTTAAACATTCCAAGATTATTCATTCACTTTACAACCAAATCCATTTTTATCAGTTAAAAATTTGAATGGATCCAACTAGTGCTTTAAAATTATATTTACGGAACATGTCTTCCCTCTAAAGGGTTTCAATGAGGGATCATGTTCATTGAGATCTGACTAATTTTGCTAATCATGAGATATTGCGTCTATTAAGACCTGGTCAGCTTTGCCAAATATTTCTTCAAGTTAAAAAACTGCCCTATTGCTCCAAATAGGAAAAACAAATTTCCCTTGCCTTGAACTGGTAATAATTAGGAATAGGTCTCTATCAGAGGATGACCACTGTCAGGCAACTTTCAATGGAAAGATACATCATCAGAAGAGCTAAAAATAAAAAACGGACATGGCTGTGTCAGGCACGGCTGCTAGGTGTAAGGAGTAGAATACGTTAGTGAGGTCATATGGTGAATGAGAGTGAAAGAAACTATATTTTTTAAATTTCACACATCAAAAGTTCACTTGGTTTTTGAAAGGTAAAATGTATTTAAATTCAAAAACCTAGTAAACATGCCACTCTGCAAAATTGTCGAGAACATATATTTTTATTTTCCAAACACAAACACATTAAAATAATTCAATATTTGAACAAAACATTAAGAAAATTATTCATATTTGTATCTTAAGTAATATACTAAAATATTTTTACATTGATATGCTTTTTGTGTGGGGGGGGGGGGGGTTACATATTAACACCAGGTATGGACCATAATGTACAAACTCAATATTTCTACGTTTATGTTTGGAATAGTTTCACCAAAATATCCACTGTTGTACTTCATCATGAGTAGCTCTTCAGTTTTATGTAGCATTTGACTGGTTATATTAAGTTTACTGCAGATGCATGTTTTTTACACATATTAAGTTTTACTGCAGATGTATGTTCAAATTTAGTTTACAACACATAAAATAAGAATATCAAAAATATATTAATAAAGCATGTGTAGCTCTTTTACAAAACAAGCTATTAAGTATATATACCGCTTTAATGAGTTTTCAATATGTAAGGTGTCAATTTTAAAAGAACAAGATTTTAGAAGTCCACACGAACTGCTTTTACTAAAACAAAACACAAAAGTATATATAAAAAAAATAATACAAATTAAAATGTTTAAACACTTACAGCTTTTTGTATAAAAGATTCCAACCATAAGCTACAAGAAGACAAAACCCCATACTTGGAATGTATAAAACTCTTTCTGCCACAACAAATCCAACGGGAAAGAATAAATTTGATGCCGGAAGAAAAGGCAACACTAAAAGAGACAATGCCTGAAAATAGAAAAAAATTAATTTTCAAGTTTCAGATTAAGAAAATTTATGAAATGCTTGATTTTTAGGTTAAAGTTTGATTTAATGATATATTATTTTAAAATGCTATTACTACAAAAAAAAAAAAAAAAAGGTTATAATGGTACAACTCTAACTGTTAAAAGTTAAGAAAATTTACATTAGGGATATATATCAAGAATAATGTTTAAAATAAGATAGTTTAAAATTGCAAATAAAATTAGATGGACTTATGAAGTAAAAAATAAAATACTTATATTTTTGTTTTTAAAACTGTTGAAGTTAGTTTATGTATGAACTGACGTTTTAAATAATTAGTTTCTTGAAAAATCTTATCATCTACATAAACTTTTTTCAGTATGAAGCTATTGACAAAAAATACAATTTTGTCAATAATAAAATATTAAAAAATATATATATATATATCAATAAAAAGAAGTTTTTTTTTAGTTGGCGACTCATAAAAGGCATACAATGGAATTTAATGGTTGATTTTGTGTTTTATGGCACAAGGTCAATATTTGGGTAAGCTCTAAAGACAAGTAATTATGATAAGAAAAGATGGAGACAAGTAATTGTGAAAACAAAATATGGAGAAGAAATAGAAAAATAACTAGCAAAACACACAATGCATATTCCAACTATTTATTTTGATTTCGTTTGAAGCTACATATATGTTTCATGTAATACAGCTTTTCACTTTTTTATAAATGTGACATTTTAATCAAGGGTACAAGGCAACTATGTAAACAATAATATTTTTAGTTTTGCAGCTGTCTTGGCTGAAAATTCAACTATTTTTTAATAAAAATTCAATATTTTTTCACTATTGTAGGTTTCCCTGGAACTAAACGCATGTTGTACAAACAATAACACTAATCTGATTACTATCTAATTACCTTTTCCTGATAAATACATTTCATATTATAGCCTAATATATATATATATATATATATATATATATATATATATATATATATATATATATATATATATATTTTAATTGCCTGGAATGGGTGTTTTGACTTTCAGCAAAAATTAAGACATCGAAGTAAAATAAACCATGCTGACAGTAGGTTTGTTGTTACATACAATCTTGGAATGGAAATATAGCCATTGGAAACAACTTTAACTCATCAAAATAAAGGATGCATAAAGATTGAAAATCCTGTTGAAATTGTAGCAGTTCCATATCAATTTTCCATCTGAACATAGCAGCCACTTCTAGCAATAGGCTCTTCTGAGCTTTAATATTATTTCTCAATCCCCAGTCGCTGAAATTTTTTCTTAATCCCTTAGGTACATTTGATGACTGAGACTCGTCATGCACTTGTTTTGCCTAAGTTACGAATGACGAGTCTAATTCGTTATTCAAACATGGACAAAATTAAACATGTGCATAATTGTTCATGGTAAGAGTAATTGGTGTTACAAGACTCTCCTTGAATCAAATTATTCAATCGTTCTCTGCAGAAACACACTTTATTTATTCTGACTCCATACATATAAATATTTACACGGCTGCGATATCAGACATTCTTTTTTGGAATAAATGCTGAGATCAGAGGCTGTATGATCTCATACTGTTACCATTCTTATCAAACGAAATTATATGAAAATATAACAGTAACTAGTGTGCAAACGATAATACGAAAATATAACAGTATTTAGTGTAGAGATGATAATACAACAGTAACTAATGTGCAAACGATAATCCAAAATACTTTTAACATCTGGTATCAGTTGTAAGAGGACGTTTATTCCAGTGCTTCAGTGAATCTTGTCTGTGATAGACAGCCTGACAATGTCACAAATAAGTAATATTTTAGGAAAGTGATAACGAAAGTTTTAATGAAAGAGGAGACTTTGAGAAATGTGATGATGACGGCTATAGTGAGTTACGAGAAAAAAATATCAAAGACAATAGCTAAACTAGAAAGTGAGGATGGTAGTGAAATATTACCAAGATTTCAAAGATGCATCAGATGTTTATCGAGCAGTGATAGTGAATGTTCTAGAGAAAAATTGCCAGGGAAATGGATTTGGAAGGAAAAAAAAATCTCACTGATGTTCCAAACACAATAATTTTTTCAAATAAATCTGTACCCAAGGGGTTCAGCTCAAATTTTATTAAAATCACAGATTAAAAGAGTTGGGCTTTGGTATGATTTCAATTTTTGTTGCCAAGCCATTTCCAAATTATAACAATGGGCTGAAAAGCACACCATATCGTAATGTGGATAAAGGTTTGGAATTTTTTTAATTATTGGTATCAATTTTGGGCCTTTTAGCATAAAATGAAACAGTAAACCATAAACTTGGCTACTTTTGGTGACAGCACCTGGTTATTTTCATTTCCGCAATAATTTCACTATAATTAATGGTGAAAACAAGCAAGCATACCCATGTTCTGTTAAACAATAAAATAAACAAAACCATACAAGAAACAAAAAAAAGTTTAAGAGAATACACACCACTGTGAGTAGCTGAAAGTGTTTTGCATCTGCTGCTAAGGCCATCCAAACCATGCAGCCCAAAGCAGAATATAAAGCTAATGTGGAGATATTACGAGGATCGAAGAACTGCACTAATGGAATGGTCCCCATTGTCCAATCACAGCAAAGGTCGGAAGGGAATAACATCAACCATGCATTCACTGACAAAAGATAGTTATATGTCAACTGGCGTACTGGAGTAAGAGAAGCAGCTGCAGGATTGTCAAACCTAAAATTGTCATAAAAATATTACTGCAAATCTTCACATTTTCACAACATAGAAACTTGGCTACTAACTTTGATAACCTAGTCTGTTTATTTTTCAAATTTATAGCTTTTATTGCCTGACAATATTTGTAAGATTGTAACATATTGACAGCAGTAATAGTATACTATGTTAGAGATTGTGATATAATGGTGCATAGTGTTATATCTTCCGTGTCAGGGCAAAAGAGGTTGTTTGATTTTTGATGGGTTCAACAAACGTGTTCAGTGCATCATTAATTTAAAAAATAACATTCTTAAAACTGAAACTAATTTAATCTACCAACAATAACTTGTATCATGACATTCTTCTTTTCCTTCCTAAATTATGTGAGAGAAATAGTGAAATATTTAACATAAAATTCTGAAAAGTAGCCATTTTAATTTAACCTCTTTTGCCCTGACACTGAAGTATTATGGTGCAAGGTCCAAAAATGAACAAGCTGCATCAAGCACAAGATAATGCAAAACAGCAATGTAAATTGTATGTATAAATAACATTAAAAGAAGGAGAGGTACAAATCAAGAGTAATAAATAAAATATTGTGATTAACAATATTCTATGTAAGATTGTGTAGTGAGAAACTCAATATTTCGATGCAAGGTTTTATTAAGAACGATTTTGAATTATTAACCTAACAACAGTTCTGAACACACTGATTTCTGAGTATACAAATCAAAGTTGTGATAATAGCAAATTCTAAAATGCAGCAGGTACTAAAAGATAATCGCACCAATTAAACAAAATTAATGTGTTATATACTGATAACTAAAACTGACTGAAAGACATTTCCAATGTGCAACGGTGCTGCATGAGCACAGAAAAAAATTTCATCTTAGTAATGCTTTTCATGTTCATGTTACACTTAGATATAAATGAAATAATTGTAATTGAACTGATTTAACATGCAAATAAAAATAAAATTTTGGAACATTAAATTCATTTGCTACCAATTCAGGGCAGTTCCCAAATGCTGGGTATACATTTGCACATCATCGAAAATATAGGGGTGACCAAGACAAGTGCTGCATGTCTCCAACTTTAAATAAACATGTTCAGCAATAAATTACCTGCTATATTTCATACTTAAGTGTTCTAAGCAAGTTCTTCTGCAAGTGTAATAAAAGATACTTAAGAATCTGCATACTTTGTTCTCCACATTAGAAAATTCAAAAGCAATCATGGATAGGGATGCGTTTAGGAGCATAGTCACAAAGCTTGAATCCTTTTCGAAATGATTTTGAAATTTATAAACAATCAAAAATATGTATTGAAACAAGTTATGTTAAAAATCAAAGCCTCATGAACTTAAAATATACATCTATATATGTAAATAGGGTGAAAACAGTAAATAAAAAATTTAACAAAAATAATTTAACATTACAACATTTAGGGAATGAGTAGAAAGGTAGGTAGTTAAATTAACATTGCACAGGAACAACACATTGGGATAATGGCAACAGTCCAGGATCAATTTCAGTGGAAAGATTTGAGAACACCTTATAATTTTGATTCATAGTCAGATTTAACAACATCTGAGCTGGTACCCCAAGCGGAAGTGAAAAATTTGAGGCCACGACAGATTTCACGCGCACAAAGAACCGACACAGACTACCAACCCTCTTTTTGCAAATCTGCTACATTACAAACCAGGCTACAGCAGTCTCATCGAGAGAAAAACTAGGCTATCCAAAAATTAAGATGGCATCATTCAAATGTTTGTGAGAAGGGGTGGCATTATGAAATTTGCATGTGGCTACATCATATCTTAAAAATGGACAGTTCTGGCGTAATCATTTGTTAAAAATCTTGTCAGTGCAGTCCAATTATCTCTACTATTATAAAAGGAAGTGTTTGTCTGTTTTTTTCGTGGCCTCAAAATCCTGACAATTCTATGGCGCTTCCAGCAATGAGATTTGGCGCACAGGTAGTCCGATTTTTTTTTGTTGCAATTTTTGGGTCATGACAATATTTAAAATTCAATCTAGAAGATTTTTAAATGAATTTAATAGTTTTATTTTCCATCGGTTCTTTAACGTTTCTTCGAAAGAAGAACCACCTCAATCTTGACTTTTTCTACCCATGTGACCTTGCTGTCAGCCTTGGAACCATGCCTATTTTTTCATCGAGGAGAATGCTCAGAAAATATTTGGAATAATTTTCCAACCAGACAATAAATTTTTTAACAGCTGGAGTCACAAAGTTCTTTTTTCTATCTCCTAGACTGTTTAAGATAGAGTAGAAATTTCAACGGATTTGAAATATGTGTAAAATTTCACTCTAGATCAAAGCCTAAAAATATGATTTTTCTTAAAATAAATAATTTTTAAATTTAATATATCTTTAATATTTTTTGCAAGAGATTGTACTTCACGTAAAACAAATTGCATATTCTGCCCTTTGCGTTACAAAAAAAAATTACATTTCCAGTCTTTTTCCATTTCAGGGAATGAGAACAAAAAAATAAAAAACGTATTGACTGGGATTGTTAATTCGTTTTCATAAAATTGGAATCGCTAAAGATAGATTGAAAATTTTACATCAGATTAATACCTTACATCACGGCGTTGCCCGTGGTGTTAGTTTGCAAAGCATCGGCAACACCAGGCTAACCACGCAGAGGCTAGTTTGTGTGTTTACTGTTTATGATCATACCTTACTGAGATACTAAAACCTAGTGAAACCTACTTTGTGAAAACAGGCAATTGTGCTCCCATTATTTTCACTCTGGCAATGAGAAGACAAACAGCAGTTCCAGTGATAGCGATCAGTCTGACCATCATGTTCCGAAGCCAGGGGGAAGGAGGACTCTTAGTAGTGGAAAAGGTTTGTAGAATTTGAACAACATCTAAAAAACGCAACTGAAAGAAAATATAGATTGATTTACAAAATGCTTTCACAGTAACTATGTTTCAATGACAGCTAGTGAAATATGTTCATGTCAATAAAATACCAAACTATTTCATTTGAGCTGAAAAAATGTGTTAAAAATGTTTTACATAATATAAAATTCTTAAAGAAGAGATTGATCAAATTCCTGTCTTAAATAAGATATTAAGGTAAAAAGTACTAACTTTTCCATACTTAAAATATAAAGAAGTAGAAGGTAGTATTTTTTCTGTTCATTCATCAAATGATAACGGTTTTGTGTTCATGCATTTTCAGTTAATCTTAATGTGTAGTTTATTAATTTTGGTTAATGTTTGTCGATTTTAGAAGGAAGTGTTTGTTTGTCTGTCTGTTTGGGGGCCGCAAAATCCTGACGATTGTATGGCACTTACAGTAATGAGATTTGCCACACAGGTAGTCCACATTTTTTACAATTTTGGGTCATGGCGGAATTTAAAATTTAATCTCGAACATTTAAAAATGAATTTAATGAAATTTAATTATTATTGTTTTCTTTGAAATGGCAACCGCATAAAGATGACAGATTCTAAATCTATTTTTCCCATTTCCGTTTTCATTCTGCACAAAGGAATTATTACACCAGATTAATACCTTGCATCACGGCGTTGCCTATGGTGTTAGTTTGCGAAGAATTACTAAAAAAACCAACACCATGTGCAATGCCGGGCTAGACATGCAGTGGCTAGTGTTTGTCTATTAATTAAGCAACATACACATTAATTTGTTTATATGTAACTTCAACAATCAATATTTCATGATTAAATAGTGATCTTCTTTACAATGATTTAAAAAGATAATTAATAGTTGAAGGAATTGTGGTAGAAGTCAGGATATATCTATAAATCCAAAAATATCACAAAACATGAACTTCAATAATTGTATGGCCAAGATTTCAACTTCAGTATATACTCATATTTTACAAAAAAATTCATCAAATACAAAAAAAAAAAAAAAAAAGTCAATTGGTCTGTTACTAAAACATTTATAATGAAATTGGGCCATGATGTACATAAGTATAGAGGATAGGCAAGTCAGTCCTGAGCATTAGTAACAATATGCTAATGGGTCTTGTCTTTAGAAATATTTGTACAGGAACGTTAACTCATACAGCAAAGAAAAAATTTGTCCATTCAAACATAAGGCTAAATAAGAAACAACAGACATCAAATCCGTTTGTGTGGAATTTAGTTGAGCTGTTGCAGTTTATAATAGAAATCAAAGAAAGCGGAGGATCTTTTCAGGGCCATTTAAAAAACGGTCATTTTCAGTGAAAACATTTATAGTTCAACAACACACTTGCACTACAACTTTTGGCAACAAACTCAATGAAAAAGTGTGGGTGGTTCAAGTGGTGGGGAAATGCTGGATATTCAATTTCCAAAGCAGAGCACACATTTCAAATCAAAATTTGCTCAAAGTTTTCATTTGAATTTTTATTTTAAAGGTACTGTATAAATATTTTCTGTAATACAGAAATTTTAGATTTAAAAAACATTTTTTTTTTTAATATAATATTTTGTAAACAATCCCTTCTGTTCGGACACATGTCTTCATTGATGCGAGCAAAGCGAGCATAGGTTAGCGCAGCGAAACAAATAAGGTTGTGAAGCAATCCTCCAGGGGTTGGCGAGCGTTATCGAGCAGGGGGCGGGCCCCCTAGACTTTAGAACTCCAATTATCTTAAATTATCTATAATTTTAATAGTTTTAACAGAACATTTCAAACATTCTCAGTAGTTGCATACTTGAAATTCTAAGTTTGAGTGCTTAATGGTATTCAATATTACGTAATTTTGATGAAAGAAAAAATGCATTACAGTTTACATGCTTGTAAAGTTTAAACTTGTTTCATAAAATCTAAAATTTAAATAACAATAGTTAGAGCTTTATTCATTTAAGAATCAAGACTAAATCTCACCTTTTGAACAACAAATATTTCATACAGGAAACAAACTCCTGCAACAGTGATTCCTTGTTCTTTGGATAAAGTTGCACAGATTATAAAAAGTAAACAACAAGATAACTGTAGTCGATCTGAAAAACAAGTCAACTAAAATAAGAATGCAGAGTAAGAGCTTTTGTAACTGAATTGTAATAATTTTATTAAACTAGCAGACCTGGTGCTAAAGTTCCTTAATTGCCAATATCTATTAATGACAGTGTCGTGCCATTATTCATATCTAATTTAAATCCATGTATAATATGCACCACAGAATGTAAGCATCAATCTGCACAATTCACACATTCAAATTGACAAATGAAATTACTCAAACATAAAATGGCATTTAGCTTAATTTTTTAAGTGCACTTACTGGTTTAATTCTTATTTCCAATAAAGTGCATAGAAAGAGGTTTGCGCCTGTCATGTCAACACTATTAGAAACACTTTCTGAACACACAGCTCAATTATATCTCATTCATTTGTTCAGAGGTGGTTCAATATTTTTTTACCTCTAAACTAAAAAACAGGGTGGATCATATTTTAGCTTATGTACAAATTTCTATCGTCCAGATTGTTCATTGTCTTCTGTAATTATAGAGCTGTAGAATTTAATTAGAGTAGCAAGATCTATTTAATGTAGTTCTAACAATAATATGTAGTTGCTTGTTCAAATCAAGCAGATTTAAACTTTGTGGCAAAATAGGCAAATTTATCTCAAAGCAGTTGATTTTAGAGCATGTACATTTGATTTTTGCCAAATGGCAACAAAAACATAACGCTAATTTTTGAGCCATGTGTTAATGAATTATCTCTACTATTATAAAAGGAAGTGTTTGTCTGTCTGTTTACTATGTGCACGTTCCTGATGAATCTATGGCACTTACAGTAATGGAATTTGGCACACTGGAAGTCCTAATTTTTTGCAATTTTTGAACGCAGCCAAAATTTTAAAATTCAATCAAGAACATTTTAAAATAAATTTAATTATTATTGCTTTCCTTAGAATGGCAACACCATAAACAGAGATGGCAGATTCTAAATTAATTTTTTCTGTTTCATTTTGCAGATGAACGATTTAAGCAGAAGAAAAAAAGAAATAAAGTTTTAACTATAGTTATGCAATTATTTTTCTATCACCTAAATCGTTAAGGATAAGAGTAAAAATTTGAACGGATTTGAAATTTGCTGAAATTTTTCCATTAGATTGATACGTAAAAATATGAATGTTTTAAATAAATCTTTTTTTAAATGAATATTTTTTATACTTTTACAAGAGATTGTGACGTTATGCCAACTTTCGCCATCTTTGAGAAATCCATTTAATGTGTTCATACGATTCCAGTCAAGGGAAGTAAAACAAATAAAAAAACATTTTGACTGCAAAATTGGGATCAGTAAAGAGAGATTGAAAATTTCAACAGATTTGAAATCTAGGGAAATTTTACACCAGATAGATACTTTATACATTTGATTTGATTTTAATAAATAATTTTTGAATTGAATATTTATATTTTCGCAATAGATTGTGATGTCACGCCAGTTGGAACTCTTCGCAATTAGAATTTGGCTGCATTTGACACTGAGCTTTGCACAAGGTATTGGTTTGCAAAGCAAATGCTGTGATGGCTGTTATCCAATAGGCTACGAATATTCCCATTCCCAATCAAACCAATTTCACTGGCAATGTCGTTATGACTGTTATCCAATAGGCTATGAATTCCGCAAACTAAATGGGAATTCGTAGCAATCACCGGGAGTCAGCGAGCAGTGGTCACACCTGACCCCATGAAAAGAACTGTCACGTGTAATGCTGTGGCTAGTATAGATATTAAAAAAAGGTATTTCCACTTGAATTAAAATTATTTTTTCAAGCCCAGTGGAGTCAAACAATAAGACTGACTACATAGATCAGAACTACAACAGATAACCAAAAGGAGGACTCCACAATTTTAAAAGTAAGAATAAATAATCCTTTAGAAGTTGCAAGTTTTTGTTCTGACAGATTTTAATGTTGGAGGTTAGCTCTGTTCAACAACCATGCAAGTGCAGTTTCAAACGATTGTGCAAGAAGTTTATTGAATTTTATTGTAACAAAGAAGCAATTATGTGTATTGTGTCAATGTTAATCTAAACTCTGTCAATTCCATTATGTAAATAAAATGAACAAAAATGTCAATGTTGTAAAAATTATATAAATAAATGCAATAAAAGTGCCTAGCATAGTTAATATAATTGAAATATGTTTCCATGGTTGAATATTTAATTTGAAACTTTAGTACACTGGTCCAACTGAAAATTGAGGGTAAATGTTCAAAATATTCTTGAATGAGTGGAATCTTTTAAAAATGACATTAATATGCTGTTATTAACTACACATTCATTATCTTCACATTTTCTCAGATGATGTAATAAAAATTAATCATGAATGCTATCTGTAGCTTTTGTATTCTGAACACATCAATAAATTGCACTTATTGTTTTTCTACCAAGATATATCATGATTTGACTAACTTGATAAAATAGGGGCACAGTAATTGTATTTATATGAAAGTAGAATTCAATGAAGCCATCAACTCCATTTGCTAATAAATATTTTTTAAACGAATATGAGAAAATGATTTAATAAAAAATTTAAACCTTTCTTACAATTTCATTACGGAAACATTACAATTTGATTTGAAAAGGTTGTTTGGGGATACACCAAAGGTTTCAAATTTCATTATAGTTAGTTTCTTATTACTTAAAAAAATCTATAATTCAAACTAGAAAAATTAATAGTGTTGTTGAAATAAAACTTGTTAGAAACTGATACATTTCAGACTGAATGATATATGCCAGGAATGATTATAAATTTATGATTCACCCAATCAAACATGCAAATGGTGACTCGCAAATAATGGAAACAATTCAATAGAACATTAATTCTTAGAGATATACTACACACAAATCACATGAAACATTTACCTGTACTTTGGTAGGATTTACTACATTTGATATAGGACATGAATGCCAAAAGGAAAAAGAATGATGATAAAATTTCTGCTCGACCAACAATGCCAGTTACCTAAAAATAGGACATTTTCATTAAAGGTAGATTCAGATTTCTAAAAGAACAATATGCTTATAAAGACAGCTGAATTTCATGCACAACTAAGTACTCAATATACACTATAAGATGACCAATTTTTTGCTGTGTGTTTAAGAGTTATTTAGTTGCGACAAACATGTACATTGTACATGTTTAGCAACACAGCATCAACAAATGCTAATGGAATGGAATATGAAATACAATTAATTTACAATGCTAATAACACAGACCACAATATATAACAAAAATTTACAACTTAGCATGTTTTTTAGTCCTAGCCTTTATAAATTTGTCCATTCATGCAGAACAAAACACTTTTTATCTTTTGCAAATTTCAAAACCTTTTACACAACTTGTCTTACTATTTCTACCAGAAGCTGACTTAATTAGTTCTAATTTGATTCAATTTCTAGGCTCTATTCATTGCTCATCAGTGAAAACATTCAGTATTTGCTAGTCTGTAATTCTTAAAACAAAGCCTAATATTTTATTAATGTCTGGCACACCAATTTGTTTCTTAAATCACTGAAAATATTAAACCAATTTCTTTCTACACTTCCTGTTTACAATCCTGGAACCGATATTCCACTATTGATTAGTGTATGCTAAATTTTGAATGACTACCTCTGAGTTCAACCTGTTGATAATAATAGCAGTTTATATCACAACATATTTGGCAGGAAGAGTATATAATTTAAAAAATTTCACAAACTCATTTATTATTGAATCATACAGGATAAATACAACCTCAATACAGGAGCCTATACAAAACATACAAAAAAGCTTTTTAAAAGTTTTGGACAAATACCAAAAAATTGGTCTCTTATATAATATATCAATACCAGTTTTCAATGGTAAGGAATTTGATAGGGAAAGCATTAATTTAAAAGCAATATAAGGGCAAAAAAATATTTCTATCATTTTTGAAACTTGATTTATTGTCTCAAAAAATAAGACAAATTCTTACACAAATGCATGTTAATGTGTACACATCACTTGACAATCGTATCCCGTAACCTCTTCTCTACCTGGACTACCCCCCTGCTACCCACGATTCTGTCGCCTTAAAAATAATCGTTCTGAAAAAATTGATAGTTAAGAACTTGGGTATATATGCATGGACGTCTAAGATTCAGAATGACACCATTAGATGACTGTATAAATCTGTAATTCCTGTGGAATATGTATTATTCAAAAACGATTTAGAAGAAATGGCATCGACTCAACGTTCTCGTAAAAGTAAGTAAATATCACTAGTTTTTAATGAATTTTAAATCCTTTAGTTAGTGTGTTTTAGTGGACAATTTCTTTCAATAAGGGATGAAGTAGTTTATCTGATTTAAATCTGTATTTTGTGCATTTGAGAGCGATTTTTATATAGGTACACATAAGTGGACATGAGTATTTGGCGGTTAAAATTTGTGTTGTTATCTTGTACATTTTGTCCTTTCACAAATTTAACAAACAGTCTGTTGTGAACTGTTTACGGTATGTTATCTTTATCATTTTTGAATTAAAAGTATAAAATTTTTCTATTATCTAAAAATCTTATTTTGATTATATTGATTATATTTTTAAGCAAAAGACTACCTAATATATGTTGAAAAGGGTTGTGTTTCTTCATAGGACATGAAAGTTTTGGGCCTTGGATGAAGTGTTATGAAGATATTGTCAGAAAGTATCCCCTCAAACTGGCAATATGTAGTATGCACTGACAGGTACTACACTGGCCTGAAATGTGCTAAGTATCTCCTTGAGAAAAAAATTTTTACAGCTGGTAGTTTAATAGAGGACAAACAAAATTGGAAATGCCCGAAATAAATTAAAACTGGACAAAACATTAAAAAGAGGAAAGTGGGATAAACTTGTAAATAATGATGAGAAACTATGCATTTTAAAAATGGAAAGACAGTAAAAGTGTTTTATTTTTATCCTCATATTTGGGCAGTGAACCTGTGTCAAGCTCCATGAGGTGGTCAAAGGAGGAGGAAAAAAAGATTATTGCACCAAAGTCAGCAGTTGATCAGGCCTATAATAGCTCAATA
Organism: Metellina segmentata; assembly: GCA_947359465.1. NCBI lineage: Eukaryota > Metazoa > Arthropoda > Arachnida > Araneae > Tetragnathidae > Metellina > Metellina segmentata. The sequence goes on from OX375879.1 coordinate 100,162,460, forward strand.
GGTGGAACTGATTTATGTGACCGCTATTTGGCCTATTATAGGTGTACCATGCGAACAAAGAAATGGCCAGTAAGAGTGTTTATTCCTTATGTAAATCTGGTTATCTCTAACTGCTGGGTATGGTATGTGCATTATTATAAAGCAAATCAATTAAAATTCTTATCCCTCATTGACTACCGAATGCAGGTTGCACAAGCCCTCATTAAATATGAAAGGAACATTTTTAAAAATGTAAGAAAACAAACATGTTCAGAGGAAGAACTCCAAAAAAACAGAGGAATGGAGAGAGGAGAACAAAAAAAATTTGTTCTTAAGCAATATCTTAGCATTTGAAAATGATTAGGCTTTCAGCTTTGAGACCCGAGGTACACATGTGTACCTAAAAGTTTCAGCCCCTTATGATGACAACATCGAAAAGAGGAATTGACCTGAGAACTTTAAAGGACATCATTATATTTATTTGAAAAAAAAAATTAAACAATTTGTAAAAGGCTGGTAGTGAAGAGGTTAACAAAAATATGATGCTATTTGCATCTGGAAAAGCAAGTACCTTTTCCACAATGTGACATCTGCCTAATACTGAACAAGGTGACAAATATCCTGCCACGTTGAGTGTGGATTAAGAACTGGAATCCTATTATGAGGCCAAATGAAGAAACATATTTCATACAATACTTCTAAAAATAGATTTCTCTCAGCACTACTATGGGATAACATAGTGTAAAGTGGGATCCTTCGGCGAGGCTAGGAAAGACATCTCATGACCATAGACAGGTGTCATCGAGTCTAGATGCAGCGTCGGGGAGACGAATAGGATGGGGAATCTGTTCTGACTAGCATTGATGAGAGTTTTTTGGGGGAAAAGCTGGAAGCTCTCAAGGAAGATAATCGTTTGAAAATTGATGAGAGAACGTTTTGTTCTGGTTCCCATCCTGGGAAACTATTTGAGGTAGAACTTCTACCAGAGTTCGTATTATTGAACACTTTTCTCAGATATCAAATGAGAATTCGTAGCTTATTGGATAACAGCCCTAACAGCATTTCCAAATGCAGCCAAATTCGAATTGTGAAGAGATCCAATCGGCGTGACGACACTCTCTTGTGAAACTATAAATATTTAATTGAAAAATTATTTGTTAAAAAAAAACAAATGTACAAAGTCTATCTGGTGTAAAAATTTCTGCAGATTTCAAATCCATTGAAGTTTTTTATCTATCTTTAACGATCCCGATTTTACACGAAAGAATAAAACAATGCCAGTCAAAATGTTTTTTATTTATTTTGCTTTCCTTGGCTGGAATTGTATGAGCGCAGGAAATGGATTTCTCTTACTCGAAGGTTGGTATGAGGTCACAATCTCTTGTGAAAATATAAAAGACTAGGGGGCTCCGCCCCCTGCTCGCTTACGCTCGACAACCTAAACCGACAACTTCAATCGGAAAAAATAAATTTGGACCTGCTCGGCAACCCTTGCATACTTTCAATTAAATTCCAATCTTAAAATATTCTACATTGAATTTTAAAATTCAGACTTTGCACAAAAATGGCAAATGATTCGGACTACCTGTGTGATAAATCCCATTATTGTAAGTGCCATAGATTTGTCAGGACAAAACATAGAGACACGCAGACATAGGGACACTTCCTTTTATAATGGTAGAGATTTTGGTTTAATATTGATTAAAAAAACTAGATATATTTAACAATGACCAGTCAGTCAACTTGTAGAAATCAGAGGATTGAAGGTAAGATAAATACAGGAATAATCTTTTCATTTGAGTGTAAAACCTTCTTCTATATTAGAGAATTAATTCAAGCCTGAAGTTTAATTTTGAACAGCATATAAAATATTCTCGAGAGTTCATTAAATCATTTCATGCATACTCAAATAATTCAGTATTGAATGTTTACAAAATATATTTAATTACAAAATTATAAATGTACTCACTGCTTCAGTATGTATTGGATGAACAGCAAATAACAAAGCTGCAATAAAACTTGCAGTAGCTGGTAAAAATAGCTGGCACATTCTAAATTTAAAAAATATTAACAATTTATGCAAACAGCAAAAATTACCATATCAGAAAGTCAATGGATTTTATCATAGAAAATGTAGTAAAAGTAATATTAAATCAAGGAGAAAAATTATTAACTTTTTTTCTAACATATCATCATAACTTCACAGTTATGATGACATTTTACAGAAATGATCATATTTTAATATTTTTACAGAATTGATCATTTACAGAAATGATCACATTAATTCGTAGTATAAATAAGTATTATATTTGGGTGATAATATTTACTACCCAATTGAATGTTAAAAATTTGTAATTATATTGACAATTTTGTTCTTGTCAAAGTATTTGTTTCTTAACAATTGACTGGAAACAAGCTTTAAAATCAAAGTAATTGAATTCAAATGGTGTTGTTTCATACACCTTTCGACTTTTACATTGAAATCAGGGCTTAAATACTAAGTACTTAGCAATACTTCATACTTAAGAACCTCAAATAAATTTATTTCCTTTACACTACTTTCGCACTTCAAATATTATATTACTTGAAGTTTACAAAGACCTCATTGAAAGAAATCAGAAGAATGTTAAGAAGTTAATTTCGTATATTTTAGAAATTTTTAATACAGTATGAAATGAAACACAAAACAAATGCAAAGCCCAAATCATAATTACCTAAGATATAAGACACAGACAAAAACATGTAGAAGAATATTAAACAGATGATAACCCCAAGGGTTCAGTTGATTCAGAGCATAATTTATACGGAAAGTTAAGACACATAGAGGCCGATATGATTTGTGGCTGTGTTCCTGGAAAATGAATGAGAAAATCAAGAAAATATTTTCAATTTTGCAGACAAAACATAATTTTGTTTTCACTGTAGTGGTTTGAGTTTTCATATTCATTTCAACTTGCGCCTTACAGTTAAATTTACAATGCATTTACATGAGTACTGACAACTTTTTAATGCAGATGTGAACAGTATTTTTCATAATTTTTCAACAAAACAATTACTATAAAAGTGAAATTGATATCTATCACATTAGCTGCAGTGAAATTACAGAATTGAAAAAATTTAGTGCAATTGAATTACCGAAAAGTAAAGATAATTTTAATTGAACAAACATACCAAATGTAAAATAATGTTCAGTAAATTTAGCAATCCCAATCTCACATTAATACATACTACCAAAAACTTTCCAAGTTTATTCCTTCACTGAAGATACAGGCAGGACAGAATCAGGTTGACAGAGTAGTAATAAATTAGCTGTTATTTTTTAAAGTGGTATAAGTCCATTTTTTCATGCATCGAGATATTTTTAAGGATTTGTGTTTAAATTAATTTTAAAATACTTGCAAACGTTACTCAATTCGGATAATGATTTTAACACTATAAACTTGTTAAATTTTACTATGCAATAATAATTATTAAAATTGTTAAAGAAAATAAATTTTTTTTTCAAAGTGGACTTGTACCACTTTTAATAATAACGGCTCAAATGTCTAACACTACATACTCATTAAAATCTCAATTTTGAAACATTTCAAGCCAAACGCTTCAGTTGGATCTCTTCGCAATTCCAATTTTGCAGCATTTCACAATAACAAGGCCATCACAGCGTTGCCCGTGGTGTTGGTTTACAAAGCAATGTGTAGCAAACACCGGTGGTTGGCAAACGTACACAATGAACACACCTAACCCCACAAAGTACAGCACGGGCAACGCCGTTCTAGCCACACGGCTAGCATGTTTGATACTTATCACTCAGTTTGAAAAGGGGAACCAGGCCCCACCCATAAAATTTGGGACCCAAGAGGGTCAAACACCTAGTGCTCCACTATGGTGTGAGAATTTTTTTTAACTCTGGCCACTTGGACTTGGCACCCTTGTTAGCCATAATATATTTTAATGTTAACTTACTTTCAAACATTAACAAAAGCAAAACTAAGTAGGAAAAAAAATTTTCAACATATTTATAGAAATATAATACTATATCAAAAGCAAACATACAGTGACAAGGATCACATTTTATCCTCTCTAATCATTGGTAACAGTTATATACAAATACTTTCATGAAAAATTCTTGCGCATGATAAATAAATATTAAATCCTGACAGATGAAAGGAAATGAGTAATGCAAGCGATGATATTTATAAATTCGTAGAAAATGCAAGCAATATTAATACAGAAGATCATTGAAAACACACAACTTAAGAAAATTAAAATATTAAATTTGTAATATATTTGGCAATGCCAGTAATATGTCTAACTTTGCAGTTTCTTTTAGAATTATTGAGATGTAGTTTTGAGATGTGAGTGTTATTGCGTACTGTATTTACTGAGTTCTTGTGAGATAAATGAGAATATTTTTAAATGAAATTCATTGATTTACTATTCTGAGTTGTAAGTATTCGTAAGCAATGAAGCACATCAAGGGCTCAAAGCGAACAAATAATGTAGGATTGCCAAAAGTGATAATAACTACTACTTGAATCGCAATAAGTTATTTCTAGAGCCTGTTGCATTATTATCTCAACTGGCTTATAATTGTATTTTAGTAAAAATATTTAGTTTGTATAACAAAATTTCAAATCTTCAAAAGCATAAAGATACATACCTTGTGAATAGGTGTCCCCCAAAAGTCATTGAAAAATATACTAGATAATGGTGTGGAAGGCCTTAGATCCTTATTGTCTCTTATAGCAGATATATCATCAAATACAAAACCACAATGCAAAGCATTGTAATAACAGATGAATGAGGCAGCAATAACTGCAGCAAAATGCATGAATCTATGTTGAGATCTCACACAAGGTTCTGCCATCTGAAATTAAGTGACAGTGTAAGAATTCAATGAAATGACAACTAATGAAAGATAATTCATTGAGGAGAATCAAATATAACACAATAATCAGCTTACTAATATAATATCAATAAATATTAATAGCTTAAAAATATAACAAAATTTAACAACTCTTGAATTAGTTAATATAATACTTTAAATCAGTACAAAATATCTTATAAATTTATAAACCCAAGTACAAAAATATATTAATAGTAATTCCACATGAAAAAATCAATGCAGTTTGAATTGTTTTATTCCATACAATAGGTATATCATATATTGACCATCATATTTTGATGAAACTTGGTGGATCAAGTGACTTTACACAGTTATGAAAAGGGGGAAAAAATTGTCTTTGATTAAAGAACTTTTAATTATTAACATCTGGGGACAGTACACTTTTAAAATGATAAAAAAATCGATTTTCAGAATTTGATGTTATTAGTAAGTTTATTTTATCCTGAATAAAATGATACCAAAGTTTTGATTGTACGTTAATTATTTATCTAGATATTTAAAAAAGATTGAGCACCACTCCATGCTTTTTTATTTTTACGCCCAACAACCGCGAACATATGACGATTTGTTTATACTTGAAAACGAAACCTTCCCGCGGCCTTCTACGTTATATGCAGAGCCTTTACTTTTATTAAATAAACTAACTATGTAAATGAAGAAGAAGAACCTAGAACATTTTATGAACTACAACTTCAACTTATGTTCGAATTGTTTATTTTGACGATCTGTTAATTCTTCAACGGTGGACTTACTGCTAACCAATCAGAGCGTGGCAACCCTGTTGTTGTGAAGTGGTTGGCGATCTTGTTTCTTTGGCGATTCTCCCACACCACATGGTCACATGATATTGTATAGTTGACTCTGATTGACTCCTCGTATATATATCGCCTACTTATACTAAGGGGAAGCGAAAATGATATATTCTTTTAAAGAGCTTCTTTACGTAAAGCAACATTGGCCTAACGGTTAAAGTCACCTACCCGGCAGCGGAGGATGACTTTCCGAGTTCGAACCCAGCTGGCAGAAAAATTTTTAGATCCTCCAAATTATTTTTAAAAAATTCCAATTTAATTCCTTTTGATTCTAAATTACTTTTCCTAATTTTTAATAACCTTTTTATATTTTCCAAGCTTTCATTGATTTTACATAAATAATCTAAGAACCACTCCTGAACTCACTACCAGCTGATATTTTTACGCCCCTCTGCCGTCCCCTTTGCTTTAGGATGATGGTGTCGTATCCGCCCCTGGCTTAGGACCATTCTGATGTAACAAAAAGCATACATAAAACACTAACTTATATAATTATTAACTTATATAATAAAAGGATACAATATTTATAATACTATAAAAACACGTGGAACACTGAATCAAAGACTAAACCCTACAACAAAATTCAAATATCCGACCGCAGGAGCAAAAAGGAGCCAACAAGTGGGCTTAAATCCCAGCGCTGGCACTCCACCAGTTGCCGCGCTCTGATTGGTTAGCAGTAGATTCCACCGTTGAAGAATTAACAGATCGTTTTATTTTGGTAAGAAGAAATCCATGCATTTCTCGGTTCTGTATATCTGCTTTTGATTTGATTGTTTTTGTTATTGCACTTAAAAAACATTTGTTTTTCATATAAAACCAACTGTTCTTTTCAGAACAATCTGTGCTCAAAACTGAGCTAGCATTATTTAGCTTTGTTTTATGATGGAAACATCAAATAAAAGAGCTTCAGGACAGCGTCCTAAGAAACGCAAATTTCGCGGAAATCGTCACACAAGTAAAATTTCTAAGTGTGCATCTTCGGAATTAAACTGCAGTTCTTCATCTAAGAAATTAAACAGCAGTTCTCCATTGAACACTGAAATTGTTACAGATATTTTGGGATACAGAGTAATTGATATCAGCATTTTATTTAATGAAATTTCTAACAACTTATGTTGTAAAATATGTTGAGCAGACGTTAACATGTCTGAAACTTTTGTTCATGGTCTTTCATCTAAATTTAGAATTTCTTGCAATAATTGTAATGAAATCAGTTCATTTAGGAATTCTCATATGATGGGAGCCAAGTTAAATGTTCCTGAAGTAAACAGGCGATTTACTTATGCAATGAGATGCATCGGCCAAGGCTTGAATGGTATGAAGAATTTTTGTGGTGCAATGGATCTTCCACCTCCGGTTCAGAAGAATGCCTACAATATGTCCTTGAGGAAAATTTCCAGCTCTGTTGCAAATATTTCAATGTCAAATGCTGCAAAGCAAGAAATTGAAATGACAGGGAAATCTGAACTTACTGTTAGCGGTGATGGATCGTGGAAGACACGAGGACATTCTTCGAAAATTGGAATTGTTAGTGTCATTGGTGCTGAAAGCGGTAAAGTGTTAGATGTGGAAGTTATGTCATCCTATTGTAAAGGCTGCGAATGGGGAAATAATAATAAAAAGGGCAAGGAACTTGAAATGTGGAAGGCAGCGCATGAAACTGATTGCGTCAAAAATCACTCGGGATCGGCTGCGAAAATGGAAGTGAATGGAATGCTACAGATTTTTCACCGTTCTCAAAATAAATATAATGCCGAATACCTTCAGTACATTGGAGACGGTGACACAAAAACATTTCTCGAGCTGGAGAAAAGTAGTGTTTATGGTCCTGATAAGGCACTAAGCAAAGTAGAATGTGTTGGCCATGTCCAGAAGCGCATAGGGTCAAGACTCCGAGAACTAAATCATTCCATGCGTGGAAAAAAATTAGAAGACGGTAAATCCTTGGGTGGTAAGGGCTCACAGACAAATTTATTCAAGAAGTGACCATTTATTATGGGGAGGTGCTATTCGAAGCAACAAAGACAATGTGATGGATATGCGCAAAGCTATATGGGCGATTTATTATCATAAGCGCTCGAGTGATCAAGAGCCACTTCGTGAATTTTGCCCGCAAGGTGATACTTCTTGGTGTCGCTATCAAAAAGCTAAAGCTGCTGGGCAATTGAACGATTTTCATCACAAAAATGTAATAGCACCTCCAGTAATGGATTGCGTTAAAAAAACTTTCAAAGATTTATCTGACCCTAATCTGCTCAAACGTTGTCTTGGGGGTCGAACTCAGAATCCGAATGAATCATTAAATTCTTTAATTTGGAAATTTTGTCCTAAGACAAGTGGTTTGAGAAAAATAATTGCAGATATCGCTACAAATGAAGCAGTTGTTGCATATAACGAAGGAAGAAATGGACGACTGCAAATCTTGCATTCACTTGGTTTTCAAGTGGGGCATTATGCTTTAAAAGCAGCAACAGAATGTGATTAAAAAAGAATCAAAGAGGCTGACAAAAATATTGCAGAGTGTAGTTTGGCTATTTGCAGAGCTAGACATTTGCAGAATGCTTCAAAATTGGAAAAGTTAAAAGACCAAGAAGGAACTTTTTTTGAAAGTGGAAAATTTTAAATTAAAAAAAAATTAATATTATTTATGTAATTTACAGAACAGTATTTAAAATGAAAAATCATATTTAAATTATCAGATACTACTAGATTTAAGCTATTTTGGAAATGTAACATTTCTGTAATGGAAGTTCAGTTTCACTTTTACGACTAACTATTCGTGTTGCATGTGGCTATAGTAAGTTCTTATTTTATAAAATTATTTTATATTTATAACCCAAAATAGCATATGATATTATTTTTAAGCACACATTTATGATATAGAAAGTAATTGTACTTCATCAGAGTTAACATTTATGCATAAAAATTGAAACTTTAACTTTAAATGCTTTTTTCTCAAAACAGTGTTTTTGAAACTTGCGCGTAGGATATATCCAAAAATATTTATGATAGAGCCTCGAAATTTTTTCCATATATTCATAGTGAAGTGCTAAACAAGTGGAACTAGGATTATGAAAATTAATTAAATATAACAGACATTTTGGCTTAAAATAAAAGACAAAATTTAAGCTATAAGATTAAGATTTTGTTTTTATATACTTATCACTTAGTTACACTTTAATTAATTGACAAAATTTAAAGATCCTAGTTACAATTTGTAATCAGGATTATATCTTTAATTTAAGGTATAAATTTTGTAAATCGAATTGAATGTACATAAAATATTTTACTCGCAGTGATATAACATAATTCAAAATCAAATTCAACCGAGTCTGACAAATTTCATGTTTTAAAGATTTAAAATTTATTTTAAACACACAAAGTATTTTTTAAATTACATAAAAATGTCATGTTTAATCACACTAAAAAAATTGTACCTCTAAATTCATTAGATAGTTTTTTAAAAAATGTTAAACTTTGAACAAATATTCTGTATTTAGCATTGAGTAAAAGTGTACAGTAGCCTTAACAAGAATAGGTACATCCAGAAATAGTTAACTGAAATAATTTACATCCTAATAGTTCCATTTTCTCTGGAACCAGATGAGATAGTTCTGAAAAATGTTTCATTTTGAAGCTCTTTTAATGGGCTTCAGTTCAATGAAAGATATTGGTGTTAAACTATACTAAAATATATAAAAAAAATAAATTTTTTGTGGAAAGAAAAACCTTAATCTAACAAACCCCTGCGCGCAAATTTTACGTTTGCCCAACAGTAAAGTAACATTATAAACAGGAATAATTTTTAAAAAGAATAAAACCTTTTTAATACAATGCAACAAATTTTATTTGCAGATCTAATTTTTTGTGTGGTATTTACTCCGAACATGGCCGTTATTTTGCGTTGTTTCATCAATTAGGTTCAGGTTTAACTCCTTGTTCTTTAAAAATTGTCGGTAAGGAGTGAAAAGGTGTAAAAAATAAACGCCGTTTTGCAAAAGTTTGGATTTTGCATAATTTCGGTTGTCCGGATTTGGAACATTGTACTGTATATCCTACAACTCGGAAAGAAAACTAACTAAAGTTTCTATAGCTACATGGCTTCCATATATGAAGACAGCTCAATACATAGTACATGATGTTTTTCAAAAAAATTTCAAACGACAAATAGTTTAGAAAATTATGAGAATTTAACACAAAATTCGCATGACAACTGAAAATATAAATAAGGTTCACGAAAAAACAATAGTTTTATATATAACAGAAATTTAATTTAATTTTTAAGAAACTTAAAAAAATTAAAATTATAATGCTTTATATTTTTTAAAAGCCCATTAAAAGCTTTGGGGTGAGAGGTCTGTATCTCATCTTTCCTCGGAAATACGATACGACAATTTTCATTACAAATTTAAATAATTGTAGCTTGTTAAACTATTGAACGATGGCAAAATAATTAATTTTCTCTAACACCAATGAAATCAATTGATGGATCAAAATTCATCAAAGTCCGAGAGATCATTGACTAATCAGTGAATCGATTTTATAAATGTAATGATTCGTCAGTATTAAAAAGCAGTTTTAAACTGCAAATCAATCAAATCTAGTTAAATAGACCGATAAAAACTTGAACACAGGTTTCCAGATTTAAACTTAAAATAAACTTATATTTTTAATATTTCTGATTCAATTTAGTGCAAAGAAATTTTTTGATGTCCAGATTAGTGTGGCATAAAATATGCATAGTTATTTTCAATTAAAGTAGGTAAACACAAAAGATTGTCTCAAAAATTCAAAAAGTAATGGGTGCAAGTCCGTGTTTATCAATCGAATCTCCCAATACCCGCATTTGTAGTGTGTTTTTGTCTAGAGACAAATTTACTTTTAAACTAAAAGCTCATTTATTTTATATTTGCTTCTTCTCTTTCACCAGAAAAGCAAAGAATACGAGGACAAATCTTTACCATTTTTTGTTGCATTAAAAATCACTGCAAACGCAGCTGAATTTATACGATCACGTCAAACGATGTGATTCAAATTCAGAAATATGAACGGAATTTTTTGTCGTGACACTGAGTCCAATTAAAAAAATAACAGATGCACGTAATTTCACAATGCTACATATATCATACCAAAACATTTCTATTAAACAAAGTAGAACCAACACCAAACAAATCTGATCGTGAGAGCGTATACCTTTAATATAATCTTGAATTAATTTCCTTGTTTGATTGGAATAGAGAATAAGTGGTAAAATCCGTACAATGCCTAATAATTACTAAACTTGCTTTCGAATTCTTTGTTACAAATAACAAAAGCAACGATAAGGAATGGGGTTTTGCAATTTAAATTCTACATACACATTTTACATTTTGATCACAAAGGATTGGAAACAAGCTACGACGAACTTCTTATCCCAGAAAAAAAAAATTATTCCTTCCAGAAACTTTTTGGTTGCTGTGCGGAAATAGCAAGAATGATATTTTGAGCACATCCGACCAGCATAATGATTCAGCTTTGTACTCATTTTCAGTCTCGTTTCATAAGGACAGGGAGGGATGGGAAAGGATCATTAAGCTTCAGCCTCTTTAATTTGACTACGAGCTCACAAGAAAAACTGCATGTTTTGTGAAACTTTTAACAAGTTCCAAAGTGAATATTTTATGCATATTAAGTGCAAATCTGAGTTCCCAAAACGAGGCGCTATTCATCTAGAAGAAAATTTAAATATTTTTCTCCTTTCTTAAACTAAAGCAAATCTAAATTCAAGACAGATGAGAAATGAATTAGAGCTTTTAAGGCCACATTCCTTTCAATCAAGCGAAATTATATAGCAAAAATCAGTTATTTTTTTTGGCATAAGTTAGCCAACATTTTTAATTACTATAAAATTACATTTTTTAACATTTCCATGGCAGGCAGAAAAACAAACTACACAATACAAAAGTTAATAACAAAGAACGCACAAACAATCCATAAAATTGATTCCAAGAAGTTTGCCAAGGAAGAAAAAAAATTAGCTGATACGTTCTCTAGCCACACCAGCAACTTCGATGAGAAGGCAAAGGCCGACCTGAGGCAAAATTTTTGAACAGACGTGAAAGAACGCTGAGAAAGCTGTCGTACACAAAAGCATGTATGATGATCGATGTGGATGTTTATCCTACCAACTCGTAGAATCAGAATCCACGCTAAACACGCCAGTTGCGGAAGCGCTTTGTTTACATTACCACGAGTCTTCTAACTTAACTAAGGCCCCGTTCACATGAGGCGCGTAAAACGCGCGTTTGGCGAGGCTGTCAGTGTCCCGTTCTTCAAGGTCGCAAAGATAGATACTTGAATAGATGCGTTGAAACGCCTCATGTGAACATGTCCTAAGACTCATTCAAAACCATTTGACTCGACTCTCAATTGGGAGTAGCAGTGTTTCGAAAATATCTGGCCAGTTGTAGAAAGACGCAAAATAAGCACCCTATTGTCAAAGAATGTGTCCGGAAATCTCGCGTAGGTGATAGAGTGCGCTGTTTAGATCAGTCGATCTCATCATTTATGTATATTTTGGTCCCACCTAAAGCCCTTTACAATTTGTCCATATATTTTTGAAACATCCTGAAAAGGCCAGAATTCCCGACTAGAGAACAGTACAAATTTAAAGGTGGCAGTCAATCTCTTAGGATTTAGTACAAAAAGGACAGCACAGCTATGCAGTATTTTTTACATGGTAAAGATATTCAGCCAGGCGTGATCATTCAAAAGTCGGGTTATAGTAAGAGCTTCTGACCATGGTCCATTAGGGATACATTTACGGATAATCCAAAGTTTACTTGAGTTTGAGTTTATTTATTCTTGGTAGAAAAGGTTCGTTGATTATTTTTCTTGATATTGCATTTTTATGGAAATATTGGAGGTGAGTTAGCTTGGAATCTGTAGTACCTTATTGGCCAAAAAGTAGTCCGCTTGTTCATTACCACACACACACACACACACACATATTTAACAGACTTCAAACTACATACTATAAATCAAATATTTATTATATTTGATTAAATTACAAGATATTTATCTTGTAATTTGGAGATTAAACGTTATTCCTTAATATAAAACATAAAAAAATCCAAGGAAATTGGCTCCAATTTGTTACATTGACAACTACGTATGTTCAAAGACCTATCTGCTCAAAATTGCCTTTTTCAAGACACCCATTTACTACACGAAACTGGATAAAACTGTTTCAAATGATTTCTGAGTCATAAGCGGCAGGTTCTCATTTTATTCCATGGTCCATGGTTTATTCCATGAAATTGAATTCCTCGTTTTCGAAGTGAAACAAGGAAAGATAGGACAAAGAAATGTCCCAAAACAAATTTCGAAATGTTGGGGCGAAATACAAATAATTCACTTGATCTTATTTCCACCGAAATATATTTACTTCAGAACAATTCATCGGAATAAATGGGAATGACCCCTCAATAACGTTGTAAAAAAATAAATCCAATACCTCTAATCTGAATAGATAGGAAAAAGAAATTCAATTTTACCCAACTCAAAAAATTTACAATTTTATCTTTTAAAATACACTACCAAAAAATCGAAACACCCCGAAGCCAATGAAATTTAACATATGTATGATGTGCATTAAGATATAGACATAGCATGCGTAAATCCCAATGTTAAATCGAGAGGACCCCTAATGCACACCTATATAAATTATGTGCTAGAAAAACCATAAAACTTCGAATTCAGTGTTCAATCGGACTGAAATAGTAAGCGTGATGCAAATGAGACATAGAAATTGTCACAATATCAAATCTACAGAACTATTATTTTAAAATATAGAAAAGGTAAAAAATTAGTAAGTTGAAAAGCCCTCTCCAACGATACATGCCGATATACGGCATGGAATGGAGTCAAATCCTTTATGCATCCTGTGGCAAATTATGCCAAGCATTCTGCTGCTGAAAATTCTTTATAATCTAGGAAGGGAGTGTAATTAGCGGTAGCAGTTTTCATGGTTTACAGACAGTAAATATATATGGGACCCCTTTATCGCAATGGAGAAGCCAACATCGTCTGCAATGTTTCTTTTTCCGTAACTCACCAAGTTGTTTCGACGAGATATCTCGTCCATCAAGATTAGGTTAGTATCTCTTTTATGTCAAGATAAAATTCTGTGTGGATACGGTTCAATTGCGTGCTCAGTACCTTCCTTAAAAGTTTGAACAGGACGTTTAGGTTGGTTGATTGATTCGGGTTTTAAGGCGCGAGCAACAAATTTACTTATGCTACGCCAGACACAAGACAGACGAGATCAAGTAATGGACATACATAAGGCTGGTTGCCTGTTTTGGGCGTTTTACGGCGCAATGGTCATATTTTGTCAAGCAGCACCAAAACACCAACACGACGTCGAGTAAAAAATGCCGTGAGGGAAACAGAGGAACTGGAGAACAGAGTAGGTGGGATGGAAGCAGAAAATATCGTTTGGATACCACGGGAGAGTGATCTCCGTGTTACTTTTAGAAGAGAGAAATCGACCGAGAAGAGAGAATCGGGAGTCGGCGAGCGTAAGCTAGCAGGTGGCGAAGTCCTCGATGTGACGTCAGGGACTGGAAAGTGAAATCAGGATAATACGAATTATTCAGATAGTTTCACTCTGCGAAAGGAATGTTGGTTTGCGAAGCAAACCAAATGGCATCCGTGAAAGGAGTGTTGGTTTGCGAAGCAAACCAAATGGGATTGCATAGCAATCCCCGGGGGTTGGCGAGCGTAAGCGATCAGGGGGCGGAGCCCCCTAGTACATAAAAAAAAGTACATACGATCCCCGTGTTACTTTTAGAAGAGAGAAATCGACCTTGCTTGGGAACTTGCAGATTGCTAAAGAAGCGGACAAACCCATTGAGCCAAGACACTTCAAAAGACTCTGAATATGGTTTGGTTGTTGGGTTTTTATGGAGCAATGGTAAAATTTGGTCAGGCTGCACTCAACATCATCAAGTAAATGGGCATACACAAACAAGTGAAAACTTGCTGACATAAAAAAAAATACACACACGGAGGAATTGAACCACCGCCGCCTACAGCTTGTAGGATAGTAGGCAAATCCTCTGATCTACGGACATTCGGCACTCTGATTATGGAAGAAAATTATCTTAAAACTTCATTTGGGACAAAATGAATTAAACATTAAACGACGTGTCTTCCTATAAAATTACCCCAGAAATACGTCAGCTTGATCATTTTTGAACCGTGGAAAATTAAATATCAAAGACAAGATCATTTTCAATCTTTATGTACCGCAGAAAAACATGGTCATGTCAGCAACGCCAAAGAATCAATTAGTGTGAAAGCACATCGATGTTGGTTCATCACTACACAGAATATCCTTCACCGCACAGAAAAAAATAAATGTTATGGATTTAATTATGCCTTGAAAGATTATAGAAAACCGCACAGTAATTAAAAGCACACATCACAAAAAAAGGGAAAAGGCGAAAAAACTACCAAAACAGAAAACGAAGAATTATGGTAATGAGCTATTAATATCTGAGGAGAAAAAACGGGACAATGTATTGCAATTGTGGTTTCACGCGTTTCTTATTTCGCTGATGTTTCGTTGTAGTTTATTTTTCGTCCAATTTTTTTTTCGCTTTGCGAGTCTTAAGACCATTGCAAAAAAGTAATGATTCTAATTAAAATGAATTAGGATTTTTGAGCAACTTCTTTTGTTTTTTTTTCCGAATTCAGAACACAGGAAGAAATCTGATGACTAGTACAATATACAATTTAAAAAAATTTAATCGCATATTTGAGAGAAAAAAATACCTAACTAAAATAAATATATTTCCATTTAAAATCCTAAAGAAATGTAGCAAGTGTTTTTATGTGGCTTTATAATCATCAATTCTACATCATTATACATACGAAATTTAAATTATCTCAAAATCCTCTCATTCACTTATCGAATGAATTTAAAAACAAGCATGTTGGAAAACATTTCGTACTTCTAGATCAATGATAGACAACTTTAAAGAGCCCAAAACGATTATTTATGCATACTTTGAGGGGGGTGTTGCCCCTTCCCGAATGGTTAGGTTTTGTGGTCGAGACAATATTAGCCAAGCTGCATCAAACACATCCAGTAGTGGTTTTAGAAATTTTTAAATAACGTCGCACTGAAGCAAAACAAAGTGTAATTGGTGACGGTCCGGGATTAGACCCCAAGGAAAAGATACGAGGACAACATCAATAACATTTCAACCACGGTCGGATACCGAGGTCACACCTGAGCTGGCACTCCACTCTCCAAACATCCGCACCGCGCCAACGTGAGGAAATTGGTAATTTTTAATTAAAATCGTACTTGAGCAACACAGAGGGCTATTGACGACGGTCCATGATCAATCCCCTAAGGGGAAGAACCGATGACAACACCACGTAATTTTGAACCACGGTCAGATCACGAGGCAACACCTGAGCTGGCACCGCATTCACCAAATTTCCACACCAACCTAACGTGAGGACTTTCAGCCACGACAGACTTAAGGTGCACCAGCCACCTCTACACCATACGCTTACAAACATTTATGCACTGACCCGGGTTCCAACCAGGAACCTTCCGATCTAGAGCCAGCGGTATAAGTAACGTGTACCAGCCCCCTTTGACGCGACGATCTTTGGCTGGAACGTCAAGTAATGAATACACACATAAGGTAGGTAGCAATTTTATTTCACGTCAAATGGATACAAACATAAGGAAATTATACACGGATGATTAAATTTCTTAGAAAATGAAGCCCTGGGTTATATGTCATATATCGTCATGCTAATTAGCAAAACTCGCAACTCCACTGTTGACATAGGAGTTGTTACGAGTTTTGCTAATTAGTATGACGATGTTTGCGTTATGAAACCAAACTGAAACAAATGTTTTTTAACTATGAAAGAATCTAAAATACGTTTACAGAGGTAGGTAATTGAATTAACATCGTACTGGAGCCACACAACGGGGTAGGAGACGGTCCGTTGTGTCAGTGATCAATCACGAAGAGAAAGATCGAGGACAACACCACGAAAGTTTGAACCACGGTCATATAACGAAGTCAACACCTAAGAACCCACTCTCCAAACTTCCACACCACGCCAATATGAGGACATTGATAGTAAAATTTGGAAATGTTTAATTAACGTCGCGGTAAAGCAATACAACGGGCTAATGACGACTGTCCGGGATCAATACCCGAAGGGAAAGACACGAAGACAACACCACTTCATTTTGAACCACGGTCAGATGACGAGACACCTGAGCTGGCACCCAAGTCTCCAAACTTCCACACCAACCCAACATGGACGACTTTCGGCCACGACAGTTGTAAGGTGCACCAGCCACCTCTACACCATACGCTTACAAACATTCATGCACTGACCCGGATTCGAACCAGGAACCTTCCTATCCAGAAGCTAACACTTTGACCAAAAGACCGGTTGGTTGGCGATACATACCGAGATTAGCTCAAAATGTAATCTATCGCCTATCTGGCGACGTTTGGCTCTTGATTTAACTGGCGTTGACTAATGTAAAATCGGAATTCATTCTTCGGATTATTTATTGACAAAAATTATCTTTGAAAAACAAATCAAGTGACGTCACGTTCGGAATACTAGATAACACATTCCGCTCTAGCGACACCAATGCGGCTCCCGGGGTTGGATATTGGGGTTTTATGGTGCAAGGTCCAGAAGCGAACAAGCTCCGCCAGTGCGGCTCCATGGAGAAGGCAGTTGAGTCACGTGGTTTTGAACAAACCTATTAGTAAAATTAGGGAAATGGCAGTAGACCCCTTTCACAATTGTATTTGTTAGTGCCGGATTAAGGCTTTAAGTTAATCATTCGGTGCCGAAAGCGATAGCATTGATGAGTTAGTCGGGAAATATCCACGGCTATCGCTATTCATGCTTTTAAAGATGGTAGCCTTCTCCCTAATGGTGAACACAACGGGCTGATGGCGATTGTCAGGATTAATCCCGAAGAAAAAGACCCAAGGATAATGGCTCGTAATTTTGAATCGCGGTGAGATGACGAGAACACATGAGCGGCACCCCACTCACCAAACTTCCATACCACGCCAACGTGAGGATATTTAAGGCCACGGCAGATTTAATCTACACCAGGCCCCACGACGGTCTTCGGCTGAACCTAGGTTTCGAACTCGCTACCCTCCGGTTGCTAATCCGTTGCTCATCCAACTAGGCTAACTTGATCCCTTGACAGAAAATAAAAATCCTACGCCTTATTTTTTTTCTCCAACTCAAAAATTATTTCTATCATGCCGCTACCGTTATCGACCCCAAACCTCCTAGATTATTTTCGCTGTCAGTCCGACTATCTTGATGTGATATTCTAAAACGCTCATTCCAAAAAAGAGATACCAATCAACTAGTATCGGTAAAACAATTTAGAAGAGTTGTATAGTTCATTGAAGACAATCAATAATACTGAAATAGAATCGTTTCAAGTGTAGTAAAACTGGCTTAACGTTTGGAAGCGCTTCGATGAAAAATGAATGTTTTGGTTTGATTTGAAATGGGAAACCAATTGTGTCAATCGACCTAATTCTCTGCAATAGTCCAATACTTAAATGGATGAGGACCCCAAAAGCTACTGATATCCCAACACAAAATAAACAGTTCGATTGAATGGTCGATACATTTCTGTGAAATGGGAGAGAAAACCCTTTCAAGCATAGATTCTTATTCAATCAACTTGGCGAAGTACCAGCTAAAATTGCAATTCGGTTAGCCGTTAAATGTATCCGAATAAACTTTACGCTATCGATCGACAGATGGCGGTACTGTAGAGCACCTGTCGCGTGATTATCCGAAATAAAACGCTACCCAATTAATTAGCCTAGGTTTCCAGGTGAAACTATTTCACTTCTAAGGGTTAAAAAATAATAAAGTGCTTTGCATCTGTCTCAAGATCAGAAATTTCGGTTAGATTCGAGAACATGGTACCACCATTTGGCGATGATTTTCCATCACCAATACGGGTTAATTTTAGTTTTTGCAAAAAGTCGTAGGCCTATCTAAACAGTCGTTTATATGACGATGGACCATATCGAATTCTTGAATTTATCAGAACATTTCAAACATGAGACCGTGAAATTGTATACAATTGAAGACCTTGCGGCAGAAGTGGGCTAACCCATATGTTGTAGATATGTCTACGTAGGAAAAGAACTGTAGCAAACACCTAGGAGACAAGCAGGGTTAAAACGTTTTGCAGAATATTCCAATACTAAGTATTAATATTGGGTTAGCTTGACCACTGGGACAAAGTGAAGGCGTAGCAACTCATCCATTTTCGTCAGTATAACATTTTGGGTAAAAGGATTATTTAATTCCCACATATGACCAACTTTTACAACACGAGTGAGTACACATTGAACCAAAATCTATAGATTAATAATTTCGAATTACTAGGATCACTGATTAGCAAGGCAACTTTTTGCAACACTAGGGGGCTCCGCCCCCTGCTCGCTTACGCTCGCCAACCCCCGGGGATTGCTGCGCAATCCCATTTGGTTTGCTTCGCAAACCAACACTCCTGTCACAGATACCATTTGGTTTGCTTCGCAAACCAACATTACTTTCACAGAGTGAAACTATCTGAATAATTCGTATTATGCTGATTTCACTTTCCGGTTCATGACGTCACAGCGAGGGCTTCGCTGCGTCTCGCTTACGCTCGCCGACCCCGGGGATTGCTACGCAATCCGTTTGGTTTGCTTTCTCAAACCAATACTTCTTTCGCAAGTGATTTAACTTTTTTTTGCTTTAACACTTAATGCACCCTAAACTAATAGCCGCATCAGTAAAAAATCTTCTGCATCTTGTTCCCTGTACAATTTTAACTAAACATTGTTAATATCCAAACTTTACGATCTGTACTTTGTCGGTAAACTGTCTTGAAAACAGAGGGGAAAAAGCGAGCCTTTTTCCTCGCCAAATAAAAAGAAATCGTTTTTATGGCAATTGTTGCTACGATAAATTTGATATCTGGCAAACCCGATAGTCAAAAGTGTAACCCACTACTGCTTTCGGAAGCAGCTATGCGAACTGAAAAATACGAAATTTGTGTCACCAACTTTTGATTGCATCGAATTTATTTATGAACCAATTTTAAAAATAATTGTACCGTAAGAAAGAGTATATTCTGAGGTATACTGCAATATTTTTAAAATTAAATATTAACAGTAATACTATACAGATATGACCATTTTAGTTTTGTATCGGAAGTTACGATCTGAAAGTTCCGAAAATTGTATGACCCACTTTTATTTGCATCGATTTTATTTATTAACCAATTTGAAAAATAATTGTACCATAAGAAAGAGTGTAATGTAATGTATTCAGTGATGTTTTCAAATTTAAAAAATAATGGCTTTTGCCGTAGACAAAACGGTTTTAACAATAAGTAGCGAAAATATCCAAAGATTCCGAATTTTGTATGACGAACTTTTGATCGCATCCAATTTAATTATTAACCGATTTCAAAAATAATAGTACCGTAAGAAAGAGTATATTCTGAGGTATACTGCTATATTTTAAAAATTAAAAACTAATAGTAATTAGATATAGATACGGCAGTTTTAAAAAAAAGTAACAAAAATGTCCCGATTTTTCCCGAATTTCAAAAAAATATTACCAAGAACCACATTTAAATTTCAAAAAAAACTCGACGAGCTGCAAAAATTTACGTTGAGAGGTACTCTTAAAAAAAAACTCACGACTAAAGACTGAAATTTTGAATGTGTTTTGCTCACTCGCGGAAGAAATTTCACTTCTTCAACTTTAACACTTAATAAAACCTAAACTAATAGTCGCATCGGAAAAAAATCCTAATAATTATCCAGGGAATACGATGAAGAACAAAGCATGTTAATTTCATATTTTTCCGATCAGTACTTTCTCGGGAAACCGTCTAAGAATGGAGCTAAACAACAAAAATTTCAATTCTTCGGCGGCGGCGGCGGCGGTAACTTTTTTTTAATATAGAGAGAAATGCAACTTTTTTTCACACGTTCTACGCTGCATGTAAAGTACTAAAACCAAAATTTCTCCTACATGGGGTGTGTTGTTAGTGAGTTATAACCGCAACATAAATGCAACTTTTTGAATAAATGCAACTTTTTGAATAAATGCAACTTTTTACAATGCAACTTTTTGTATAAATGCAACCACCTGCAACTTTTTAAAATTTTGATTAAAATTAATTCATATGAAATTACTATTCCATTTTTTTGCCCTCTCAATCAACCCTTCGATCACGTGTGTCTGATCTTGCGAACGCCGAAGTATTGCGGATCAAACAAGAAGTTTATGGAAAGAAGGTAGCAAGAAAAACTTTAACACATTGGTTGGCACTCTTGATAATCCAGAGGAAACTTGCGTAATCGACTGCAGAGTTTGCGAGGTGAGTGCCGATCATCAGTACGTTGTTCGCTTTATAGATGACGTTTTAAAATATCTGAATGTTGAGCAAAAGAATTTAGCGCTTCTGCTATCCGATACAGCACATTATATGACTGCGGCTGTAAACACACTCAAGATGCTTTATCCACGATTGTTCCAAGTAACTTGCGTGGCACACGTGTTTCACAACTGCAGAAAAAGTCCGCGGATTTTACACAAGTGTGGACAATCTCATCGCTTGTGTTAAGGCAGCTACAGTACAAAACACGCTCCGAAAAGCCGCTTTTCAGACTATCAGCCTACTGCCTGAGCCAGTACTCACAAGCTGGGCTACGTGGCTTCGGATAGCAGTGTATTACGCCGACCACCTTCCCACTGTAAAGGACATGGCAAGCGGTTTTTCAGCGGCGACGGCATTTTAGGGCGTCGCGTAAAAGAAGCAGTGTCTGACCCAGAGCTGCTCAAACGTTTGCTGAAAATCAAAAGCAACTACGAGTGTTTGATTAGTCTCGAAGAAAAATCGGAATCGAAAGCATACAACATCGAGACGCCGTATGAAGATATCAGATTGATGGATTTTAAAGACGATCCTTGCAAACTTAAAGCGTATCTTAAAAAACGATTGGTAAAGAATAATGATCTGACGGTAATTGCTACACTTTCTCGAGATGATTTTTCCCCAAGTCATTATTTGCTACTGCAACAAAGTCAGTCAACATCAGTCTCTGTTGAACGCAGTTTTTCAATGTTAAAGAAATTACTGACCAAGGATCCGCCTTTCAACAACATAACGTTCTTCTGTATTTGATGTTTTTTATACTGTTATACACGACTAAAATTGTCAATAAATTTTGAACTTTTTCATTTTTTTTAGGAATAATTTATTTTAAATTTTAGTGTACAAAAAATAAATGCCACTCTTTTCCCTAATGCAACTATAGAGAATGATAAATGCAACTTTTCCCATTTTTACAGAAACAAAAAAGTTGCCCTACTGATTAAGATTCGATGGTTAGTTGGGTTTTTATGGCGCAAGGGCCAAATTTGCAGGGCCGTACTAAGATATTGGCGCCCGTGGGCTACTAACAATAATGCGCTCCTCTTCATAAGAAAATACACGACAGAGGGAGAGGGGTGACCGGTGAAGTTTTAAAAGTTTCAGAACTCTAGAACAAGTCAATATAGTCATTCAAGCGCTGGTCTTCAGCCGTCAAACTGATTTGAGTGCACGCAAAATTGCCACCCTAAAAGGCTGGAGCCCCGGGACTATAGCCCATTGGTTAAGGTGGCCCTGCATATTTGGCCATGCTGCGTCAAACACAAGACAATAAATGCCATGAAAGGGGGGAAAAAGAGTGCTTGAGTAGTAGCATGAAAGTAGATAAAGATCCCTTGAGTATACCGGGATCGTGACCCCCTTGTTTACCAAATACAGCAAAAATCCCATAAGAAAAGAAAAGATCACTCGGGTACCTTAAGCTCGTGAAGCCCATACACACCTAAAGAATATGTGCTTAGAGGGCAGATTGAATGAACCGGGTGTGCGAAAAGCCCTAGAAGTCATGGAACCCGCATATCAACAGGTTAGGCAAAATTATATTTAAAAAAAAATAGGTTTGTTTCTTGTAGCATTTGCAAAATATTAGGGAAGGTAGGAAAAAAAATTTTTGTTAAATACTTTTAGCAAATACACAAAAGGAAATATCCGTTTGAAATTGATCAGAGGTGTGATCAGTGTTATAAAATACCTGGGTACATTTATTTTTGCGGGTCAATATCCTGGTAGTATATACTCAGGTATTTACCTAAAGTGGGTATTCTAGTGGGGTACCTATTTATAATTTTTCTTCCGGTTTAACTACTTATTCACTCGCTACTCGACTCAATTACCGGCATAGTGTGTTCGAGCCTTAAGGAAATCAGTTCGACAAGCTTCTTAACATTTATTAATCGATTACGATCGCTGTGACATCGTAATCAATTAATCGCGTTGGTTGGTTGGTGCTTTATGGCACAAAGGCCATATTTGGCTATGCTGCGCCAAACAATGCGTATTAGTGTCTTTCTTAAAAGACCAATTAATCGTTTTAACAAACGTATTTTTTTAATTAAATTAAATAATTTTTTTTTTTTTTAAAGTCTAAAAAAACTTTAGGGCAGGAATTTTTTAATTGTAATTTCAGGGTTTTTTTGGTGACAGGAAACAAACCATTTTTTTTTCTCGGCCTTAATATAATAATACACCTGTCCCTCTCCAATGAGAACTTCAAACCTCTTGGTGAGTCGGAGGAACGAGAGTATAGTAAGTAGGGGGATTGTACAGGCTGATGGGTGGACTCTAATGGTATGGGCTTTGTTTAGCAGACATTCAATAACTACAAACATCTGACAGGTGAACGCTGTGTGTGTGACTCTGTAATGGTATGGGCTTTGTTTAGCTCTGACATTCAACAACAACAAATATCTGACAGGTGAACGCTGTGTGTGCGCATCCTTTCACACTGCTTTCATCCGTTCATGTCCTGCGTTGATTCTGGTGCGTTCGGGCTATATATAGTCCAGCAATGACCTCTCTCAACAAGACGATTCGCCGCCACTAGTCTAGATACGCCAAATAATGGTGAAAGGAACTCTCGACTGCTTTGGGGTTTTCGCATTTCCATCTGTCACCTGATCTTAACCTTATCGAACACATCTGGGATGCCATGCAACACCCGAAGTAGAACACGGAAATTATGTACATGGTGCGTCATGAAAGTAATGCGCATGATTTTATTGTGACGCGACTATCCATCGCAGCGCGCTTGGATTGGTCGAAAAATGTGGTGGGGGATCTGCCCTTCCAAACGCGTCCGGTCTCAGTTAGCTCCGAGCAGTAGACTAGCGCGTCTTTTTAGTAATGGCTCTTCGTTACGTGGACGATTCTATTTAGGACCGTAGGGAGGTCGGTAGATATTAAACTTGTGATAAGTGAATCGATTCTTCAGTTTGATTCTTTCGAAACTTGTTTTGATCATTTGATCTACAGTGAGCTATGATTATTTACTTGTCTGGTAGTCTTTTTTTGTGTGTCTTCTATGATTTTTTGAAGCAGATTGATGGAATGTATGATTGATGGAAGGGTACTTATACTTTAAAGAGCTTCTTTTCGTGAAGCAACGATGGCCTAATGGGTAAAGTCACCCACCTTCAGATTAGCGTCGGCAGCGGAGGATGACTTCCCGAGTTCGAACCCAGCTGTCGGAAAAATTTTTAGATTCTCCAAATTATTTTTAAAAAATTCCAATTTAATTCCTTTTTATTCAAATATACTTTTCCTAATTTTTAATACCCTTTTCATATTTTTCCAAGCTTCCGTTGATTTTACATAAATAATCTAAGAACCACTCCTGAACTCACTACGAGCTGATATTTTTCCGCCCCTCTGCCGTCCCCTTTGCTTTAGGATGATGGTGTCGTATCCACCGCTGGCTTAGGACCATTCTGATGTAACAAAAAGCATACATAAAACACTAACTTATATAATTATTAACTTATATAATAAAAGGATACAATTTTCGGCTCCCACCTCTACCCACCCATAGCCATGGATCTGAAAAGAAAAGAAGAAAGCAGAAAGGAAGAGATAAATCGCCAACAACTATAAACCTTGATGACATACGTATCTAGGTCATGTGATCCGATTAGCCGATCAAGTTGGACTTGGGTAAAGTACTATCATGGGATTGAGGCGCCTGTCCTCCCCACGGTCCTAAATAGAATCGTCCACGTAACGAAGAGCCATTACTAGAAAGACGCGCTAGTCGAGCAGTAGGAGCGTTAGGACGTGTATTTGCGCAAAGTCTTTTTTTCGATTGTGTCTTGGCACGATGGAGTGTTCGCTGGAACAGCGGTACGCGATAAAGTTTTGTGTGCGGCTTGGGAAGGATGCAACGGAAACTTGTCAAATGGTTCAAGAGGCCTTTAAGGAGACACACACAATCTTCTCCCAAACCCAAAAAAGCGCGCATGAGCAAGTCTCGCATCAAAACAATGCTGATTGACTTCGTTGACATCTGAGGAATCGTTCAATTTGAGTTTGTACCGCAAGGACAATTTGTCAACGCAGCTTTTTACCTGGAGGTGCTCAAGAGACTGTTACTACGGGTCTCGCGAGTCAGGCCTGACATCAAAGACGTCTTCAAGCTCCAACACGACAATGCCCCAGCCACACGGTCTTCGACGTCACCAACTACCTGATCCAGAGCAAGACCCCCTTGGTGCCCCAGCCTCCTTACAGCCCTGACTTGGCTCCGTGTGACTTTTTGTGTTTCCCCCAACTGAAGAGAGAACTGAAGGGAAAGCACTGGGATTAGGTGGAGGACATCCAACATCATGTTACAAGGTTCCTGAGATGCATTCCAGTCGAGGAGTTCCAGGGTGCCTTTCAGGCGTGGCAGAATCGTCTCCGCAGGTGTATTGATGCACAAGGGGACTATTTTGAAGAATTTTAACTATTTGTACCAATTGGATCAATAAATCTATTTTTCCCAGAAAATGCGCATTACTTTCATAATGCACCCTGTACCTCTGAATACAACAGAATTGTGAACCACACTGCATGAAGTATGGTGTTCAATGCCTACAAAATATATCCGAAAGCTCCCGAGTCCATGATCCGACGTATTTCTGCAGTTCTACGCTCCCATGGGAGGTTTACAAAGACTGGTTTTCTGGCACCAGTGTAATTGAAATCATGTCTTAGCAGGGGTGCAGAAAATGTTTCAGGGCCCAATATTTCCACAGAACACAATTTGTTTTGTCCGAAATTACCCAGAAAACGTTCCCGTATTTTCATTCCGTTTTAAGCGACTATTAGAGTAAAATGTTGATGATTAAGAACTTTCCTCAAGACCAGGGGTGCGGAATATGACCGAACGAGCGAACGAT
This sequence comes from Metellina segmentata, assembly GCA_947359465.1. Lineage (NCBI taxonomy): Eukaryota > Metazoa > Arthropoda > Arachnida > Araneae > Tetragnathidae > Metellina > Metellina segmentata. Next base: position 100,188,557 of record OX375879.1, read on the forward strand.
GTTCGGGAGAAATTCAGGCAGCTGTGGGGAAATGTTTTCCCAAGTTTATATTAAAAGAAAAAAAAAAACTCTACAAATTTAATCGTTATCAGTGACGAACAAATATTTTGGCCAGCGACTATATTTAGCCCCCCCTTTTTTTTTCCCTTTACAGTGAAGCAAATTTTTAAATGGTTTCATCTTTATATTTTACTGAAATCGCCGTATAAGACGTCAAAGGTCTTTGACAACCTTCACAAACAGACAGGATGGCTGCCATTTCTTGGTGACAATTAATATAATCCATCAATATAAAATAATTTATTATTGGAATAAATATTAGTTTTTTTTTTTTTCATTTGTAAATAATAGTCTTAATGAGAAATCTTAGTCAACATTGTACTCTATTAGTCGCTTAAACTAAAATGATACGTTTTCGGGGAAATTTCAGACAAAACAAATTGTGTTCTGGGGAAATATTGTACCCTGAAACATTTTCTGCACCCCTGCTCAATACTGTTACTTACAAATTTAAAAAACTAATACTTATTCCAATAAAAAAAAATTAAATTGATGGATTATATTAGTTATGAAAGATAAGAAAGAAACTGCAGTTTTCCACGTGCAAGCTTCTTTCACCGATTTCAGTAAAATATCAAGTTGAATCCATTTGAAAATTTGTTTCACTGCAAAGAAAAAAAAGGGTAGGGGAGCGCGTAAATATAGTTGCTAGCCAAAATATTTGTTCGTCACTTGTGACAGTTGAATTTGTAAAGGGTTTTTTTTTAATAAACTTGGACAAAAATTTCCCCACAGCTGCCTGAATTTCCTCTGAACCTCGTTCGCGCGTTCGAACATATTCTGCTCTCCTGTGTCTTAGCACGGTCAAAAAGAGATATTCAGCTTCAAATATGAACTACTCTATGCGGACAAAAGTACTTGGACACTTCGGAAATTCGGAGGAGGATCCATCTTAAATCTGGGGTGGTTTTTCCTGGTTAGGACTTGGCCCATTACTTTATGTACCTAGTACCACGAACTCTGACGCGTACCTCGACGTGCTGGATAATTCGGTCTTGCCTACACTATGACAATACTACGGCGATGATGGTTGTTTCTTCCAACCGGATCGAGCTCCATGTCATACTGCAAAATGTACGGTGGACTGGTTTCCTGAAAATGAGGTGAATTTGCTTGACTGGCCTATACAGAGCCCCGATCTCAATCCGATCAAGAACTTTTGGGAGAAACTGGAGCGACGAGTACGACACTGCCACGCGCACCAAATTTCCATCTGCTTTGTAACGAGTTCAACTTTTCCCGCATGTACTAGAAGACCGAACTTGGAATTCTTGAGTCACGGGCCATGTCATCTTTGACACAGAAGAGAGGAATGATAGGATTGGAATTTGAGGTTTTGTGGCGCAAGGTCCTACGACATTATGGGACGTTTACGAAGCAGTACAGACTTGACATACATAGTTTCGAAATACTTTTTTAAATGATGGGACGCGTAATAACTTCGGTTTTATTGGCGCAAAGGCCGTATTTGCGCCGAACACAAGAAATGTCAATTAATGGGCATACCTATACAAGGAAAGTTTTACTGACACGGAGAAGAGAAATACAGCTGGAGGAATCGAAGATTGCTAGCGCAGTGGGCGAACTCACTGAGTCACTGTGGTCCCGATGGGACGTGTGGTGGCCCACCTATGAGACATGGCTAGAAATATAAATATTGAAGACATTTTAAAATTGCTAAGGTACACAAATATATACTCTTTTGGTATTCTGATGTAAAGGAATGCTCTAATAAAGAGGTCTGACTTTTCTTTAAAGTCTAAATGTGGTCATATTTGGCAAACATGAATCCAATGTAATGTAGGCAAAGTCAAGGAGATGAACAAACAAACACAAAGAAAGATTTACTAACACAGAAGGGAGAAATACAAACAGGGTAAGTAACAGGAATCGAACCTGCACCACCTACCACTCGTTGGTTGTTGGAGCAGTTGGCTAACCCACTGTACCAAGGCGTTCTCAAATTCATTTAGGAGTGCCAAATCGTAAAAACGTGTGATGTCCAAGGACCTAACAAATAATTACGCCAAATATTCCCCTTTGCCGTCTACGAACCATCCAAAACCAAAAATAAGGTTTATGTGGCGAGTTTATTTTCGTCTCTTAATGCTTTCTGCACGCCAAAGTAGTCATAAAATTTCTATTTTGCATGGCTATTGTTGAACAACTGACTAGATGCTGTTATTCAAGCCTAGTGCCACAATCGGAAATTCACTAGGGTTGAAGAGGTACAACAAGTACTAAATGAGCGACACGAAACCTGTCAATAAACCGAAATACTAAGTACTCAGCTTCCATGGTATCCAACTTCGAAGCGTTTCTAGTAGAATACAAATATCCTATAGCTGGAACCCTAAAATCAGACAAATGAAGAAATCAAAGAAGGAAGCACAAAGCGTCTCGGGAATCTTACAGTGGCGTGCCCAGAAGACTAGGTCTCTAAAACAGGAAGAGCCTACATGAAACCAATCAATAAAGTGAAATACTAAGCTTGCAATTTACACGCTATCCAAAAACAGCGTTTCTTGTAGAACATAAATATATTTACCATAAAACCAGACAAAGGCGAAGAAATGATGGTATTAAAGTTTATCACCACAACCTGAAACACACTACCCTAAAACTAAGTTGAAGAGCCAAATACCCTACAACGCGTGATAACCTTGTCAACATCCAAAATACTAAGTTCCCAGTTTCCACGGTATTCAAAAAAAGAAGGCGTATATCGTAGGCTCACAAAATCCAGTCTGTACTACCACAAAACCGGACAAAGGAACACAAACAAAACGTCCCGCGAACCTCACCATAACGTGCCCAGAAGCATGGGTCTCCAAAACGGGAAAAAGAGCTTACATGAAACCAGCCAACAAACCGAAATACCAAGTTCGCCGTTTCCACGGTACCCAACAACAAAACGCGTGTCTCGTACAGAAAACATATCTTCTAGCTGTACCCTAAACCTAAACAAAGCAATAAATGGGGGAGAACACAAACAAAGCGTCCTGGAAATCTTACTCAGAAGCATGTTCCTCCAAAACGGGAAAAATCACCCACATGAAATCAGTCAACAAACTGAAATACCACGCTCGCAATTTCCACGATATCCAAGAATGCACCATAAAAAGGCGACGAAATGCTGATATTCAAGTCCGCCGCCACAATCTGAAAAGCACTACGGTTGAAGAGGCGCGAGAGAAGACAACGCGCGACAGCACCCTGTCAACAAACCGAAATACTAATTTCAGGGTATTCGACAAAACGTTTATCGCAGCAGACAAACATCTTCAAAGCTGTACCCTAAAACCAGACAAAGGGAGCAATCAAAGGGAAACACAAACAAAGCATCCCGGGAACCTTACCATGGCTTGCCCAGAAGCATGGGTCTCCAAAACGGGAAGAAAGCGCAGAGAGGCTCCTGGAGTCCGGGATACAGGAGAGTTCCGATCCGAATGACAGAGACGGTCTTCCCCCTCCGGCTCCCGATTCGGGGGATGCGCAGAACATCCCGGTTTCGCTTCCATTCATCCCCTGGGTCTGGAGACGGGACTTGATCGAAAAGCTCTTAGTTAGCGATCAGAATCGGGAGAGAGCGGCAACGGGAATGGAGAGGGTTTCGGGTTATATTGAAACTTAAATTTCGGTCTTTTACATATCTAAAAAACTTTTTACTAAGCAATAGTATCCGGCTAATTGAATCGCTTGGCAGGTCGTTTATTAACGTCACACTATAGCAGCGGTTCCCAAACTTTTTCGGCCACGGAGCCCTTATTGAAGATAGTTTCTCGTGGAGCCGCAAGAAATGTTGAGTGAGCGGTTCTATCCGTCTATGTTCTATGAGGCAAATAACACACGATACGTATACGGAAGTATGGATAATAAGGTATATGTGGTAATAAAGGAAACAACAGTAAAAAAGAACAGGAGATAATATTATTTAAATCTACAAAATGATTTAACTCGTTAAGATATTTAAACAATGTTGCATCCACACCCGAAGTTAATGGAAGCGGCAATTTAACTTCCGTCATCTTCATAACTGCCACGGCCGGAGCCCCAAAGTCACCGCGGAGCACATTTTGAGTAAGTAGGTATTTAAATTAACGTCGTACTGCAGCAACACAACGGGCTATTGACGACGATCTTGGATCAATCCCCCAAGGGAAGTGGAGCACAGTTTGGGAAACGCTGCACTAGAATAACACAACTTGCTATTGGCGACGGTCCGGGATCAATCCCGAAGAGAAATGACACACCACGTGGACAACACCATGTAATTTTGGACCGCGGTCTGATGACGGCGTCAACATATGAGCTGGCATCCCTATCATCCAAACTTCCACACCATGTCAATGTGAGGATATTAGAGGCCACAGCAGATTTAACGTGCACCAGCCCCACGTACTCGATGGTCCTTGGTTGGACCTAGTTTCAATCTCGCAACCCTCTGGTTGCTAATCCGTTACGCTTCCAACTGGAATGATGACTTAATCAATGTCGCACTGTAGTCAGGCTATTCCATGATCGATCCCCAAGCTCTTCCAACTGGACAACCACGGCACTGGCTAATTGAACAAAAACACTAAATATACGAATCAAAGCTATACTAAGCCCTCCGGGAAAGACAGACGACCTTGGGACAAATGATTTCTGAAAAGGTGTGAAAGCGCATTAGGTTGCTTGGGGTTTAATGGAACGAGAGCCATACTTGGCCATCACAGTCTTTTTATAGCGTTATCGGATGAAATTTTATTGAAAAAAAAATGAATTTTAGTCGAGCTGTTGCAGTAAATAATAGAAATCAAAGAAAACGGAGGATCTTTTCAGGGTCATTTAAAAAAAAGGTCCGGTGGAGTGGTCGTTCACGGTAAGACGTTTGTCGCCAAATCAAGATGGCGACCGAATTCCGTAACAGCAGATAGGGTTGCCATAACAAAAACGGCAGTCGTGAAGAAAATCCGCAAAAGGTGAAGGTTACCATATTTGGCGACAAATCGCCTTCTTACCGTGAACGACCACTCCACCCGTGGGTGGCTCGAGTGCTGGGTAAATGTACACACAACCAACATGCTGGGTTTTCAATTTCCAAATCAACGCTCACATTTCAAGTCAAAATTTGCTCAAAGTTTCCATTTGAATTCTGATTTCAGAGGTACTGTAAATATCTTTTCTGAAAAACAGCATAAAATTTAGATTTGAAAAATATTATTTTGGAATATCATATTTTGTAAACAATTCCTTCTGCTAGGACACATGTCTTCATTGATGCGAGCGAAGCGAGCATAGGTTCGCGCAGCGAACCAATGAGGACTGCGAAGCAATCCTCTGGGGGTTGGCGAGCGTTAGCGAGCAGGGGGCGGGCTCCCTAGTTTGATAATAATTTTTTAGTTAACGTCGTAATAGAGCAACACAACGGGCTATTGACGACGGTCCGGGTAATAATTTGATAATAATTTTTTAGTTAACGTCGTAATAGAGCAACACAACGGGCTATTGACGACGGTCCGGGATCAATCACTTGAGTGAAAGATCCGAGGACAACACCTCATAATTTTGAACCACGGTCAGATGAACGAAGCAACATCTGAGCTGGCACCCCACTCTCCAAACTTCCACGCCAACCCAAAGTGACGACTTTCGGCCACGACAGATTTAAGGTGCACCAGCCGCCTCTACACCATACGCTTACAAACATCCATGCCCGGACCCGGATTCGAACCAGGAACCTTCCGATCGAGAGGCTAACAGCTTAACCACTATACCGGTTGATCATGTAGGCGAGGGTGAAAATTAAGTAGATAAATAATTTAAGTAACGTCGTACTAGAGTAACACAACGGGCTATTGACGACGGTCTAGGATCAATCCGCCAAGGGAAAGATCCAAGGACAACACCACGTAATTTTGAGATACGATCAGATGACTGGTAAAAATTAAAAGTAAAAGGTTGATTTATTTCGGGTTTTATTCCACAAGGGCCATATTACACCAGGGCCATATATATTGTGGAATATATCCTTGTGGAATATTACCATATTCCACAAGGGCCATTCCACAAACGAGGGAAGAATGAAAAGCAAAAGGGAGAAAAAATGACTAAGGTATTTCCTGGTTGTGATGCCCGTGCACACTAAAGATGTGGCTTTGAGGACCCGTTAAGTACATGGACATACACATAAGAAAAAATTTTACTAACACAGAGGGGAGAAATTCACACTTATTAATTAATTGAACCTGCGACGACAACTCATTTTATAGCCCACTCCGTAAACCCACTATCCCATTGTGACCAACCCGAAAGTGCGCAATGAGCTATTGGGGATGTTCAGGAACGATCCCGAAGAGAAAGATCCGAGGATAACGGTCTTTTGGTTGGATCGAACTTTCGAACACGCAACCCTTCGATTGCTAATCCGCTGTTCATCCATCGCACAACTACCTCTATCTCAGTATGAACGATAAAACGTTGATTGGTTGGGTTTGATGGCGCAATGACCAGGCTGTCAACAGTAAATTTAGACTACGGCCAGTACAGCCGTTGTACCTTGAAAGTTAACAGAATCGCGCCATGAAAGAATCGTACCAAATACAACAGAAAACGTTAACCTTTGGACGACGGCTATAAGTATAACGCGCGATTCTAATAACTTTCCATCATACAACTTCTGTACTGGCCGTAGTCTAACGTCTTTCTACGCGCGATCAAGGTACAACTTTTTCAAACCTATCCTATTAATTCAAGTGCGTTTGTCCTCATATATACGCCCTGGTTTGTACCATAACTGGAGTATGTTCTCGGCAAGTTCAATTACACTTTTTCTCACTATTGGATGTTTATCTTTTTAACAGTTCGAGTTTATTGGTTCTACATTATATATTGCGGGTTAAAAGGTAAGCTTTACTTACTTTAATATATTCCAAACGACGATTTAATTAGTCTATTTGTAAGCATTGTTTTGCCATACATCGTTGACGATTAAATCTGATCAGATATAAAAATGTTATATGCTAATATTACTTTCAAATTCATATGTCTATTCATGTGTATTTAGTTGAATAGTGGTACTGGGGAAACATTGCACTTTAAATTTAAGATAAAGGAGAGGTGGCTATTGTATCTAATATATATTTTGACTTTTTTTGCAATCTAAGAAAATTTAAAATTGTTGCACTGGCAATATTAATACGTTTTACCGAAATTAGTCGAATCGAAAGAAACATTCTGTATCTGTAATATATTAGGAAAGTATTGCAATAAGAAATTTTTATCTTGATAAGGGTAATAATTTGCTTAAAAATTTTAATTTTGTATGGATGGATGCATGATTAATATTACAGCGTTTGCCAACTCTGATTCAGCTAGGGCATATATGGGCAACCCCCTGCCCGAGGGCCGGATGTGGCCCGCCCTGGCTTTTGATCCGGCCCGCGGAATATTTTAAAATCGCGCTAGATAAAAAAGTAAATATTTTCGGTTCTCGCCAACATGATAGTGAGGGGGAGGGAACAAAAGCCTGAACTACGTGGGTCAGTGTTTCTCAACCTTTTTTAGTTGACGACACACTAAAAATACCTTGAATTATTTGGGCACACTTTGAATACAAAAATGTAAAAGTTGGTATTTCCAATACTACCTGATATAGTTATTATTACTAATAAAATTAGTATTGGATACATGAGATGACTGAGCCTGTTTTCGTGAACAATTAAATCAAAACGAGGTTTTAATGTCGCCAGACAAGTTATCGGCGACACATCGTGCCACTCAATTCCACAGATAATCAGGTGTAATAATTATAAATTTCATTATTAATTGTATCCTAGAAACGGCCTTGCCCTTCTTGATTCCATTCATTACTTGCGGATGTGATTGTTATAAAAACAATGATACAAATCAACAATACTCGGATAGTTCTTTTCCATGATGAAAACTAATAAATCGAAGTATCGAACCAGTCCTACAGATGAAAATTTGGAAAACACTCTGAACGTGTGTATCAGTGGGATTGATTATTTTGTTTCGCAAGTTCAAGCTCATACTTCTCATTAATTTCTGGTGATTGTAAGTAAATACTTAATCAGTACGATATTATTCTGTTCATGTAACTTTACCACATTCTACTTTATAAATATATAAAATAAAATAAACCTTATCCTAATTACTTTTTCACAACTACCTATTATCTACGGCCAGCGTCTGCATTAATATCCTAAAGTTTAGCCCGCAACTTTCCAAAGGTTGCACATACCTGAGCTAGGGCTATGTGGATGAAAACTAGATCATTACGGAGCAAAATAGTAACAAGTTTGGAAGAAGGCAGTGATGTATCCAGGAAACCAGACTCTAAACAGGACCTTCAAGAAAGTCGGATCGAAAAAGACAACAAAGATGTTAAGTGCGTAATATCTTCACTCAAGAGCTTTTCATATCCTTTTGAAGAAATGGACAGAGAAACTTCTATTAGAAACATATCCAATGGGCATGTTGTGGACGATAAAGTAAGTAAAAATCTACTTAGTGCATACTTCAAAGTCACAGAGGCCTTTGAAAATTTTAAGACGTTGTATGTTAGTGATCCAAGAAATGTTAAACTTCCAATACTAAGAAAAATTGCTTTGAACTGTGCTTTTGTGTGTGCTTCTAAAACTATCCAAGGATCAGATTAAAAACTCCATGTCGTAAAATGCACGGGTGATCTTTTTGCAAGACCAATATTGCCTCTGAACAGAAGTGTAACATGAGGGATGTTTTGGCCTATTCTCTTATCCCAGTTCCCCTAGCTCTTGGACAGATGGATGGCTTACTGAATAAAACATGCAAATCAAAACTGATGCATAAGTTGGAAGAGCTTCAAAAAGAAGATATCGCATCTGCTCCACTTACTGTGGACACAATAGTCTTTGATGCTATGTTCATTATGCACACAATTCAATTCCCAGATAACTATGGAGCTCTTGACAACAACATTGTGGGATTAATCTGTAAAGGAGAAGCCAGATAAATTCACTTAGTGTTTGACGTCTATAGCATTCCAATTATCAAGAATACGGAACATGACACACGTAATGCTGAAACACTAGTGACTGAAATAAAAGTGTTTGGACCTGAACAAAAACTCCAAAAAAGTCTTCAGTGGCTCTAAGAAGTGAATCGTTTAAGATATCTGTCCAGCTAAGCAAGCAGCACACACTCCAGTGACGCCTCCACACATCGAACATTGACCTCAAGGGAAACATGATAGCGAAACCTCCACAAGGGGGTAGCGTGGGGTTGGCGGAATTCGCGCGGAAAAAAAATCCCGAACAATGAGCCCTGCCGGAATGGACAGCCTGCCGTGGGGACGCTATCCTTGGGGTCCAATGGGAAAATAGCGAAAGCATCACGGGGGCTGAAGTGTGCCAAGTGAGGAAAAATAACTTTTTTTCGACAGTTGTCTCTGGGCGTCTGGAACTCAGATACTCACCATCGAAGTGCTGGGGGATGGATTGGACACCGGACAGGTCTATTGAATTTAGTTTCATTCTTATTTTTATTCAATTAAAAATGCAGTGATTGTCTCTATTTTTTATTTGTGATCAATTATGTAAAATTTACTTGAATTCTGTGACAATATATTTTCTTTCTTGATTACCTGATGTGTCCTGTTTCTTTTGCAAGACTTTAATTTACTTGCATGATTATCACCACAATCACGGCCTAGTCAACGTATGACAAATGTGGTGCCTACGACCAGGTTTTACGAATCGTTCCTTTTTTTAATTTCTTTTCCCTTTCACCATTGCGTGAAGAGCGCGTCAGGTGGTAGCCATCTTGAATAAATTCGGTTGATTCAGCCTCCCACAACTTTATCTCTGATTTCCTACGTAGCTTGATGTTTTTGTCCTTGTAGTAAACGGATTTAAATCTTGGTATTTTGAATTTAGTATTTATTACATGGATTATTAAATTCTTTTCATATATCCATGCTTACAAAATTTTTTATACAATCACAATCTGTTATGTTAGGTTATTGATATTCGTAATGTTAACTTGTGCTCAGACAAACTTTAAACATTACAGAACCATGGTTATAATTTTGGTATTTTATCTCTAACATGCTCTAAGCGCATTTTTACATGTGAAAATAGTGTCTACATAAATAGTCTATTCAATATCGCTTTTGTATTTCATATATTAATGTGTAGTAATCAACTATCTCTATGATACTCAATTGTGTATTCATGATTTGCTAACAATATATATTATATAGTATATTATTGCATATATGTTTGCACACTGTTCCTGAATTTCATGAAGTTACGGAGTAACAAATATACCATGCCACAATCCAATTCCAATGACATTTCAATTCTCCCGAGGGAGAATCACAACACATTTCATTCGTCCCAACTTAATCTCATACCCGTTTTTGACGGCGATAAAAATACATGTCCTGCATTTTTCACACAACTTCGCCTAGTGTCAGATTTATACAAATGGGAATTTATTAACATCCGAACTGTATTAGGAGCCCGACTCTCTGGTTCAGCGTTACAATATTTCTTGCATGATCCAAAAATTCAAGATTGTACAAACCTTGAAGATCTTGAGAAGGCATTCAAAGAATTTTTTGTGCCTCAGTTGACAAAACACCAACATCACCAAAATTTCCAAGCAATCTCCTACAACACCAACGAGGATGTGAAGAATTTTGCCCATCGTATCAGCACTGCGGCACAGAAAATATATAGTGTAGCCAGAGATAACGAGGCCAGACAAATAATCGACGAAATAAAATTAGTAAAATTCATCGGTGACTTGCCTTTCCACATCAAAACCAAAGTTCAGGACAAGGAACCCGCCACATTTGAAGAGGCTGTCAAAATAGCCCATAAAATACAGCTCAATAACACCTGCTGTGAGCAACTCAGTGCCCAATCTATGTTACTCCAGCCGATTCACCAAATTGCTTCCCAAAAAGATGATGTCTTCTCCGCTAAGCTTGATAAGATCATTGCTCACATCAGTGAGATCCAAGTTGGAGCAAAACCACAACAAGAGCAACCTGAAATACAACTTGCAGGGGCTCCCAGTGACATTACTTGTTTATACTGTGGACGAAAAGGCCATTTCATGAAGGACTGCTACAGTTTCAAAAGAATCAACATGAGCCAAAACATGCCACCAAGACCCTATAGACCCCGACAAAACCATTATCGATATGGGTATCAAGCACAACCACCACAAATGCAGCCCCACTTTTTGGTTCCTCGTGCCTCTGGGCCTAGACACAACCAAGGACAACACCAAACCCCGCAGTTCCAGGGTAGTTATCAAACGATGCCACCACAGGACGGATATCAAAATCAAAGACAGTGGAACAGACCACAACAAACTTTTGTGCCTCGTCATCCCAGTCAAGAAGAATACTTACAGGACTATGCCCAGAGTCAACAACAACAGTTAAACTAACAGGCGGTGACCTGCAAGACTTCCCAGTTCACCAAAAGAACAAGCAACATATGACAGTGAAGTCACCACCTATAGAAACTCACATTTTTAATGCCTACACAAATAACTCTCTTCCCATCATTTTTGCAGTGTGCTGAGGTAAACTTAACCTGTATGATTGACAGTGGTAGTTCAATCTGCCTCTTGCCTGCTTCAACATTTAACAGAGTCAAAAACCTAACTAAGTGCAAATATCTGTCAAGGCAAGTCACAATCAAAGCCGTCAACAATCAAACGATTGACTTTAAATGCTGTGTAGAAATTACAATAACGATTCACAGTCAGAAATTTAAGCAAACCTTCTTTGTGTCCAATGAAATCACTGGTGCAAATTTTGATGTCCTCTTGGGGTATGACTTTCTCAGAGCTAACAAGATGACCTTGGACACTAACAATAACACACTGAACTTCGGTGAAAAATCTGTTCCTCTAGTATCAGAAACACCTACAAAGACACCTGATAATATAAATACTTGTGCTTTTACCCAAACAAAAATTATGCTGAAGCCTAATCAAACAAAAGTCATACAAATTTCAAATAGACAAAATTCCAATTTTCAGGGCAGAGAAGTCTTATTCACACCCAAGATCCAAAATCACTGTTTAGAAATTCACACCAGCATACACACTACAGAGAAACATGGAAAAATTCACACCATTGTAAGGAACATTGGTACTAAGAACATTCATGTCAACAAAGGAACAAAAATTGGAGTTCTTGACACAGACTTTCATATCATAAACCAACAGCAGAATTGTCAACACAATACCAATAATCATGTCAACAACATTACTGCAGATGACAGGGTTTATAAACAAAGAATACATGACTTCAATGTGAAGGACTTCCAAATTCAACACCTTGATAAACTCCATCAGAATCAAATTCTCCAAACTGTTTCAAAATTTAAACAAGTCTTTTCAAAATCGGTTTCAACCATTGGTCATTCTGACTTGGTTACACCAAAAATACAGCTACAGCATGAAAACCCAATTTCCTCCGTACCATATCCGATACCTCAAGCCTTGCAACATCATGCTAAACAGCATTTAGAAGAACTCATTCATGCTGGAATCATCCAAGAAACAACGTCTGAATGGGCTTGTCCTATGATTCTCGTAAAGAAGAAAGACCACTCTATTGACAAACCATCTATCAGGTTAGCATTGGACCTGCGCCTTTTAAACCAAATTGTTGAAGGTTGCACATACCCATTACCAAAAATTAATGATATCACCCGATCTTTATCTGGATATCAATATTTCACAGTGCTTGATCTCAATAATGCTTACTGGCAAATTGCACTCCCACAACAATATAGAAAATACCTATCTTTTACTACACAATGGGGAACCTTTCAGTTTAACAGAATGGTTTTTGGTCTTAAATCAGCCAGTGCTTATTTCCAAAAACTTATTGATTCCATCATTAAAAAAGTTAAACACACAGGAATAGAAGCCTACCAAGACGACATTGTTATAGGCGCTAATTCAATTGAAGATCTTAATTCCAAATTGAAGGATATTCTGCAAGTGCTCCAACACAATAACCTCACACTAGCACCACATAAATGCAAGTTCGCTCTTAAAGAGATTGACTACCTAGGATTCAAGATCAATAAAGATGGCTTGATGCCTTGCACTAACAACACTCGTAAAATTACAGAATTTTCAACACCAAAGAACCAGAAACACCTAAAAAGATTTATCGGACTTTGCGGATATTATCGCCAACTAATTCCTAACTATGCATATAAAATCAAAATTTTAAACGACTTAGCATGCTCCAAAGACTTTAAATGGACTCAACAACATCAAGAAGCATTCGCACATATACAACAATTATTCTTCGAAGTACCTTTTATCAAACAACCTAAATGGGATCAACCCTTTTACCTTAATACTGATGCGTCAAATGTCGCTATCTCAGGAATATTAATGCAGGAAGACAGCGATGAATTAAGTCCCGTAGCATATTTCTCTCGTTCACTGTCACAAACAGAAGCTAAGTATCCCGCTAATAAGTTAGAACTTATGGCAATACACAACAGTGTAAAATATTTTCACGAATTTTTATATGGAAGACATTTTGTTATCATATCTGATCACAAAAACTTACAGTACTTCACAAAATTAAGTAATCCTGCCAACATCATTGCCAGATGGTTATTAGAACTATCAGAGTATTCCTACACATTCCAACACATAAAAGGGAAACTTAATCACTTGGCTGACTACATTTCAAGGGAACCTGAGGGCCAACCCCCTCCTGAAACTAACACTATCCTCCCTGCAAATACTGAAATTATTGCCGCCACCACCCTTATTAAAGAAGAACTAACCACTCAAAACATTCTTAAACACCAAGAGGAAGATACATGGATTCGTAACGTAAGGGAAGAACTCACGAAGCAAGAATACTGTAAACACAAAGATTTTGAACACTTTTACATTGACCCAAATACTCAACTCCTTATGCACTTAGACATCAAACATAATGAACATAAAGAAAAAGTCTGCTTGAAAACAATAGTAATGCCCCACAAATTAAAAAGGTGTGCTTTACAAAATATACACGTTACACACTGTGGAACAGACAAAACATACCTATTGTTAAGAGAACGATATTTTTGGAAGGGAATGTTTTCCGACACTGTAAACTATGTCTCATCATGCAAAGAGTGCTGCAAACATAAACGCAAGTATGGAAAATCACCGTCATTTGGAAAAACTCCAATACCTAACAGACCAAACGAATTTGTATCTATCGACATCGTTGGACCCGTTCAAAACAAATACATCTTCACAGTTATTGATCATTTTTCTAAACATATTGAACTTTATCCAATTACGAACATACAAGCTTCTACAATATGTAAATCTATGATACAATATATAACCACCTTTGGTAGACCAGCTATGATATTATCTGATCTCGGCACTCAGTTTACTTCTGAAATATTTGAAAAACTTACAAGCACATTAGGAATTAAAGTAATGCATACAACACCACATAACCCAAAAGCTAATGGCCAATCTGAACGAATTAACTCTGCTCTGAAAACTACTCTTCTAGCCCTTACCAGCAATCAAATACACTTTGATATAGCAGTTGCTGCTCATAAACATATTTACAATGCATCTAAGCACTCTGCACATGGAATAACTCCTCATTTATTACACTTTGGAAGAAATCAGTCATTAATTTTTGACACATTCAATCGTGAAGAAGAAATACCTACTTTACCAATGAATCAATACACAAATAAACTGCTGCTTTCCCTCAAACAACTTTATGCTAAAGTTCAGCATAACTTACAAAGCACTCAAGATCAAGAGACTGAACAGAAATTAAATAAGTCATCTCAAAGAAATATCAAAACTGGGGATATTGTGTACCTAAAATCAACTGATACATTTAAACCCAAGTTCCTCGGACCATATGAAGTTGTTAACAAACCAAATCCTCATAACTGCTGTATTAAGGAACTTGACAATCCATTTTCTGAAACAATCAAGGTCAATGTGCATCGACTTAAACTGTCAGCTAACAGATTTTTTCACTTACAACACATCACACCTTCACAAACACCCAACACACAACCTAAACAACTTTTACCTCCTGCATATTGGTTGAGAAACAGATCATAACATTCTTGTTTAAGTAAACATATTATGATACTTATTGAAACTAACTTGTGATTACATTTTGCTTGTGTCGTCAAATACCATGTATTTCATAATAGTTTTTTTCATATTAGTCAATTACTGCATTTTTAGTTATTAATCACCTGTCCCCCACTGCTTCGTCAGGGTGAGTATGAGTGATTCTTTCGTTATTCTTCGTTCCTCTTATTCAAAAAATTACGTTTGATTTCAGATCTGTTGGACAATGCAACATTTTTTTGGTTTAAAATGTTAGTCACGTTTGTTTGTTTATTTTCAGAAGCCCAGGTCAGCTATCCTTTCATGTAAACATTTTGATAATGCCTGTTTCAATTTTTCTCCATAGCCTGATCACATATGTGAACATCTCCAGACTGGTATTACAAACTGTTTACATTACACTGCCTCATCACGTGTATTGCTTTTAGCACTACACCTAGTGTACTACTCTTTATGTAGTTTCTGCCAAAGGTAGTCGCTCAAATTTGTCATACCGATTAGGTCATTTTATCTTTATTTTTATTCTTTAAAAGGTTTGTGTTCGAACCTGTCAAGTCCTCACAAGTGAAGGTCTGTAATATTGGGAATTGTTTTGTCCTCATCAATTCGTGATGCAATGAACAAGTGCGCAATTCAGTGCCACAAAGGGCACGATAATTTTCTGTTTACAATTTACAAACGTCATGAATTTATAAAAGGTTTTTTATAACATTACATATTTTATTCTAGACATTTTATTCTATTTGTGTTTTTGTGTAAGTCTAGTGATGTGCTCATTTTCTATTATATTTTTCTTGACAAATTTACATGTCTTTTCACAACTCATACTTGTGAACAATTTCTCATGAAACCCCTGTCGAATTTAAGATTCTTGTGTTTACCTGTGCAATATATTAATATTATTATAGAAACCAACACAGTATTATATACTTTTCTATAATGCTTGAAATGTTTTGTGTCCACTCCATCCCTAGCTCCATTTCTGTGTCCAATATACAGTGCAACTTAAATAACACAATTCAAGCCGCCTCGCAAGGACTTTCTATTGTGATGTACCACTTTTACAGATGAACTGATACTGCCAGGAACCAGGTGAATGTTCACGTCTTTGGATCACTTTTCTGGTCAGAGGGAAGAGTGTCCAGCTAAGCAAGCAGCACACACTCCAGTGACGCCTCCACACATCGAACATTGACCTCAAGGGAAACATGATAGCGAAACCTCCACAAGGGGGTAGCGTGGGGTTGGCGGAATTCGCGCGGAAAAAAAATCCCGAACAATGAGCCCTGCCGGAATGGACAGCCTGCCGTGGGGACGCTATCCTTGGGGTCCAATGGGAAAATAGCGAAAGCATCACGGGGGCTGAAGTGTGCCAAGTGAGGAAAAATAACTTTTTTTCGACAGTTGTCTCTGGGCGTCTGGAACTCAGATACTCACCATCGAAGTGCTGGGGGATGGATTGGACACCGGACAGGTCTATTGAATTTAGTTTCATTCTTATTTTTATTCAATTAAAAATGCAGTGATTGTCTCTATTTTTTATTTGTGATCAATTATGTAAAATTTACTTGAATTCTGTGACAATATATTTTCTTTCTTGATTACCTGATGTGTCCTGTTTCTTTTGCAAGACTTTAATTTACTTGCATGATTATCACCACAATCACGGCCTAGTCAACGTATGACAATATCTTTAACAGTTTTTATGCAAAAAATGGAGATCTTCCAAATATCGTCACTTGCTAGGCAATAAAAAGTTATATGTTGCTGTAGAACAGACTTGTTGCATGTACTCATGTATAGGCACCAACATGAACGTAAATGAGGCGAAAGAACTTGTCTGCCAACACAATGAAGCAGATACGAGGATAATTTGGTATACTACACACACGACTCGAAATGGTGAAGAGAAAAATGTTTTTGTGCGAGCAAACGATTCGGTTATTTTTGTGTTAATGATCTATCACCAAAAGAACTTAAAGAATGCACACTTATGGTTTGAATGTGGTGTATCTTTAAACAATTCTAGAAGTTATATTAACGTCTCAAAAATAGCAAAAGAAATAGGAAGTGAAATAGCTGACGGCCTGCCAGGCTTTCACGATTTGACTGGTTCAGATTACACTGCTGCTTTTATCAAACAAGGTAAAATAAAACCTTTTAATGTTCTCACAAAAACATGGCTCATCAAAAAAATCTGGCTAAATTAGGAGAATCCGTCTTGGTGGATGAATCATTGCTGATTGGTGTATAGACATTTGTGTGTGGTATGTATCAGAAGTGCGATACAGTATTTTTAAAACAAGCTCTGCTAACAAATAAACTGTTGACAAAACTTAGGCCTGTTGATCCTACTCTTCCTCTTTCAAAAGCAGCTTTGAAACAAAAAGTTAAGCGGAGCAATGCTGTATCTTAGATGTGGAAGCGTGTAACCCTAAAGGAAAACATTGACTCAACCTATCATGGATGGAATTTAGAAAACAGGAAATACCAGGTGGTATGAAGGGCCTGTGCAACCTGGCATTATTCCGCCTGAAAATGACGATACTTCTGCACAGGATCAAGTTGTTTTAAAAAGCAGTGATAGTGACAGACTCCAATGATGAGTTATAAGGACGGAAGATTAAAAAACTACTTAAACAAGAACGCAAGTGCTAATTTTAAATTGTTTTTGTTGAAAGCATTTTTTCAAATTTGACATCTATAGTAAGATTTAGCATTAGTTTTAAATTTAGTTAATTAGCTGATAAACAAAACATTAGAGTAATTATAAAAACATATTTTAGAGGTCCATAAGTACTACTGTGAAGACAGGCACAATATAATCGACGAAATATACATAAAAATTATTTATTTTATTTGCTCGTTATTTAGTCTGTTTGTGATTATAATACATTACAACTCCATACTAATATATCAGAGAGGTATTAACTCCCAAGATCCCCGCCACAGCGGGCTGGTCAAGCAGTTCTTGGCTTCAAGAGTAAGACAATAACCGCCATTTACTATCTCGTTATGCATCCATAGCCATGTTTATGGTATTTTTTAAATCCCCACAGTCTTAGCAAACATTTTAAACCTTTCCTATTTTTTATTGTCTTATCGGTCTAAGACTTGTTGGGCTTTCAACATTCACTATGAAACAGAAAAACTCGTAAAATGTACGTTTGGATCTAAATATCAGGACAAATATTACATTTACGACCTATATTGTTATTACGTAAAACAATGGTTATTTAATTACGAGAAATTTAAAAAAAAGTAGAATGCTCTACGAAGCTTCGTTGAGGAGCTAGGTTCGTTTAAGTAAAGTGTCACACGTTTGCGTGGCAGCCATATTGATGACGTCATTACTCGGCCCCCCACCACTCGCCAACCTTAAGAAATACCTTTTTGAAGACTGTGGGTTATGGGTATTCTTAAGCACACAACAAAGTTTATGGTAAATAAAAGTGGTCTATCTCTTGGTCTACAAGGTACAACTGGCTGTGCCGTCCGTAGTTTAACGTCTTCCTATGCGCTATCAAGGTACAACTAGCTGTGCCGTAATTAGTTTAACGTCTTTCTACGCGCGATCAAGGTACAACTGGGGCTGTGCGTCTGTAGTTTAACGTCTTCTATGCGCGATCAAGGTACAACTCCAAAGATTAAGTAATAGAGATAAGAAATGTTTTTACTGACACAGAGAAATACACTCTAAGTTACAGGAACCAAACCTACGCTGCCTGTAGCTAGCAAGGTTGATATTTTTATGTTTAATTAACATCGTACTGGAGCAACACAACGGGCTATTGATGACGGGAACAATCCCAACGGGAAGAACCGAGGTCACCACGTAATTTTGAACCACGGTCAGATGACGAGGCAACACCTGAGCTGGCACCCCACTCTCCAAACTTCAACACCACCCCAAGGTGAGAACATTAGAGGCCACGACATTAACATGCCCCAGCCCCCTTTGTACAGGACGGTCTTTAGCTGGATTCGAACTCCCAACCCTCCGGTTGGTAATCCGATGCTCTTCAAACCTGGCCACCGCGGCTCGGTTAATCAATTGAAATTAACCTAATTAACTAAAAATTTGAAAGTGTTTCGTTCCAAATTAAACTGGATCGGAAACCTCGTCGTGGACATGAAATTTACAGGTTCACACTACGACCAACAACAATTCGTTTTAAACATTTGAGCTCAGGCCATCTCTATGCAGAGCAAGTGAGCACAATAAATCAACGAAATTGCAGAAACTAATCCTGCGTAACTCATTTCCTCCCTCGAACGCAGATAAAATCATCGTTCATTTCAAATTTATTAAACTAGATTAATCCCGGTTCTTTGCCATTACAAGCACACAATTCCGAATCAAATCATCTCATTATATCAAAGTCAGAGAATTGCGTATTCGTACAACGTTTCCGAGAAAGAGGAACGAACTTTTAATAACGTTTTGTCAGATCACACGAACTCGGAAATTTAAATTGAATGCTGCAGATTAAAATTGAAGCAGAATGGATATACCAGCGTCCTTCTTGAAAATTTCATTAAAACTAGAGAAAAGATTGGTAGGAGTGGGTAGAGAGAGATAGATTGATATTCGAGGAAACACTAAATGAAGAATTTGAAAACGTCAGAGTTCAGCTGATAAAACACAGGTATATTAAGAAATGCAAGTCACGCTATTTGATACGTGTAACTGTAGTACATTTATATTAAGCCAACTTGGGAAGTTGAATTGAGTTAACGTCGCAATGGAACAACGCAAAGGCACTACTGTTGACGGATCGGGATCAATGCAGACGAATGTTTTGGTATTGGTTAGAATTATTTTTTGCTCTAGTGTCATGGAGTAAGGAAAAGATTCCACCGTTCGTTCCATCATTCATTCGAAAGGTAAGTATTGGGGTAATTTAATTGACGTCGTACTGGAGCAACACAACGGACTTTTGACGACGTTCCGGGAGGAGCCCCCAAGGGAAAGATCCGAGGACAACACGCAATTTTGAACCACGGTCAGATGAGGAGTCAACACCTGAGCTGGCACCCCAATCTCGTAACTTCCACATCACAACAACGTGAGGATTTCGAGGCCACAACGGATTTAACGTGCACCATCCCCCCTTTGTACAGGACTGTCTTTGGCTGAATTCGAACTTGGAACCCTCCGGTCGCTAATCCGATGCTCTTCCAACCACGGCCCTCATTCGAAAGAAAATGTGGCATCAGAATACAGAAAGTATGATCACATTTTTCAAGTTAAGTTCACTGGATGATAGGTAGGTACGTCACACTGGAGCAACAACACACACGGCTGTTGGAGCATGTACGGGATCAATCCCGAAGGGAAAGGATCTGTAAACACCTCATAATTTTAAACAATTGTCAGATGACGAGGGCAATACTTAAGTTAACTTCAGAAAGTAATGGCAATTTTTAATTAATTTTAACCAACTAGAGCAACACAACGGGCTCTTGACGACAGTTCGGAATCAATCCCTAAATCGAAAGATCCAAGAAGCTGACACTAATAAATAAAAATTTTACTTTTTTTTTATCAACTAAAATTTTAATAATATATATGTGTCCATCTTCTGGCCTTGCAAAATAGAAAATCACCAAACATTAAGATTCCCAATAAATTATTAAAAATATTGTTATTGAATTAAAAATATTTTTTTTAGTGTGAAATAATTTTAGAAGGGATCCTCATCAGGGTTCCCACTCTATTTCAGAAATAAAATTCCCTGACTTTTCCAGGTTTTCAGACTAATTACAAAATTCCAGGTCATACTTAAGCAATTCACAACAATTTAAGGTGCAAAAACAAAGAAATAATTTAGCATTCAATAGCCAATAGTAAAAACCAATTTAAGAATTATACACTATAAAAATTAATACACAAAGTACAAGTACTTTTGCATTAAATTAACTTATTCAAATAATCCAACATATTGGACTTGGAAAATCAATTTGTGATTTAATGTAGGTATCGTAGGCATGGAATTGTTCAATTTAAGCCAATGGACGAAACAAAATTATTTACCTGCTAAATATTAGCTGTTTCGTTTAAAATCGGTTGGAAAAATTCATTTCATAAAATAAAGTGTTAACAAACTGTGTACGAATCTTAATGGCTACTTTTCTCCAAAGTGTCTGAGAAGCCATGATCAATCATTTTCCAGGGCATTGAGGCAATTTTACAGGATTTAGAAGAAAAAAATTTTAATTTTTCTCGATTTTTTTATTATTTTTTTTTTTTTAAAGGACAAAAGTAAATTTCCTGACAATTCCAGGTTTTCACTGACCCGTGGGAATCCTGCCTTATGAAACACTAAAAATGTCACTTTTCTACATTTATGCCTAACTAGGCCTCTGGTTTTGAAAAAAAAAAAACAAGTGATTATTCTGTTCTTTGATCCTTTGAAAAAGGAGCTATTAGCTCTGTATGCACATGTTTTACCACACAACCGCATAAAATTACCATTAGAATGGACAAATATCGAATAAGCTCCGTCATCAGCTTGAAATTTAGTTTACTTTCAGTAACGGTGTATTGTCCTTTCCACAGCTTTTCACAGCACTGTTCTTTTTCATTATAGGTCATGATGAAAAATAACACGATTTACTAAGATAGGAAGAAAAGCCTGTTTCGAGACAATTTTATTTGACCACGGCTGCTGCTTCTACAGAAGACGCTTGAGTCCACATCCTTCACATCCGCTCCACACCCTTTAAGCTGCAAACGGTCACTAATAACAATCGCATTTTACCAATGATTAGCAAGATTTGAAGATTTTGGATTTCACCAAGAACTGGACTTTTGATGCAATGAGCTCTGACCGAGGGAATTTTGTTTTTTGTAACTTTTCAATTATTTAAAAGCTAAAGGGTCCCCGGAAAGAAACTTATGCAGATCGCTGCGTTACTAATACCGAAGTACGCTTTACATTTCCATAAAACTAAATCAAGTCAGATAAAAGACACTTGCACAGCATTGGGTTATATGTGTGTTGTGTGTTTAGGAGACATAATGCAACTTAAAACAATGCAAAACTAGAGATTTTATAAGTCTGTTTTTGTGTTTTTGCTTTTTCCGGTCTAGGTAATGATAGTAAAGATACATAAGATGGGCAGTCTGCTTTTGGTCTTCCACCAATAAATCCAGAGGCATGAATGCAGTCACGGATGAGAGAGGGTTGCAAGCGAGGTAGTACAGGAACACGACGGACAAATCTTGTCTGCGCTCGCAAAACATGCTTTTGGTGCACTCGCTTCTGAGTCTCGCCAGAGCAATTTGCAATAACCTGGCACCACCAAACTCAAGGGTAAGTCCAGCATACTGAGCCAGGGTGGCAACAAAATTCTTGAAAAAAAAGTTCCCTGATATTTCCATGATTTCCCTGATAGTCTCACAAAAATTTCCCTGATTTAGCAATTCCCTTAAGAAATGTTATGATCCTCGATTGGTATCGATATACAGTATCCACACAACACTATTTTTAAATATTTAGGGCCAGACAGTGTAAAATGATCATTCTCCACAAATATTTTATGTTTTTTTCTAGATATTTTAATTGTTATTGTTTGGAACCCTTAATGGAACTCTTAAAATTGCAATTAAAAAAACTGGAGAAAAAATTTAAAATATTTTGATTAAGGAACTTTTTACACCTGAACCTACATTGTCATATTATTCATCGAAACCAGATGCAGATATACATAAATAATTCTACAAAAATGTAATTGCAAACAAATATAATTAATTTAATACACAAAAAATATCATTTGTTGCACAAATTTCAAATTGTATCCCACAACCCTCAAGGCAACAAAACACTGCAGCCGCGAAACAAACGGTGGCGGCGGTTTCCGCAGTGTTCAAAATTTACGACACTATGGTTTTTTTTTCGAATTACAATTTCAGCGAAAACGATTTATTTGATTCACAGAAGCACTCATAATCGCGCATCTCAAAATAGGACAAACGATAATAGTAGCCGTTTAAATTGTCAAAATTTCCCTGATTTTTTGTAAAATTTGGAAATTTTCCCTGAGATTTCCCTGATTTTTCCAGAAATAAAAAGTTCCCTGAGAATTCCCTGATTTCCCGGTTTTCCAGGTTCTGTTACCACCCTGTGAGCTGGATACCAGTGGTGAGTAGGTGAATCTAAGCGATTTTAGGTTTCACCAGACTGGACTCCAGATGCAGCGAACGAGGAAAAGTTGTTTGTAGTGAAAATTGTATAACCTTGGGAACTAATCTCCTTCCCTTCAACATCAGGAGGGATATTAGAAATTTACCCACATTTATTGATAATGATCTACATGAACAAAATAAAGAGCTAAGAAACACTTGTATATGACGCTGACGGTGTTTTATTTAGGCCCCTTCCAAAACACATTTATCAAATTTGGCATCACTGCATTGCGTAGTGTCCTCAAAAAAATTGAGGTCAATCAAATAGTCCTTTTTGTGTTCGTATTGAATATCTTCGTTAAATGCGTCAATTGCAAATTAGATTTTCTAAAAAACTTACAAAAACTCATATTTGTGGAGAATGTCAATGATTTAAGCTAGTAAAAGCAATACGCAAACCAAAATAACAGATTTGTTTAAACAATAAACTATTATAAAATAAGAAATAAAAGGTATGTTACTTAAATTAGTCCTCATTTCATCCTCTACGTTTTGCTTTTCTCCGACTCCGATTTCACGTTTTCCCGCTTATAAACGTTATTTCTTTCCAGTCCCTTGAAATACGTTAAATAGGGGTGTCACTGTGGTTAAATAAATACAAATCACATGAAAATATATTTAATTACATCCCAAACGAAATATGTCAAAATACTTTATGGTAAATAGATATTATTTGGCTTAATCCTTGTCTCTTGGGACAGTGCTGGCAGCACAAACAATGAAATCATTCCACCGGATCTGAAACAACAGGGAATTCTAAACAGTTACTTGAGATCCTCAGATGTTCATGTGTCTACTTGTGGCATTCACCAACACATACATGCAGGGAGTGATTTAATTATGGTAATAGAGTTTTAAAATTGAATTTTTGAGTTTTATTTTTGAAGCTATTTAAGACATTTGGATACTGTGCATCGAAGCTTCAATGAAATCGCTGTTTTAAGGAATTGGTTTGTATTTGACTGGACACGACATCATCATCATAAATTCTGTTTAAAAGCGTGCAGTTGAAACCATTAAAGTATTGCATACATAAATGTGTTTACTATTATGTACAACGATTTCATTCAATTATACAAATATTAATTTTTTTTATTGTGATGTTTAATCTTTCAAATCTATATATATAATTATCTTACGTGGCACGCAAAAAAGACGTTATTTGTAATCGCGTTTTGGCAACACTGTACGGTTGTTTGTTTATCGCGAAGTCTCGCGCAATGATTGAATTTATAGCGTTATCGGATGAAATTTTATTGAAAAAAAAAAAAGGAAATTTTAATGAGCTGTTGCAGTTAGTTTATAATAGAAATAAAAGAAAGCGGATGATCTTTTCAGGGCCATTTAAAAAACGGTCCTTTCAGGGCCAACAATTATAGTTCAACAAGATGCTTGCACAACAACTTTCGGCAACAAAACTCAAATGAAAAAGTGTGGGTCGTTTGAGTGCTGGGAAAATGTACACACAAACAACATGCTGGGTATTCAATTTCCAAAGCAACGCTCACATTTCGAGTCAAAATTTGTACAAAGTTTTCATTTGAATTCTGATTTTAGAGATACTGTATATATTTTTTCTGTAATACAGCAAATTTAGATTTGAAAAACATTTTTTTTTGGTAACATATTTTGTAAACAATCCCTTCTGCTAGGACACATGTCTTCATTGAGGCGAGCGAAGCGAAGCAATCCTCCGGGGGTTGGCGAGCGTTAGCGAGTAGGGGGCAGGCCCCTAGTATTTACTTAACAGGTTATGGATTGTTGACAACTTATCTCCAAAGAAAGTTTATAACTGCCAAGTTAAAAGTAAAAGATAATTAATCAATTTTTTCATCAATATTTGGTTATTCTAGAAGTGAGTAACCCTATTATAAGTTGAAAAAGTAGAATGTATCAAAAAATTCGAGGATGTATTTCAAGTTTCGAATGGTACTATTACAACGGCCAGGATGGCAGCAAAATCTTCGAGAAAAAGTTCACTGATATCCCTGATAGCATCACAACATTTTCCCTGATTTTACAATTCCCTTAATAAATGCTGCGATCCGTGATTGGTATCGATTTTCAGTATCCCCACATTATTTTCAAATACTTAGGGTCAGATAGGGTGAAAGGATAATTTTCCAAATACTTTGTATTTTTTCTCTTGAGATATTTAAATCGTTATTGTTCGGGTTGGAACCCTTTATGGAACTCTTACAATAACAATTGAAAAAGCTGGAGAAAAAATACAAAATATTTTGATTATGAACTTATTGCATCTGACCTTACATTACCATACTATACATCAAAATCAAATGCAAATATGCATAAAAATTCTACAAAAATGTACTTGCAAGCAAAAATAATTAATTTAATGCACAAAAAAAACAACATTATTAGTTACACAAATTTCAAACGCGAAAAACGGCGGCGGCGGTTTTCGAACATAACGACGCCAGTGTTCTTTATTCGAATTACAATTTCGGCGAATACGATTTAACCGATTCTCAAAAATACTCTTGATTGCGCATCTCTGAATAGGACAAACGATAATAGTTGACGTTTAAGATATCAAAAGTTCTCTTGATTTTTTTGTGAAATTTGGAAATTTTCCGAGTATTCCCTGATTTCCCGGAACTATAAAGTTTCCTGATAATTCCGATTTCCAGGTTCGGTTACCACTATGACAGTTTTAAGGAAATTTCAAGATGTGATTTACTGTGCGAGGATTTTTCACAGAGCATTAATCTTATATATTTTCCAACATTAATTGTCAAACATAATTGAAATATCATTCAATACTTGAAAATATAAAAAGCTTGAATTTTATATCGTTTCAAAACAGTGCGCTTTTTTAAAATTAGATCACATGAAATGTGAATAATTTATAATAGTAGAAATTATAGAGATTCACTAGTAAAATTTCAAATTTCTTACATCTAAAAGCAAGTTCTATAGAATTTAGATTTTTCCTCTGTCTTTATTTCATTTGTATTTTTCATACAGAACTACATAAGTGGAACAGCAATTCATTCAGATGCATGGATATTCATGCATTAGTGTCTCAACAAATCACTGTCTCTCACTGTGTCACAACAAATGTGGTTGTTTAATCATGTGTGTTGTGGGATAAAGCAAATACTACTCAGAAATGTTGTTAACTCGGAGGATTAAAATCAATTTGAGAGAATAAATGACAAACTCATTATATGAAGACTTTTTTCACACCTATCCACTGATCTCATCGACATTACAAGAGGCGAAATGATGACTACTTTGAATGGTAATTAATGAGCAACACAACGGACTATTGGCGGCGGTCCAGGATTAATCACCAGGGAAAAGAGCCTAGGACAGCATGACGTAATTTTTAATCACGGTCGGATGACAAGGTAAACACTTAAGCAGACACCCCACTCTCTAAACATCCTCACCACACCAACATGAAAATATTTGAGCTCATAACAGATTTTTATGTGGATCAGTTAAGAACTTGCAACTTTCCCATTGTTAATTCGCTACTCCTCTAATCAGGCACCCATGTCTACTTGTGAAGTAGTATTATACGCTTATCCAAGGACAATCCCCAATATTCATGTGCTTAAAAACCGGGATTCGAACCTGCGACCTACTTTGTGGCAGACAAGTGCTATTATCACTAACAGCTAGGCAGGATTATCTAATGACTGGTTCCAGGATTTCAAGAAACACCTTAAACATCCTCAAAACCCAAATGAAATTACGTGTGGGCCAGGGAACCTAGGCCAAAGGCCTTCTATCTCCTGAGGTTTAACTGGAACTGAACAAAAAATTAGTTTGACAACTATTTATACAACAACAAAGTGGAAAGATGGTGCTCCAATGAAATAGCTTGTTATGTTAGATAGGCGGAGTTAGAAGGTGAGTCAATTGGTACTGTACAGCAGATGCTAAAATAACAGAATTAAAGTGAGAAGGTAATTGGTAATGTTTAATTAACGTCGTACTAGAGCAACACAACGGGCTATTGACGACGGTCCGGGATCAATCCCCAAAGGAAAAGATCCAAAGAAAGAGAGAAGGAACAAAAAAAAAAAATTAAGAAACTAAAAGATTAATTATTAAGGATGGCCCTTGGCCTTTTACTGAATACTGGTTGACGAAAGTCATATCTAGGAATACTACACTGTGAAAGGCATGGTTATCCGTTATTTTAAAGACTGGAGTAGAATTTATTAGCAGTTTTACTGAATTCTTTCAGTTCGACCATATCTAGGTCTTTGCGGATATTATTGTTTCTATTTTCCAGAGATAACCACTGAGTATACATAGGGTAGAATTCTTAATACCTTCAAGTTTATCAATGTTTGTTTTAGCTGCATATCTCCAGATATGACTGGCGTAGCTGATTACTGATCTGAGTACCTTTGGTTTTATAAATGAACAGTTTGTTATCGATGAAAAATGTCGAATTTATACAAATTAAGGGAAAATATAGGTCCTAGCAATAAAAAATTAAGTTCAAAGGAATTTTATGGAGGTTTGCCACATTAAGCGCGAGTACAATATGACTCCAAGATATGTACGATTAGGGGACCAGAGTATTATTGCATTTCTATAAAAAGTAGGGGGCACATTTTTTTTTCCTAGTATAAAGTATGGCTTGGTATTTGTCAACATTCATTTTAATTTATCAAGCAGTAAACGATTGGTTTTGTGGTACGTAGTTCACATACAGATTGAATCATTTGGGTCCCAAGATTGAACCCTGTGGAGTGCCAAACTGAATGGCACGTGTGGTTGAAAGTGTCTTGTTGACACAAACCTCAGAACCTAAGTGAGTTTGCAAAACATTAAAAGTATGAAGCTGCACAAGGTCAAATTTCACCTGTAGATGAAGAATCTAGTCTAGTAGAAAACTGCATCCCTATCTCAAAAGCTCATAAAGGGTTTCAAACCTAACAAACCTATTATAATATATGATGCTGCTTGATGGTAGTTAGATAATAACGTTGCACTGGATCCACACAATGGGCTATTGGTGACGGTGCAGGACCTATCCAAAAGGGAAATAGCCAAGAATGACGCCATGTAATCTTGAACCAAGTTCAAATGACAAGGTGAACACCTCACTCTCCAAACTTCCACACCATGTCAAAGTGAGGACGACAGATTTAAAGTGCATCAGCCCCAGGGTACAGAAGTCTTTGGCTGGACCATGTTTCAAACCCGCAACTCCCTAGTTTATAATCTGTTACTCTTACAAAGGGCCTACAACAGCCTCACAGGATTTAAAAAATATATTTTCGTGAAATGCAACAATTCATGCATAATATACGTTATTTTTTATGTTTGAGCCAAGAAAATGTTACTAAATATTGTAATCTCTGTTGATGCAAAATGTTGTGGTCATGTGGTTGTTAGTTGAATAAATCTTAAAAATGTTTATTGAATAAACCATAAACACCACAAATAAAAAACAATGTCTCATGGAAGAGGATGACAAGTACAACTGGTCTTCAACAACTGATTGATTTCCTCTCCCTCATTCATTTTATCCTCTGAACTCTGACTGCTCTAAGTAAAACCCATCATGCAACTCTATTTTCCCAATAAATTAGGGGTAGGGTGGAAGAGAAAAATATTAAAGAAAACAAAATTTGCAGGAAAAAGTTTTAGAATTTCACACATTTGGACTTAATTGTCCATTCCAATGAACCAGTCAGCAGAATTTATCCTATCAGCAGAATTTTATGAGAAACTCATCTTCCTCTTCTCCTTAACACAAAAGTGAATTGATTAAGCTTTACTTAAATATAATAGGGTCTGACGGGATCAGGTGAGTAGGTGGAGTAAAGTGGGTAATACAAGTAAAAGCTGATTCATTCATTACAAGGTACTTCCTTATACATAATTTAGGGTGGGAAATAGAACTGGCAACATTATATTCATCATTAAGCAACATTAAGTTCTTCAAAAAGTTTTTCAATAAAAAAAATTTAGTGATAACATCTAGAAAATCCAAGGTATCTTGTTTGTTTTATCCAGTCAAGTGGGCTGTAGTTATCTGGGAAACTTCACATTTATGCATGCCTTTCTGAAGCTATGGTATATTTTTTATTCTCCTAAGATAGATAAAGGACTTGCTAAGAGATTCCAATAAACAGACAAAAATTAACATTATTATTAACATTAGGTGTTTTTAAATAAAGAGGGGTAGAGTGGGTATTGCTTTAATCTTATTGATGGAACTTCTAACGGGGGTTCTTTTATGCTAAATATAATTTAAAGGGTTTGAGAAGGATCCTAAATCTTTCTTAAAATTCATGTTTGATATGGTGTAGAATGTTTTCACTGTGAAATGAACACTGAAACATTGTTCAAGTAGGTACAGTA
Source organism: Metellina segmentata (assembly GCA_947359465.1). Taxonomy (NCBI): domain Eukaryota; kingdom Metazoa; phylum Arthropoda; class Arachnida; order Araneae; family Tetragnathidae; genus Metellina; species Metellina segmentata. The sequence continues at coordinate 100,218,318 of OX375879.1, forward strand.
ACACCGAGACTTCTGCAAACTCAGTAATGCTGTTATTGATTTTATCACTTACAACAACACTGATGGCCGCTATTTTCAGTGTTTCTCTTGCTGCGATACCCTTTAACATAGAGGGTCGAGTGGTGTGCCTGTCCACACAACGAAAAAGCCTAATTTACAAATTACTAACGTATATTTTACAAAAATATATATATTCTACATTACAATTTACTACCTTACATGCACAATTTCCGTCAGTCCCACCTATCACATAACTTTGGGGCATTACTGCACATCTTGATTGACAGAGTTCAAAAATAATGTTACACATTTGAGTTTGATATTTAGAAGACAAAGGAGTAGTTGTAGCTCACTGAACAAAAGTAGTTGATTTAGGTAATAGTAACACATTCAACAAAAGTTATTCTTTTAATACATTTATCAATTATTATACTGTCTTAATAACATTTTTGCCATTTAATATGATTTTATACCTTACTCCTACAAATTACCCACTTTACGCAAGATGCCATAGGGTACAGTGGATATAAAAATAGTCTCTAAACTGAAAATAAAAGATTTAAGTATGAAGAAAAACACAGCATGTTTCTGAATAACGCAATGTCATACAAAAAATATAACTTTTTTCAAACATGTCAATGCTAAATTCTACTTTCAAATTGAAAATCCTGTTTTTTATACTTACTTTAACCCACCTAACCCTATTCTACTGAAGACATTTACAAAATACCTATCAATAAACTTTTATTTTTTAAAGATACAAATTTTATAGCTTGTAATTAAAATTTATGCCGTGAATAATGTTTTGCAATTCTAGTAAAAGTTAGAAACAAGTATGTAATTTTAACAACTTACAGGAAAATGTACTTTTAATTCATCAGGTTTCTTCCTCATTGCTTCCCTCTTCACTCTAGACATCCACTAAAAAACCATTTCACTGAGCAACTTACTCACGGAATATAGGCTGGTCATCTTGGGTTGGTAGAAAGTTAATTAACATCACACTGGAGCAACACAATGTGCTATATTTGCAACGATCAGGGATCGATCCCGAAGGGTTAGACCCAAGGACAACACCTGACCTAGCACCACTTTCCAAACTTCCACACCAACATGTGGACATTTGAGGCCATGGCAGATTTAACATGCACCACCCCAGCATACACAACGGTCTTTGTGGTTGGACCGTCAACCAAAGGACTCGCAACCCTTTTGTTGTTAATTAGTTACTCTACCAACTGGACAACCATGGCCTGATGGCATTTTGGGGTGATATTCTATTTGTATTAGATTTTATTCTGATGGCCAATTTGTGTCCACTGTAATTGAATCGCTAACGTAAAAAGAGGTAATGTCTCATTTTTTTTTCAACTTTCATGTTTTGATGGATTCAGGTAAGACGCCGATGTGTCGTTTAATGGTAAAATGGGTCAGGTCTCGCCTCTAGATGCTGAGAAAAATTAACCTTAAAGTTAAAAGGTGTCTAGTCCTGGACGTTCAGTGCTCGAGAAAGCTTACAGGTGGCAGCAGGGTTTCCTGTTGATCCTTGTTTAGGGGAGACTGAGGTTGGTTGTAACAATGCAAAAAGTGGAGAAAGGGCAAGGAGCTGAATCTGTCCACCATTGTTCAGTGTTTTTCAAGTGCATCACACATGTGTGAGAAGATTTCTTACCAGTTTTATTGGCAGTACTTCAAGGAGAGAGATTTAGAAGGCCAACAAAGGAAACATACGAAGAGTTGAACATTAAAATAAAAAGTCCTGTTCTTTGTGAATCAGCTAAGCGAAGTGCAGTGGCAGAACTATTAGTGCATAAAAGGAGCAAAATATTTTATAAAGCAATCATAGAAACTAAAAAGCTTAGCCAAGAAAACAGCTATATTCTGGAGTCTGGACGTTTTGAGGAAAATAAGCTACATTTCCCCATCAGAGGGCCCCTTTTTTACCATGTGATAGGGATTTTGCTCTGATAAAAAAAGTTGAGAGATTGTACACAGTGGACCAAATGTGGATTCGATCAAGCAGAATTTATCAAAGTTTACTGTAGTGAAACCTAAAAGTAAGGATATTAATGATTTCTAAACATGGTGGCCTAATCTGTACAAGAAGGAGTTCTTGAGTTTGGAAAGTAGGGAAAGAATGTCCCAAAAGAATAAAAGGTTTCTTTCTCTATTGCCAAATACCATCAATTTTCTCTGCGTCGAGATTCATTCCATGCAATGAAATGTACACAATACATCAATGGTATTGACTCACAAATCCTTGCACTAAGAAAACCTAGTGTACCACTGATAATACCCCAAAGCAAGGCTTATTCATCAACAAAACTTCCAATAACAAAAAAAAAAAAAAAATGGACGACTTGAAAGAAACAAAAAAATACATCCCAATGGAGTATAATGTTTTTTGAGACAAGATTTTTAGTGCACTAACTATTAAGTGTATTCCAAGGAACACTACAATTAAATTTTTTACTAAAAACGTACTGTTGGAGAAGACATGTGTTTTCCTCTCCTGAAAACTTTAGAAAATGACCCTTGAGCCCCTTTTAACATTTAGCAATTCAATTGAATAGAACAAAATAATTTCTCTTTTCCCCTTTTTATGACTGTTTCGTTGACAGTTAAATATGCAGAATAAATTACATTAAAGTAAATTGTAAGGATCAGATGGCACTACCTTTATAGCTGTAAATGTGAAGTCTATCAAAAAATATATCTCCAAAAAGGTATTTCATTAGCAAAACTGACCAGATCTTGATGGACAAGATGTCTCGCGATTATAAATTTGATCCAATCTTGATCTCGTCTCCATAAAAAATCTGGCAATACCTTGATGAGATATCTCAATATTAGCAAAATTGATAAGATCGTGATGAGAGATATCTCATACTTGTATGAGATATCTCAAGCACTTGGAGAGTTAAACAGATATCTGAACCTATTCTGTACAAAAACACAGAATTCATAAGCAGCTTAGTCACTATTACTTTAGAACACAACACAACTTAGTACTATTATAAATAACCAATGAAATGTTTGCATCATCTGTCTGTTGGAATTTGAACCATTATTCATTATAACAATCTTTTAACTGTAGAAACCGTTTAAAATGCCACCTTCGGTGTTCCAGGAAGTATACCAAAACCAAATCAACTTTAAATACATCTGCCTTAAAACAGAAGCATTTTGTCCCAACTAATGTATTTGAACACAGAAGGGAAAAATTCAAAGTTATCGGTTAAAGTATTAAAAAAAAAATTGAAGATACGTTGGGGATCTTCGAACGAAACAAAATGCTAACTCTTGCAGAATTCGTAATAGTTGCCTGACAAATCACAATACGTCACAATGCTAAATAATCACGTATATAAACAAGGATCATGTCGGAATGTGAAAATAAGGATAAAAAATCGTTTGGAATTTAAGTAAATAAAATTAAGAGCAAGACGAATGCGGATGGAAAAGGTAAATAAATAATTAGAATTTTTAACAGATCACATACGATAAAAATACATTCTATCACAATTCCAGCGTGAAATACCACAATTGTGCTAATCAACAATTCAAAACAAAATCGAAGTTAACATATAAGTACGGCTTCTAGAAAAATAAAATAAATATGGAAGCTTACTTTGCAGTGTCTTGAAGTTGCAATGAGTATATGTTATTTCAAAAGCATCCTAATAGGGATTACAGGCACTAAGAATTTTTAAGTATGTCATTCACATTCTGACAACCACCGGATAATAGCGTAAACACGCAGCCATTTAACAAGAAACGATACGATATAAAATCGAAAATATAGTTACAGTTTCGGTTTTGAAAAGCACAGTAGTTTGAAAATAAATATTCGAAGATTTTGTTGGGGGTTGCGGTAGAACAGTTAGGAAAAGACAAAGGTTAGATAATGGAGGGTAGCAAGTTCGTAACCCGATCGAAAAAAGGACTTTGGGTTGGCACCCAACTGCTAGGTAGGTAGGTACATTGTTAACGTCGCATTGGACAAAACACTACTACGACTTCAGAATTGATCCTTCCTGCCGCAAATAGCTCGTTTGTGCTGCAACAGTTTTACGCTAAAATTCAACTCAAAGACTTTATTCTGGAATCTGATTTGTTGTTCAAAATTACGTGTGTGCTGTCCTCGTTCTTTCTCGTTGGGATTGATCCCGGAACATCATCATTAACCCGGTGTGTCGCTCAAGTACAACGCTTATTAAAATACCTACCTACCTGAATCTGATACAAACTCAAACAAAAAGTTGGTATGTATTTTAATTAACGCTTTACTGGCGCAACACAACGGGCTATTGACGACGGTCCGCAAACGATACCAGGACCATAGACTTCGAATATAATATATCGAATTATATATATATATCTATTATATCTCCTCTATGACCAGGACAACACCACGTAATATTTAATAACCTCAAATAAAAGGATTTGTTGATTACGATATCGTTTTTCTCTAATTTAATAGCAAATATAATTTATTCTTTCATTTTATGACTTTTTGCTTTCGTTATCTGAACGTGGTTCAAAATTACGTGGTGATGTTTTCGAATCTTTCAGGTTGTGATTGATCCTGGACTGTCATCACAGTCCGCTGTGTTGCTCTAGTACGACGTTAACTAAAATTATAATTACAATTACCTATTTTAATTGAGATAATGGTAATTTTTAATTAACGTCCTACTAGAGTAACAGAACGGGCTATTGACGACAGTCCGGGATCAATCCTTTTAAGGCAAAGATCCGAGCAGTGGCGGATTACGCGGTAAGCGGACTAAGCGGCCGCGTAGGGCCCTGAAATACCAAAGGGGCCTCGAGGTCTTAAAATGTGTTTTCATTAAGGTTCGAGAAAAGTTGTGACAGCTTGTGTGCGTCTTTATGTGCCGTGAAAAGAGTTTCTTATATAAGATAGTCAGCAAAAGCAGATGCTGTATAAACTATAAAACTTGGTTTCACCCATATAAATGAGGCTTTAACTGGAATTTGTAATTCCGAAGAAAAAAAGTTAACATATTACTGGCAACTTCACTTCTGAAGAAAATGGATAAATATGATATATGTAGATGTAACCTCCCTAATGACAGCTATTTAGAATACTATGATACAAAGAATAAATGATACTAGTAAATCACTATAATCAGTGGAATGCGAACTATTAAAAGGATCTATCCTGAAGTCATTAGAAAATTTTATTAATAATTTCAGAGAAGTTAAAAAAGAGGCAACTGATTTATCAGGGCTGCCATTTAATGCGAAAGATGGACAAACTCGCAGACAACAAATGATAAAAATGCTTTTTGATAAAAGCAAAGGAGTCGGACATGAATTTACCATAAGAGAAAATTTCACAGTCAATTAATTCCTTATGTTATATGTGATAGCACCAAGGCAGAATTATCTCAAAGAACTCAGACGTATGAAGTTGTTGTGGAGCCTTTACGATAAAAAAGTTGAAGGATATTTATAAAAATGACATTGGTGCTTTGTACTTTTGAAGACGAATTTGACCATTTTTTAATATTTTTTAAGGAAAACGAGGACACCATAAAAACCACACCAGTCATCTATCGAGCCTCCAAAGAAATGTCTTGCACTCCGAATGCTGAAACATTATTGAAATTTTTTTTAACAATTCCCTTATCTAATGCAACAGGAGAAACGTTGTTTCCTGTTTTAAAAGAGTGTAAAAATTATTTAAGGGAGAAGAAAGATGAATTAATATGGCCATTCTGTATATAGAGCAAGGAATCGTAAACCGAATTGACACTTCCAAAATAATTGACGAATTTGCAAAAAATAAAGCAAGACGGAAATTCATATAAAATTTTTTCAATTAAATTTATTTAATGGTCTTGTATGAAAATTTTGATTACTTTTCTTTTTGTTAATAACTTAATGAGAGTTTCCTTGAATTTTGTTCCTAACTTGAGATTGAGGGCCCCGAAAGTTTTACCGCTTGGGGCCCCCACTTGACTTGATCCGCCACTGGATCCGAGGTGAACACCTCGTAATTTTGAACCACGGTCAGATGACGAGACAAAACCAGACTGACACCCCACTCTTCAAGCTTCCACACCAATCTTCCGTGAGTACTATTTAATTTTAGGAAGTTCTCTTTCCTTTTTTAGAATACAGTTAAATCAATCATAATGTAAAGTCAATAACCGGATCTTCATGGCCTTGTCAACAAAAACTCTATACATAGAGTCGTGTAGGCCTATACCTATACATCTGAGTGAATCCTACGATGGGCAATGCCAAGTTCTAATTTTAACTCTCTTAAAAGCACCTATTGTTATACAAGTCTCTAGAATCGTATAGTGAAACAAAAAGTGCAATTAAATTTGAATATAATGCCTACTTCAAATAAATGTGAATTTTATCTGTACAAGGGTGTGTTAACAAATTTATTATGAAATTAATTCCAAAATTTCTAAAAGCGGCACCTCTTTTTTTGGTCTTAAAATGGTTTTTGAAATCAAAATTACGCTGTACATAAATTTTTTCTGAAAATTGGACCATAATTGCCGAAAATATAAGAAAAATCATTTTGGGGCCGTCTCAATACGTAGAATTTTAAATGCAGGTTACGCATATTGTTATAGTATATTTTTCAATCTTCAGTTTCCTTCAAAATTTTGGTGTCATGTTCATCCAAACAAGTGTGCCTCATTCAAAATTAGTTTTTTAAATATCCACATTAATATTATTAACTAGATGGACTGCAGGGCTGTGGTGGAGGGTATACGCCGTATACCCTCTGGTGTTCCCAGCAAATTCCGTTTACCCTCTGCTTTTTCTTAAAAACTACGTACATGTCTTGATTTTACTAAGAAAACGTCGAGCGAATCATCACGTGAAACGCAGATATTTGTAGAAGCGAAAGAAAAGCTTCTATTTCCAGTGATCACCTTGGTACATAATTCCAAAAACGTACCCATTAATCAAAAGCAATTAATTCAAAGTAGTGTCGATAGAATGAAATCCAGATTTTGTTCTGATGTTAAGGAAGAAAATTGTCAACTTTTGAAGGACATGTCCATGCTTGATCCAGAAAATATATATACAGTAAAAAATACAAAATAAATGCAAATAAAATATCCGACATTGAGAAAAGGAGGTAAAAAGGATGTGTCGATGTTTTGGTATAGATGAAATGTGCACTATTCAGGGTTTGAGGGACAAATGGAAACGTCCAAATTGATCCAGAAAAATTAAAGCCTCTTTTAAGAACAGTTGAATTACTACCATGTTCCACGGCCGAGTGGGAGCGCGGGTTTAGTTTAATGGATAACATAGTGTAACAGATTTGAGATCATCTTTAATGATTTCAAAAGTTTCCAATCTAATGTTTATTAAAGCAAATGGACCACTTTCAATCGGAAAAAATTGTATACTGTTGTTTGTAAAAAAATGCAACACCATGAAGGAGTCATCAGAATTAAATGAAATTTACTACACAAACGGCTTGTATTAGTACAAATAAATGAATAAATTTTCAAAAACAAAAAAACAATATTAAGTGTCCGAAATCAGTGGTGTAGCCACCACGCGCTGCAATAAGTGTTGCTATACGACGTGGCATGGAGTGAAACAGATGTTGAATGTCTGCTTGTATGCATATACAAATTAAGTTGACCTCAGTACAGAGAAAAAAATTTCTGCAAATAATTTAAAGATTCCTATTAAGAACCGCCCCTAAATTAAGTCCAAATTAAGCAGATTAGAATGAAGGATTTGATCTTTAGAACTACCAAAAGCAATGAAGAATACCCTGCAGAGCCAAAACACTATGACCACCTACTCAATAAAGCGTTGTGCCTCCTTTGGCCTGCAAAACAGCTGCAACTCGCCTGGGCATAGATGCCACAAGTTCTTGGTACATGACTGGAGACAGGTTGCTCCAAATGTCTAAGCATCGGTGACGCAAAGTCGAGATATTCGGACATGATGGTGTTTGATCTCTGAGCTGCCGCTCCATGACACCCCAAATGTGCTCTATCCGGCGAGTTAGGTGAACAGGACATTAAGTGGAATTCATCAGAATGCTCCTCGAATCACTCCAACACAATCCGAGCCTTGTGACATGGGACGTTGTCCTGCTGGATGATTTCATTTCCAGTTGGGAAGACAGACGCCATGGTGAAACTGATTCGCAAAGATGTTCAGATAGTTCGCAGATTTCATGGTCTGTTCCTCCACAACTACTTGTCCCAGAGTCGCTCATGAGAACGTCCCCCAAAGCATAATACCGCCACCACCCGAGTGTGTATGACCTGCTGTACAATAGGGGAGCAACGGTTCGCTTGGCAGACGGCGTGCCCTGACACGACCATCGACGTGATGAATGAGAAAACGAGATTTATCTGACCAGGCAACTCTCTTCCACTCATCCGTGGTCCAGTCTCGTTGTTTCCAGGCCCACTGTATGTGTAGTTGACGATGACGCTTGGTCAACAGAGGCACACGAGTGGGACGTCTGCTACACAGTCCCATATCCAACAGTGTCCGCTGAACTGTGTGTTCCGAAACACTTGCGCTTGGACCTGCATTGTATTGGGCTGTCAGCTGAGCCACTGTCTCGCGCCGATTTTGTTTTTCCAAGCGGGACAGTCTCCGACGTCCTTTTTCTTTGATGACGCGTGGACGACCAACACTTTGGCGTCTACTGCTGGTGTCATCGTCTTTTATCCACTTTGCATGAATGCTAACAATGGCAGATCGTGAACAACCTACCAGTCGTGCTGTTCGGTGATACTCGTTCCGAGTTTTCGGGCCATTACGATCTGCTCTCTCTGTCAAATTCGCTTAGATGAGCAGCCTTTCCCATCATTCGCAAAAGTAAGTGCAAGAATGATTACTTACCATCTACAGTAGCAGTTAAATATCATTCTCACTTAAGCACGTGCCCTCCACGTCATCCAGACGAGTTCACTGAAAAATGTGGGAATGGTCATAATGTTTTGGCTCGTCAGTGAATTTGTGCCTACCTTGGCTTAAGACTGCCAACAGGATTGTACTCAAAATTTATAAATATATTTTAATTAATTGCTTTATCAATAGTTAATTAATTGACCAAACTAATATCTCCAAGGAAGGCATTCTTGGTCTTCATAACGCACCGTTTTAGGTTCAGAGGGAAAAAAATTAAAAAATTTACAAAAAAAGGTTTTAAAAATATTTTTTTTAAATCAACTCTATTGATTATTCTTGATTATACAGGTATGTATTTACTTTAACGAAAAACTCTTTACTTTTTGTGTGAAATACAGTTAAAGAAGTTTGTTCAAGTTAAATAATTTGTTAGTTTTTAGTCTGTTACCAGGCTATATGATATGAATAATACAGGTATGAAAGATCACATCGAATATAACAAACTAGAGTTATATAGCCATGCTAAAATAAAGAAAAGATAATGATTTACAAATGTTAATAAGAGGTTAAGTAAAATCGTGAGGTTGCCATAATCCTAATAAAGCGTAGTTGCCTTTGACTACCACAATTCGCTAGATATAGCGCGGGATGGTTGGAAACGTGCCAAAATTGTATTTGAGTCATTAAACCCAAACCAACCAAACACTCCTAGTACAGACGTTGGTTTCGCTAAATTTTGTTTTTGGCTCTTAAACTATGGGTTTGAATAGCTCATATATTTTTATATGAATTTCAGTAGCGTATTATTGTGACATTGCGTTTGCATGATGTGGTACATCAGCAAAATTTTAGCTGTATTGCATAAAAAAAGAAATTCATTCATGCCTGATTTATCACTGGATTTTCAAAAGAACAAGCAACAAGGCTCCCTCATTCCTGGCGATGTTTCTTTGGTGCTTTAATAATTCACCAAGTAATTTTGCACTAAGCCAAAACAGAACAAAAAAGAACTTATCGTGCCATTTTCACTAGCACCGACAGAGTTTCTTGTTTGCACTAGAAATAATTCTTTTATTGCTTCTTCTACGATATTGAAGTTTTACTCTTCTCTCCCTCCTCTCTAGAACAAAAGCAAGAACTCAGTCGATAAATCGGATATCTCGACACATTCCACGAAAGAAAAATTCCACGGGCCTTGGAAAATATTCCGACACGTCCGGCGCATTCTGTATTCGAAAGAAATCTGAGTAATTAGATTACGAAGACGAGGACGTTCCATAAATGCCGGCAAAAACAAACATCTCTTCTCTGAAATCCACAGAACACAATTTCTGCTAGAGAGTTCCTCCCAAATAAATCCGACCGCGCCTCACTGATTTGTCAGATTTCTAATCGAATAAAGTGGGAAAGGCCAGAAGACAGAGAAAATGATAAACTGCGTGTCGGTTTCAGTAAAATACTCGGTGAGCTGTTGCTTAAGAAGTGAATGCGGAGGAGCTTCTGATTCGATTCGATGGTTGCTGTGCTTCAGTGATTATATATCGTATTTCCGAATGTTAATAATATTCCAGCTCGCATGGTTAATATATACGCAACTATTATAAACTCTGACAATTGCAATGCTTGACTGTATAATATCAGATGTACCAGTTACCTTGCTACTGTGTATTCACTGATTTGAAGTACACAAACTAAAGGAATACATTCTATTTTAAGTTGATTACATTTCAAGAAGTATCGAAGATATTTTAAAACCACTCTTCAGTAGAGTTGATATGTTTGAAGATGAAATCTAAGAAATAAGAATATATGCTTCGAAATTCAGAAAGTGAAAAGTTTTGTACGAAAGATTATTCACAAGAATAAATTTACAATTTATCGAGTTTAGCAGAGAATAACTTGCAACTTATTCTATTAAATTCTGTACATCTGCGTATAAAAAACAATTTTACAAGTTATTGCTATAAATCTTTCAGATACATAGCAAGTCTTGTCAAAAGTTGCATTAAAATCTATATGTTTTTGAATTATTGAGAAACTTACATTTGGTGTTTTCTTTAGCGCAAATTTTTAGACTTAATGCACCGATAAACCATGCCAAAAGCGATATGTATTGCATAAAAGTTGCATTAAAGACTGCGAAATAGGTTTTGAGTGATTGAGTATCAAAGGAACATTGTAAACAAGCACTATTTTTAGATAATTTATAGTTGATTAAAGGAAAATATTTTTTTCCGATACCATAATATAAATACTTTTTATTCTGATTCATAGCTTACTATAAAACTGACAAACACGCACGTGTTAAAATATTCCAGCATTATAAATACAATACCTTTATAGAATTTATTTATATATGAGGAGACTCAACCCCAATGCGCGCTACAGCTCGCGAACCTCCCATTGTGCTAAAAAACAATCGCTATGGTACATTCCGCGAAAGACGCTCGATTTCTGTATTTACTTGCTTGTTGATTATGCCATAGTTAGTTGTAAATATACAAACTACTATTTTGAACATGTTAGGAAAACCTCATCTTACTTTTCTGAATTTCACTAAGCCAACATATCTGATAAATCGTACTTTATGCATATATTGTCACGGTTATACAAATCTTGTCACGTGATTTTTCATACTATTATAAAAGCGGTTGCAATCTGTTGCACCAGAATTCCAGCTCTAATTCCCACTGTCACTTGTTTGATCACGTACCCGTTTACTTGACCTTCGATCTAGTTATTAGATTTTCTTTTCAATGTTATAAAGTAACTATGCGTCGATTGTAATATTAATTTTAACTTAAATTCATTTGTTATCTTTTGAATAAATTACAGTTCGGATTTTAAAAGTCTTCTTCATGTTTACTTTTATTAACTTTAGTTTATATCAGCCTAATAAAAGGTGATGGTTTATTTTAACTCACTGCGTGGACACTCAAATTGATCTTAAAATTAAATGAGAACATTTGTATATTTTCCATAGATAGCTATGATTCCACTACATCTGGAGAATGTGAAGTATCAAAAACACTTCCGTGTATACGTGGTGGTCACTTACCTAATAAAAACAAAAACCAGAATCGAACCCAAGTTTGCCTTCTAGCATGCTACTAGTCTTTTATGGACGGTGATGGAGAGACAAGTGATAGAGATGAATCGTAATGCAAAGTACACAACAGTCTTGCGACGGATTGACACTAGGGATACGATATTGATCAACACCTCCTATAGGAGGTGTTGCATTGATACGCACATAATGTCGCATCCCTAGTAGGCACATGCATGCATATGGATATTCTCAAAATGTGGGAACACTAAATGTTAACTATGAATAATCTTTAAAATTTTGAAATTTATCATCAATACTTTTTTATTGCATTGTTTATAGGCCTAGAATACAATATACAATCATTAAAAGACAGGAACTGATCTGAAAAATTACTAATTAGAACATTTAGTTACAAGATCTGTAGGTTACAGATTTTTGACATTGCTTTTCTGTAGGTTACAGATTTCGGAAATTGATGGCCTGTAGGTTACACAACTTTGGCATTTCCCAAGTCTAATGACTTTTGGACACTGTGCTATTGATTCTTGAATCATTTATGTATAAAGGCTGAGAATATGATAAATTGCTATTATATTGCGAAATGTATCTGATAAAAACAGTTTACAACAGAAACATAACAGGATACTTAACTGAATTTCACACAACTTTTTTTAAAAGAAATAAATATATTTAAGGTTTACAAATAGGTATAAAAATATTACATCAGTCATTAGTTATAATTTATCGATGCTTTAAAATTAGAGTAGATTTGAATATTTTAAAATTATAATTTTGATTTTCCAGATTTTCAAATCATGGATTTGTTTAATTCTGTAAAGTTTTATTAATATATATCTTTTAAAATATATATTTACGCATATAAAAAAGAAAATATGATCATAAAATAAAAATAACTTTATCCTTGAAAACTCCTGGAAAAGTTATAATTCGTATAGAATAAATTAGGAGAAAAAAAAACCGTTCTAAGTTTCATCTTAAAATATTTATTTAGAGGATCATTATAGACATAAAGCAGAAAATAAAATATAAAGAAAAATATTATTTAAAAAAAAAGCGAAATTATTTACAATGTTATTAAGATTGATCCTACACCACGTCTAAAATAGAGTACAATCGACGCCGTCGTCAATTGGTATTGATCAAACACGTTTGCTGGACATATGCGTAGTAATGGTATTAATTTTGTATCTGCTGAATTCACTTTATTTTTCTATAAAAAACTACTAATCTGCTGAAAGTAAATTTTAATTAATATTTTTTTTTATGTTTTGGGACATCGCGCGCGCGCGCGCGCGCGCGGCACTTCCGTAACATAAATTAAATCGGTAATTCGATCGTTACGTGATTTTGACATCGCATTTTAAAAAAATAAGAAAATTATATTTAGGCAAAGAAAAGGCGCAAAAACACATAAAAATGCTTAAAAACTTTAAAAAAGTTACTTTAAGGACAAATAAATGCAATTTAAAGTACTTACCAAGATATTTTCTGCTTCAGGTATAAAGTTATTTCGATCGTTACATTTGGACATCGGTGAAACATGCTGCATGGCTTTAGTGTTGTTTCTTTGTTAATTCTACAAAATTTTAAACTAATTTTGCCTTCTACTGATTAAAATAGTAAACAAACTAACCTTATACTCTATTCATTTATTATTTTTTTCTGCAATTCTGGAAAACACATTCGAATATATTTTCTTGGTGATGTACTGTATCAGTTAACATTATAGATGTCCAAAATTGGACATATGTAACTAAATAATTAAATTTTAAGGATATTTACACCAAACTGTTGTAATAAATAATTCTAATTCTTGTCTCTGAACAAAACTAAAAACCCATTGAGAAAAAAAATAATTTAAGAGTTAAATTCATTTGCTGTCAAAGCTTAAAGTTATGAAATGTGTCTTGTTCCACCTTTTGAGAACTACCAACATCTCTTTTTGTGGCGATGACGTTTATATTTTCCTCTATTCTGACCCCTTTTCGTCCCTTTTTTCTATCGACTCCGGTGTAACGCTTTGTGGACTTTTTCAGCAACCATCCGAGCGCACTCTTTTCACCCTTTTGTAGAGAAGAGTGATAATTTTTTATCAAGATGTCGAGATCCTCCCCAATTTCACTCCAGGCATTGTTCTTTCTGTTTTCGTCTTTGTACTCGGGTGTAGTTTGGTCCCAGAGGGCAGGCCTCTCTCTAAATAGTTCTATTAATGTTATTACCAGCTCTTTCGTCCACACCATTTTAATCGAATAGATCACTGACTGCCAGTTTGGTGTGAGATGCGCCCACAAGGCAAGCGTTGAGGGCAAAATATCACACAGAGCGAATAAAAGACGGAGTGAGCGACCCAGGGGGGCCGAAGGGCAGAGGGGAACGGTTGTTGTTAAGCGAACGACTCGGAGAGATCTCTCCCAAAAGTTACAACCCTTTGATCTTTACCGACTCATGGTGGAAAACAAATTTGACTTTGCAAACACTCCAAATCGCCACCTTGACTCGAGATCTTGACGATAAAATTAATGCCGTTTCTCGGACTTCGATGTTTGGAAGGAGAGAAGTTGTGCAAATCCGGTGTTAACGCTGCTTAACGGGTTATCAACAGGAGGACAGCGAGTTCAAAACCAGGTCCTGAAAAAGACGGTCGTATACACGAGGGCTGTTGGTCGATAAGTCTGACGTGGCCTCAAATGTCCTGATTTAAGGTGCAGACTGCCAGTTCCGCTGTGATTCCCAAAGTTGATCCCCACGGAAATTTACATCATTTATAGATTACATTTCGACTTCTAAGGATTCAACTCCACCTGAAAAGAAGGGCTGTACCAACTATGTTTCATTAGCAGGTCCTGGATTCTTAGCCCATATAATATACTCAACCAGAAAAAGACGGATTGAGCTGTGCACAACTGCTTTTACGAACTGTACACTTTCGTAAAGTACCGTATTTTGTTTTCAATATCTCTTGGTGGAAATATATGTTGTTTAAAGGCATGTCTATTATATTAAAATATTTTTTTGTATAATATAGACAGAAATCTGCATTTTACAAATTAGAAACGTTTTTTAAAAATGGTATTCAAAATGAATACGTTACGCAAAATATTTTCTAAAAATGTTACGCAAAATGATTAATAAGGTAAAGAAACTATATAATATTAGGTGTACAACTTTGCTTCTTCCGTTTTCCTATAGATGGCTGTAGCGGTAAGTAGTGGTCGAAATAAATAGATCATAGACATTATGCAATAAACTTGGACATCTGGCAACATAACCCCATAGAAACAATAGTCGATTTGTGTATGCATCATAAAGTTATTCACGATTGAAAATGTCAATTTACGAGCCAAATTTTCGTCATTTGCGAGAGGTTTTAATTTTCGGCTTCAATATGAAGAAATCTGCGTCTGAGGCTCATAGAATGCTATCAAATACTTATGGCGAGGCCGCTATTAGTAAACGAACGTGTCGTGAGTGGTTTTTCAAGAAAGGTGATTTTCACGTCGAAGACCGGCACAGAGGTGGATGAAGATTTTCGAAGGTGCAGAATTAGAGGCATTACTTAATGAAGACTCGTGTCAAAGTCAAAACGATTTTTTAGCATTATCATTGTGAGTGACTCAAATAATAATTTCAAAACGTCTCAAAGACATAGGAATGATTCAGAAGCAAGGAAATTGGGTGCCGTACGAGTTGAAACCGAGAGATGTTGAATTGCGTTTGTTTGCTTATGCTACAGCTGCTTGAAAGGCAAAGACGGAAGGAATTTCTGCATCGCATTGTGACTGGGGACGAAAAATGGTTTCATTACGATAACCCAAAGCGCAGAAAATCATTGGGATATCCCGGCCATGCTTCCATGTTGACGGCCAAACCGAATATTCACGGCTCCAAGGTCTTGCTTTGTATTTGGTGGGACCAGCTCGGCGTAGTGTATTATGAGCTGTTAAAACCGCCTGAAACAGTCACAGGCGATCATTATCAAACGCAATTAATGCGTTTGAGCCGAGCATTGAAAGACAAACGGCCGCCATTCAAGTGTGCATGGGGGGGGGGGGCTGGTGGACGTTAAATCTATCGTCGCCTCAAAAGTTCTCATTTTGGTGTGGAGCGGAAGATTAGAGGTGTGTCTGCTGAGGTGTTTATCTGGTCATTCGACAGTGGTTAAAAATTATGTGGTGCTTTCCTCGAATCTTTCATCTTTCGCTTCGTGAATTATCCCGGACCGTGGTCAATGGCCCTTTGTGTTGCTCCAGCGCAACGTCAATTAACTACTTACCTATAGTGGAGATAGTTATTTAGTTTTCGTTCGAGAAACGTTTCCGAGTGTATCCAACAAGAAAAAACATACGATTTTTTTTACTCCGCAGTACTATTACTCTCCTTTAGTTCTGTTATCTATTTCTTTTCAATAGCGAAAATACTGATTGAGAAATAAAGTTATGAACATGAACAAATGATCTTTCGAAGCTAAGAGCTTTTTGTCTCAATGTCTAGTATTCTTATAAGAAATTGGATGGTTTGCTATGAATCCAGTCATTATATCTTCCGTCTGAGCAATACAAGAACAAAACTCAACTTTTAGGATTAATCACTTTTCGGTCTTTCGTTGTCTGGGAAAATGCAAACTAGCCCTCCGGGAGCACTGTTTGATATTTGTTTCCTTTGAAGAAGAAATTTATATGTTTAGGAAGGTATTTAAAATTTTTAGGAAGTCTTAAACAAGTGGTAGGAATAATCCTGCTTTATAGTCAACCAATTCGAATTAATTGAAGAAACGACTTAGCAAAAGTATATTTTCAAAATTCAATTCTTACTTCCAATCATTTCTCAATTTATTTAATTATAATCCTCAGAAAGTAATTTTTACTTTCTCCTCCTTGATGTAATTTAACAATGGACTGATGTGTTTAAATTTTACATTTTGGTCGGGGGATTTAATTTGTTTATATTTGCATACTAGGTTAGAGTTTGTTAAGTATGTAGTTGAATTTAGGTCGCTTTAGAGTAGTGTTTCTTAAGGTATTCGAACACTTCGAGACTCTTTTCTATAAATGTGGTATAGAAACATTTTAGTGATATTTTTACATTTAGTGTTATTAAACAAAAGCATTGGGCTATAAATATTTAAAATATGTATTAATAACTTTGTAAAAATGATAATTATGTATGAAATTTTAAAGAAATTCGTCAAAAACTTCAAATATGCTACATGAAAATCTATTCAGCCCATTTGAAAAATGATGCTACCAAAATAAATTACATGCATATTTCTAGAGAATAAACAAGAATCAAAAGGATATTTAAGTAAACAAAAATTGTAACAGCGATCGAAAAATTAAAACAAGATTTCTGTAGTGGACAGTCCTATTTCTTAAATAAATGGCCATAATTTAAAAATCTTTCAACTCAGAATAATTATTCTTATTCATTCCCTAGACAACAATATAAAGAACAAATTCTCAAAGCTTTACGAGAATCCATCAATAACTTTTTACATAACTTTTGAAGTGAGGAAATAATACATAAATATTAATTTAGAGTAAGAAAATAGTTTGATGTCTATCGTTTGCTCTCTTTCTCTTGCTTTTACTGTTTGTGTAAACAATTTTGTTCTTCACTTCTATTTAAAAATGTTCACAATATTTTCAAATGAGAAACCCTTTAAACATTTGAGAAATCTTTGTAAAATTACATTTGCAAAATAAGGGAATAATTAATAATTAATTAAATAATAATTTACAGGTTTTTGGTCTAATGGCCACTTTTGGTGTTTTCCATTCCGGTTTTTTCACCTTGATTAAAATCTTTAGGGACACCCGTAAGGAAAAATCCAAAATTCTTATTATTCATTTTACATAACCTATTTTTTTAGTGATAATTTAGCACATATTTAAAACAATAATCAATAAAAAATTTAGTTTTTATTTGCAATTATATTTTATATTACGATTTTAATATGTTTTTTCAACCGATATACACACTTTTTATAAACCTTACTCCTCTGTCAATTTTCAATATTTTAGTATGAAATAAATTTTTACAATATTGTTATAATATATGCAAAAGACCTAGGGAGAGATTTAAAAAAATTTGCTTACGAGTTTTCATAAAAAATTATTTTACTCGTTATGAGTTAAAATTTCTAAAAAATATCCAATTTTTTATGTTTATTAATTTTTATAAATTTTTCTGAACTATTCATACAAAAAAGGATACCCTGTGTTTGTTAAACTGTTATTCAAGACCTAAAAAGCGAACCAAAGCGACATACTGGAACCCCATAGTCATATTTTATTTCTTAAATTATGTCTGAACAACTTGTGTTTATAATGGAAATTTTGAACTTGCAAGCTATTTCACTCCTAAAATTAATTTCTCGGTCTAAATCTACTCCTGTGTACAAGAACATCACTAATAATATTTAAAGAATACGCTAAAAAAGGATATAATGAAAGATGTCAAAACATTTGTAATGGTGTTTAAAATAGAAGTAGGTTTTTAATTTTAGTAGGATATTTCTAGTCCAAATTATAAAATCTTAATTTTTGTAAATTTTCTGTTTGCTTATCTTTAGTCTATTTTAATAATTATCACGGATGACTGAAATTAATTCAAAAATATTTATATAAAACTATTTACAACTTTTTGTTCTGGTAAGGCTATTCATTAACTCAGTAAAAAAAATTTTCATTATAGGTTTGTGAATTACATTTTGCTAATACGGATATTCGGAGGAAATGAGAAGCATATGACTCAAAAACAGGCAGGCATGTAACTGCTCCTTTATTTCAGCCAAGAATTAAAGAAGATGCAGTCCCTTCAGTTTTCCCTGGCTGTCCATCATATTTTTCGAGCACTAAAGTAAGCAGAGAAGCACCAGAGAAAAAGCCGTAAGAAAATAAAATGAACAACTAAAAAAGGTTCTTCAACTACGCGTAGAAACTAATTTAGATTAGGTACAGCTACACTCTACGTTTATGAGTGATGGCAACGGCTTGGCGATTTTTTTTTTTTTGACGCACTTCTAGTAGCGAGTTACGATAAATTAAGGCAACCCATCTTTCGTTGCTGTTGTTGTGGTTTTCACGGCAACCTCGGCAAACGGAAACTTTCAATTTTTATTTTGAATATTCTATAGAAAGTTCTTCCAAAGAAAGTTCCGTTAAAATCGTTTGATTTCATTGATTCGTTTGAAATTTTTTCTTTCCTCCCATTGGTTATTTTGTTTTTAAAATATCCTTTTATTGCATTGGTCCTTTTAAATCGTTTTCTGTGGTACCATTGGTCCATTTATTTGTATTTTGACAGTTGTGGAATTTTTATATTGTTATAATAGTTTTCACGACAGGATTAAGGGCGCCTTCACACGAAGGAGATCGATCGCTCACAACGGTCGCCTGTGATAGTCGTTTTGATTCATTTCCTGCAAACAAACGATTCGAGCCAAGAGAAGCAAAACAAAATTTTTTATCGGCCTTGTTTAATTCTTTTTTGTAAAATCGGCATCGTTAAAGATAGATTGAAAATTTCAGCGAATTTGAAATCTGCGGAAAATTTTAATCGAGATAGATACCTTACATTTGATTTTCTTTAAATAAATAATTTTTCAATTGTAACTTTTGAATTTTTGGCAATACGAATATGGGCGCAATAGACAATGACGTCACGACTTTTACGTCCTTTGGAATCCTGCTTTCTTTCAGAATGAATGAGCTGGAAATGCTTGCAGTATGGTATTTTAATCACAAGAAAAACAAAAATGTCAAAATGAAGTATTGGGTACACCCTATGAATAAATTTCGTGTGCAGAAAGGTTTATACTAAGTTCTGTATCGCGAACTGGAAGACGACTCGACTAAATTTTTCAATTAGTTCCGGGTGTCAGTAGCTTCTTTTAGAGAACACTTCAGCAGGATACATTAAGACCACGTTCACATGAGGCGTTTCAACGCACGTATGGAGAGGCTAGCGAGGTCCCGCCATTAAATTATGTTTATTTATTCCTATAATTCAAGTATCTATCTTTGCGACCTTGAAGAGCGGGATCCTGATAGCCTCACCAAAAGCACATTTTACGCGCCTCATGTGAACGGAGCCTAAGAAGCAGGAAACAAATATGAGAGACAACATACCACCACGAGAAAGGTTGTCGTTAACATTGAGGTTAGTATGATGGAAAAAAATTTACCACAGAACGAAAGAATATTTAATTACCGTCTTTCTAGAGACCGCAAGTTTGTTGAATGGAGGATTTTAACTAATAAATGGAGAATTTTCTATAGGCCATTGAACTCTAATATTGATTTGCAATTGACATAATAAAAGCATGTGTAATCTTGCATAATTTCATACGAACGAGGTATTGTTATTCGCACGAAGACACCTTAACGCACACCGGTTTGATGGAAAACGATGATAATAATGTTTATAATGGTTAGACTGGACCTGAGCCAACAGCTCTTCGAGATAATTTCGGTCAGTATTTTGTAAGTGAAGGCGATTTTCCATGGGAGTATATGAAAATATAATAAAATAATGCAACAGCTTATTTAAAATATTATCAAGTTACCGTTTTTTGTCGCTTACTTTTTACTTCTTCGTATTCTTACTCTTAGTTTATTAACATAAATTGATGTTAAATTACTATAAGAAATTAATGTAACTTATTTAAAATATTATCAAGCTATCGTTTTGTCATTTATTTTTTTATACCACGTATTTTTACTATAGCTTGTCAACATAAATTAATGCTAAATTATTGTAAGAAAAAATAAAGAACTTATTAAGCACATTTTTCTTTTGTTTATCACAATTCTTGCATTTCTTCGCCATAAATAAACACCATCGCCGTTCTCCATACGTTTTCTTTTTTTATTTTGTTCCCATAATCTTCGTGAGTTTTGTCCCACAACGCAAGCTGCATTTGCAAAGCAGTAATTGACTTATCAATACCTAAACTTTCCTTTACTAGAAAAATATAATGCAAAGAAACAAGGAAAACAAATCCAGATCGGCAGGTGATATCGCTAGGAATCAAAAATCGACAGACGATAGTCTCTCTCGTATGAATGACGCAATACCTCGCAATGTAACATCTGTCTTCTTCAAACAAAAAAAGTCGCCGACAACTGAACTTCCTGTGCGACTATTTTTTAGTCTCTCTACCGGTCTCCTGATAGTCTTCTCGTGTGAAGTGCTCCTATGGTTTCTATGTAAGTTCCGTCGCCTTCAGACCGGTCTGAGCGATCGATCTCCTTCGTGTAAAGGCGCCCTAAGAGTTTTGTTTTTTTTGACCATTTTCGTTTTCATTATTTTTTTACGAGAGAATTCTGACGTTATCAGGTATTATTTCTTGCTTTTTTTCTTTTGTAAACCTTTTTCTTATTCAACATGCTCACTGTATTTAGTGTAGTTGATAAGTTTCAGGGTATTCTTACCATTCGTAGCTTAGTTTCTCTGCTGGTTCACAAATGTGTTTTGATATGTGATTAAGCTTACTACTTTTTGTGAAAGTTTTTTAAAAATATACTTTTTAAAACGTTCTGAAATGTGCTTAAAAAGTGTGTTGTAAAAAGAAAAAAAAAATTGTAACAGGAAAAGAGTTAAGAAATAATTCTTTCCTTGGCGACTTAAGAAGTGCGCCAAAAAAAATCGCCATAAACGTAGAGTGTAGCTGTACCTTAGATTATCAATAAAAATCTTTATTTCAAAATTTGGAACAGTTGTCTGAGAAGATAAAAGACTAAAAATTACCTGATGCATTTACGATTGGTAAAAAATGCAAATACAGTAATGTTTTTAAAATCTAAGCTTCACCAGTACCTGAAATGTCAATTTCCTTTGTAATTGATGTCGATTTAAAGGTAAGTGTATTTTACCGTAATATACCTGTGAATAATTACAATAGTTTAAATTTCCCATGCATGTAAATAATATAAATGAACTAGTGTCACTCATACAGCAATTATATAATTACAATGGCTCTGAATCCAATAAGTTAAGTAGCTTTGAAATCCTTAATAACAAATGCTTTTCGTGAACTTAAGCAAATTATCCCTGAAAATAATCAAGATATGATAGATTTTTTAAGTGAACAGATAAACTTAATTACCATAAATAAAAGAACACACAGATATAGTGCAGACCTTTTCATATTAAGTAGCCTTTTGCATTCCATCTCTCCACATGCATATAAATTTCTCAGAAACAGATGCATAGTAATTTTACCTCTTCCAAATACCCTTGGCAAATTTACTTTTTCTTATAATTTAGATCCAAGAGTATAAACAATACAAGGTAACTTTCTAATGTATGCGGAAGACAAATTTAAATTTTTGAAGGATTCCGATAAATGTGTAAATTTAATAATGGACGAAATTCATTTAAAACATTTTTTATATTTAAAGGGGGGGGGGGCATAATTGGGGCATCCTATAATTTAGGTAAAGCTGCAAATTTTGCATTTGTATTCATGGTACAAAGTCTGAAATCTACATACAAAGATGTTATCCATATCCTGCCTGTAAAAACACTAAGTTCAGAATTACTAAACGAGTTAATTTTACTGATCATAAAAAAAGCATTGGCTACAATATAATCTGCATATCAAGTGACAACAATGCCATTAACAAAAAAAGCAATACGTATGTTTGCTCAACCCCCAAAATTAAATGTATGTTATTCACACCCAGCAAATCCTAATAGACCATTTTTTATGTAACAGATCCAGTACACTTGCTAAAATCTGTAAGAAATAATTGACTGAACCAAAAAAAATCCTGAACAGGCTATGTTCTATCCCTCTTTTAATGATTTGCCCAGTGCTAAAGTAGTTGACAAAACTGCTTCATTCCATTCACTGAAAAAATTGTATGATTTAGAAAAAGATGGAATACTTAAGTACGCTCGCATTCTTAGTGCTAAATCAATATGTCCCACTAGTCTTGAAAGGCAAAGTCTTCGTCTGGCCTTAAACATTTTTAATTTAAGTGTGTGTAAAAGTTTAAAACTTGTTAGTCTCAATAATACTATTGCAAATGCTGTCGATACAGCAGATTATTTAAAAATTATTGTTAATTGGTTTGACATAATGAAGGTCAAATCTCTATTCGAAGGATATCATAAACGCAATATTTTCCAGCAACCTTTAACAGTAAATGAAAACAATGATGCATTTTATTTCCTGCATAATTTTCAAAATTGGCTAGAAAAATGGGAGAGTGTAACGATGCAGACTGGAAGGCTTTCACGAGAAACACTCCAAGCTCTGAAACAAACTACATATGCAGTCATTGAAATTACCAGATATTGCATTGGTGAACTCCAGTTCGAATATGTTTTAACAGGGAAATTGCAAACGAACACATTAGAGAGCCGATTTCGTAAATATAGGCGACTTGCTGGATCCCAATATATTGGGTCCTTGACACAAGTTTTTGAGGTTGAAAAAAAATAGGACTTCAATCCATGTTGCCCTTAACTTTATAATCCAAACATCAAGGTTAAATTGCCATAACTCTCTCTGATGATGTTGATTCTGATCATTTGTATGCAAATTACGACATTCCTCCCTTTCTAAATAACATATATGTTTCTTATGAAACATTGAAAAATTAAATCCAATGCTTCCTGCTTTAGTTTTTGTTTCAGGCTATTGTGTTCATTCTATGTTGAAACATATTAATTGACATATTTGTAGAAACCAACTTTTATTGGATAAAGATATGGTTCCTGATGAAAATTGCTTTTCATTAATAAAAAGTTTATATCGGGGTGTTTTAAAATACCACCTGGATAATGTTACAACTATTGTAATATACAACTATGTAGTTATTTCAAAATTACTATCTCAAACATAGGAAAATATATTTTTGAAAGTTCTAGATAAAATAACAGTAGCTTGTAAACTAACTATTGAATTACTGAATGCAACTGAAAATTATTTACCTATAGAATCATGCTTGAAAGGTCATACATCTACTTACTTATCAAATGAAATCTGCAAAAAAACAACTAATATATTCTTTAAAAAATTATTGCAAGAAAGTTAATGATAATTTAAGTCTTACTGATTTACAAAAAAATAAACGATACTTAATGACTCTAAAACCAGTATGGAGCATATTTTGGCAATAAAATAAACTCATCTTGTTTTATAACAAGAAACCATTTAAAGTATAGAGCATTAATAAAATTTGTGTCATATAATTTAACCATACTCTATCTTTTCATTGCATTGATTTGCTTATGTATAGTTATATTTATTTTTGATATTGAAAATAAAATTGACCTTTTTATGGAAAAATGTAAATTATTTAATTCAGGTACTGGTAATGTTTTAAAATTTTGGTGCTGCTTGATTTCTTTCTACAATTAAAATGAGAGTAATGAATAATGAGCTTGGCTCTCATTAAATGAGTTTTTTATGCATATCTTGAAATTAAAAGTGCTAAAATGTTTCATATTTTTCAAAGTCAGATGTTTTAACATTTTATGTACATAGTCTTATTTTTATCTGTATTGTATAACCAATATCTTTGTAGTTTCATTCTGAAATGTTTCTGAACATACTTTTAAATCAGCTTTAAAATGTATCAAAGGTGTTAATTATAATCATTCAAATATTTCTTGTAAGTATTCATATCTTACGTACCACGGAATAAAAATTTTGTTTCACTGAAATTTGTTATGTGTATTTTTATTTTCTGTAACTAGGGGGCTCCACCACCTGCTCGCTAACGCTCGCCAACCCCCGGGGATCGATGTTGATAATACATCGCCCCCAAAACATCGATGTTTTTAAACATTTTTTTTAAAATTCAGTGTATTTAAACTTTTTCCCCCCATTTCTTAAAACTGGTTTGGCAACTAGTGATGCTACATCGACAGCAAAACATCGATGTTCAAAATTAAAACAGTTGATAATGCATCGCCCCAAACTATCGATGTTTTTAAAATTCATTAAATTTTAACTTTTTTCCCTATTTCTTAAAACTGGTTTAGCAACTAGTGATGCGACATCGGCTCCAATACATCGATGTTTTTTATAAAACATCAATGTTGTGAAAATATCGACATCGATGTCGACTCCCTACATGTCAGAACCGTCACCCTTGGCCATTTTGGTCTAAAAGTATGTTCAATTTGCTGATTATGAAAATTATGCTACTTAGTTATTTTTAAAATTTTTATAACGGTACTTTATTCATTTAAAAATAAAACATCGACAACGTAAAAACATCGACAAGAAAAAACATCGATGTTACAAAAACATTGACTCCAATACATCGATGTTAAATACATCGATGTTTTTTAAAAAACATCGATGTTTAGAAAACATCGACATCGATGTCGCATCCATTGAACCAACTCTAGTGTTGACCTCTTGAACTGACTAGTTCAAAATTATGAGGTGTTGCCTTCGGATTGATAACGGATCGTCCCTAATAGCCCATTGTGGGGCTCCAGTGGGACGTTAATTAACTCCCTACCTATTTCCCTAGACCAGGGGTGGCCAACATGTGGCGCATGCGCCAAACTTGGCGCATTGGATGATTACAAGTGGCGCATTGCATTATTGTTCCTCCTTATTCTTTTGAAGTAGACGCCATAACTGAAAATATCTTTATATTTTTAACACCATAGTACTCTCAGTTCAATTCATAGAGCTTTCTTACTCTTCATTTCGTCGCAATTTTTTGAGTTTGCAATTTATATTCTGTGTGATACGACGTACTTGTGATCTGTTTGTTCTTTTACAAGATTTTTTGTACTTTTTAATGTTTTTTTTTTACATTCCTGTTATCTATCACTGTGCAAAAGAAAATGATCAAAAGAAGCGCAAAAAGTATGAGAGAAAAAGTGAATTTAACGAACAGTAAAAAAATGAGTTATTTACAGCAAGTCCATCAGGAAAATCGTTTTTTGCATTGTTTGTGAAACTACTCTTCACTCTACTAACAGAAGACATGATCTTAATAAACACTATAAAAGACAGCATCAGGCTAACATAGAAGGAAAAATTAAACTTGTTCTCGGGTCGGAGTTATGTAAAGAATATGTGACTAAAAAAAAGGAAGAAATTAGAAGACAAAATATTTTTCCTAATGTAAGTTGTGAAGACGAGGCGATGACAGAAGCGTTCTATGAAATTGCTTTAGCATTGGCGAAAAAAACCTATTCTGACGGAGAAGCCTTGTTTCAAAATATTTGCACACCATCTTGGTTATAAAGGTATTGAAAAGAAATCAGACGAAATTGCTATACCAAGGCAGACTAATGCGAGATGTATCGTGGAACTCTCCCTGGATGTATTTCAACAACTGGAAGACTTTTCTCTAGCTTCAGATGAATCAATGGACATATCTGATGTAGTCCAGTTATAAGCATTTTTGTTAGAGGAATTGATTATAATTTTAATGCCTTTGAAGAACTTGCCAGTCTGGAGTTATTGCCTGATGAAACAAGAGGATCAGAGATATTTAATGTAAAATCATACCACGAAAATCTAAATAAGATTATTGTACTAATCAGTATGTGTACTGACAGTACGCCGTAAATGGCACAACAACTTTGCTTGGAAAATTTTTTAAATCGTACTGCACTAAAATATCAATGTATTATACACCAAGAGGCATTGTGTGTAAAATTTAAAAAAAAATGCAACATGTTTTGTTACTGGTTGTGAAATGTGTGATTAAAATTAGAAACAAGACCATTAAACTGCCGAGAATTCAGAGAATATTTAATTATTAGATTTGGAATATGGTGAACTTTTTCGTTATTGTGAGGTGCGCTGGCTTTCTAGATTTTTTTTTCTAGCGCTGGCTTTTCTAGATAGAGCTGGATTTCTGAGTAAATTTTAGAAATTAAAAAATGCTATTTTTAATTTTTGAGAACAAGAAATTGAATTTTCCTGATGAAAGAACCCTATTATTTGATAACAACTGGCTATTTGAATTGGCCTTTTTAGTTGATGTACTAGCCATCTCAATTATCTAAATTCAACGCTACAAGGCAAGAAGAAATTATTTCCTAGCTTAGTAAATAGCATTAATTCATTTAAAATGACATTAAATTTGTTCATCTCTCAGTTAGAAAATACGGATTTGAGTCAATTTCCACAGTTGAAAGAGCAGAGGAGATGTGCTGCGGAAAATAACAATTTGACCAACTATATTAAAATTAGTTATTACAAGGGTCTTTTGAAAGTCATTTTCATGATTTGGCTAAAGAAGAGAACTGCATACTCGCATTTATGAGCCCATTTTCACTTAGTGAACAAAATTTATAAGATGCCTAGTAACTAACAAATAGGACCTATTGATTTAAAAACTAATTCATTATTGAAAATTAAATTTGATGAGCTTTTTTAGATCAGAATGTTTCTGACATGATTAATTTCAGGCGTTCATTACACTGTAAACACTTTCCAGAATTAAGGAAATTTGCAAAAAGTTATATAAGTTGTATTGGAACGACATGCAGATGTGATCAAACATTTTCATCCATGAAATTTATTAAAAGGAAAACGAGATCGAGAATGACTGATTCAAATTTGCAGAATTATCTGTAATAGACATTGTTTTACATACAATATAGTTAAATCATTTAAAAATGTTAATTATGTCGATAAACATACTTTTATTAAAATGTATGGCGCATCTGAACTCGTATGTGAAAAAAAATTGGCGCATGGTATGTAAAAGGTTGGTTACCCTTGCCCTAGACGGTCGATGCAAAATAAGTACAGGAAACACGATCACCGCAGTAACACTGCCGCTAACTACATTTAGCTTGACATTAAGCTCTTCTCATGAAGTGCGAAATAAAAATCAGAACACTTCTCATAAATTGCAAAATAAAAATCAGAATGCAGAAATAAACTTCACAAAAAATGCTTTTGAAGTTCCACTTTTTTACAACTAAATCAAGGAGCTTTGAATGTTAAGAGAATGCAGGAAAGATGAACAGCTCGCTTTGCTCGCGTAACGAAAACACTCATTTGTTTAAAACTTGTGATGAACGTTTCCCCACACAAACTGCTCCTGCATGGAGTCAAAAATAAGAACCGACAACGAAGATTGAGCGAATCTTTGAGGTATGGAAAAATGTATTTTGTGCGCGCAAAAAGCGCTTTTAATCCTTCCAAAGTGGCGCGCTTGCCGGAACCGAACGCGAAAATTTATATAAATGGCGCTTTTGAGGAAATATTTGCATTCTAAATGTCAGGCAACGCGCATAAATCTTTACAGCTTGTATGCGCGGTGTGAAGTAATTGATATGAATGTTTAGATAAGAAAAATAAAAATAAATAAAAACGGATGAACACTCAATGTTCGCACACGAAGTACTTTCGCCTGTTCCATTGAATAGAGTGATTTTAAAACGATTATGAAGGGCGTTTATTCTTGTTTATCGAGATGAGAAAAATTCAAGATTCCTTTTCAACCGTAGTGAACACTGTATGGACGTTTTCATAAAACAATGCTTTAATTTTCCTGCCCTGCATCTTTTTGTTCGTATCTGTGAAAGTGTTCCCCGGTTTGGTTGTTTACTGGGAACTAATGAATACGAGGACAAACAACCCTTTTATAGTTTTACTCACTGGATAAATATCTGAATATAATGCACAATTAAACGCTCTACTACTAATGCATCGAAGGATAGCAGGTTAGAAAGATATTGCTTTTGATATGCAAGATTATTTATTTTTCTGTTAGAATATCACTCCCAAACGGTAACTGTAAGATTCGAACCGCGTTTGTCTTGATTGAAGATAGAAATTGATTCTGGGTAAAATTATGAGCCTTTGGCGTTTTGCTGCAGGACCTTTTTTGATTTTTCGATGCACTACAGAACAAAAGGTATAGGGTAGGTGGCATGTTGTTAATCAACGTCACACTGAAGCAACGCAATGGACTATGGGCGACGTTTTGAGATCAATGGCAAAGGAAAAGATCCAAGAACGACTTATAATTTTGTCTGGCACCACTCTCAAAACGTCCACACTGCGCCAAAGGGAGGACATTTGATACCATGGTAGATTTAATGTATAACACACTCCACATTAACGATGTTCTTTGGATTGGACTAAATTCAAAACTCGCATCCTTCCGTTGCTAAGGAAACCTCATAATTATTTCTGGCATCCCACTCTCTAAGCTTCTGCACTGCGTCGAAGTGAGGACATTTGAGGCCATGACCGATTTAATGTTCACCATCCGGATGTTCTTTGGGTTGGAGCAAATTCCAAACTCGCAACCCTTCGGTTGCTAATCCGTTAGTCTTCCGACCGGGCTGCCTCGGTCCACAGAAGACATTGGGAACTAAGCTTAGAATGTCATGATAATTAATTTAATAGAAATTAATGTTTTTCCGAAACAAGGAAATATTTTTGAAACTTTTTATAACATTTCTTAAGGTGTTGGTTGATACGTCTCTAGTCTATCGGCTACAGTCGACAAGTAGCGCAAAAGAGGATTGAAATGGTAAAATATCTCTCTATATTAAAAAAATGTTACCGCCGCCGACGCCGCTGGATTGAAAACTGTGTTGTTTAGCTCAATTCTTAGACGGTTTCCCGAGAAAGTACTGATTGGAAAGAAATGAAATTAACATGCTTTGTTCTTCATCGTATTCCCTGGATAATTATTAAGATTTTTTTCCGATGCGGCTATTAGTTTAGGTTTTATTAAGTGTTGAAGTTGAAGAAGTGAAATTTCTTCCGCGAGTGAGCAAAACACATTCAAATTTCCAGTCTTTAGTCGTGAGTTTTTTTTTAAGAGTACCTCTCAACGTAAATTTTTGCAGCTCGTCGAGTTTTTTTTTGAAATTTAAATCTGGTTCTTGATAATATTTTTTTGAAATTCAGGAAAAATCGGGACATTTTTGTTACTTTTTTTAAAACTGCCGTATCTATATCTAATTACTATTAGTTTTTAATTTTTAAAATATCGCAGTATACCTCAGAATATACTCTTTCTTACGGTACTATTATTTTTGAAATCGGTTAATAATTAAATTGGATGCAATCAAAAGTTAGTCTCATAGTACGAATTATTCAGATAGTTTCACTCTGTGAAAGTAATGTTGGTTTGCGAAGCAAACCAAATGGCATCTGTGACAGCAATCCCCGGTGATTGGCGAGCGTAAGCGAGCAGGGGGCGGAACCCCCTAGTATTTTAAAAAGATTATATAGTGTACTTGCAACTGTATGGTCAAAACTCGTAGGCTAGTCCTCGAGATCGTGGTCACCAGCCATTTCGTCGAATTCGTCAAGTGGACGGATAGCTGATCCCGGCTCCAATGTAAGTGTCTTATAGTGTATCCTTATTCATATAGAATGTATGACCGTAAGTGTAAGCTGGATATTCCAGAGATAATTTAAGAGAATAATTGAAAGAGAATGAGTATCTAAACACAAAAATTACTTGCCTTAAATTTACAGTATAACAGAAAAAGAACATTTAGTTTCACAGTAAGTGCTCAAAGTTGCGATCACCAGAAGAAATGCATGACTGGTAGCGTCGACGTGCTAGTGATAGAGCAATTTTGTTTCTACAAGATGCAACCTGGCCTGGAAATTGTCCAGAGCTTAGACGAGATAAATCGTCAAAACCTTTGTAGGTTTGGGAACTTACCATTATCCCAAATATTCCCAAGGCAGGTGTAAATGAATTATGAAATTTAAAACGTACAGTAATGTGAATATAGTAGAGAATTGATAGGGTTTCCACCAGTGTGGTTCTGGTTGTAATCCTGGTCAGTGCATTAATATTTGTACCCGTATGGTGTACCTTAAACCCGTATGGTGTACCGTAAACCCGTATGGTGTACCTTAAACCCGTATGGTGTACCTGGTGACACCTTAAATCTGTCGAGGCCGAAATTACTCACTTTGTGTTCGTGTGGAAGTGTGGAGAGTAGGGTGCCAGCTCAGGTGTTGTCTTGTAATCTGACTGTGGTTCAAAGTGACGTGGTGTTGTCCTCGGATCTTTCCTGGAGGGATTGATCTCGGGCCGTCTTCAATAGCCCTTTGGGCTACTCCAGTGTAACGTCAATTAACTACCTACCTTCAGTATGGATAGTTATCGGTTTAATTCTATGGATACATTAGAGTGAGTATCGACAAAAGAACCATGAATTATTTTAGTCTGCAATAATATTATTTTTGCTTAAGTTCTGGTATCTATTTCCTTTAACTGGGAAATACTGGGTGAGCAATAAAGTTGTGACATGAACAAATGGTCTTTCGTATCCACGAGCTGTCTCGATGTCTAGTTTTTTTTTTATAAGAAATTGAATGGTCTGCTATGGATCCAATCATAATCTCTTCCATCTAAAGAATACAAGAACAAAACTTCTCAACTTTTACGATTAATCGCTTTTCGATCGCTCGTTGTCTGGGAAAATACAAAATAGCCCTCTGGGAGCATTGCTAGACATCCATTTCCTTTAAGGAAGACGTTTGTGCGTTTAGGAAGGCATCCGAATTATTTGTGGAATCCTCAAACGAGTGGCAGGAATTATATGGATCTATATATATATATACTTAATCAACATATTCTAATTAATTAATGAAACACGCGAAGGAAAGTTAATTTTCAAAATTCACATCCTTCAGAGTGAATTTTTCTATAATCTTCAGTACGTAATTTTTATGTTTTACTCTTTAATATAATTTAATAATGAACCAATTTTATTAATTTTATTGTTTGATTACTTTTTTTATATTTTGTTTATTTTTGCGTGTTTGGAAAAAGGAATAGTTTTTCAATATCGAATCATAATTTCAATGATTTTAATTGAATAGATAAAGCATTCCTTTAAATTTTGAAATGTTATTTAAAATGCAGAGAGGGTAAATAAAATTAAAATTTCTTGGGTAAAACCATACACGAGGACTGTGGAAAATGAACTAGTAGACTTATTGTAAAGTCTGCAGCAAATTGGATTTCCCAACAATTAACCAGTTTAAAGAGGCCTAGAAGGAAATTCAATTCAATTGGTACGTGTGTGTCGGTCTTGGACCAATATGCAAAAAGGAATAGGATGTTTCAACAAAAGGCAGATACACACGAACAAATGCACTGTTCATCTTAGGTTAACTCGATTATCACATCCACAAAATTTGTTATGACTGTTTTCAGAAAAGCTACGTAAATATTTTGATGAAACTGAAAATTTGTAAGTACAGTTTAGGATAGTTTCATACAGCGTTTTACAGTTTGGGAGCTGAAGAAATTTGTCCTTGATAAAGTGTTGTTGAACGGAAAGTACTTGATAAACTATGATCTAGAATATTTTAAGCAAAACACACAAAAAATAGAGAGAAATGCAAGAAAATTATTGCGAATATCTTATAGCTAGCAATAACCAGGAAAATGGTAGAGTTTTATTCTCAACTAATACCTTTACTCATAAGAAATTGAATTATAATTCATTTACTAATACTTGATTAAATTATTTTAATAAATTCAACTAAAACAAGGGTCACGGTAGCCTAGTTGGAAGAGTAACGTATTAAGAACAGGAAAGTTGCTAGTAAGAATCCAAACAAAGACTGTTTAGAACAAAGAAGGCTGTCGTCGCCTCCAATGTTCTCACATTAGTATAATGTGGAAGTTTGGTGAGTGGGATGACAGCTCAGGAGTAATCTAGTCATCTGACCTTGTTTAAAAATTAGGTGGTATTGCCCTCGGATCTTTCCCTTCGGGTTTCCATCTAAACAGATGGATCCAAGACAGACTTGGGCATGAGATCAGCTTTTTGCCTCTACGAAGAAGGAACATTAACGAATATCTAGTCGACTAGACTCAAAATTAACAACAGAGTGTTCCAAAAATTGGGTTCGGTTGCAACAATTCGGTTGCAATCAGAGAAACAGTCTGATTGGCCCCTGACAAAATAACAATCTTTTCAGACAGCGCAAACAGTTTTAAAAGCTCTGCGAAACCCAACTTACAGATATCCTCTCATCAAAGAAATCCAAAAACTCTTCAACAACAAGCCAGCATTAGAACTACGATGGATCAAGGCTCACCTTGGACACGAGAGTAACGAAAAAGCAGGCAGTCATGCCAAGGAAGCGTTAACAAACAAATATGCTCCAGAAGACAAACAAATAGCCCTTCTAGTCTCACACTTCAAGAGACACTAGAGACAACTTCAACTGTGGCAGGACGAATGGAACACAGATGACACAGGAGCTCAATACACTATCTCTTCCTAGACGTCTCTATGGATACCGCATCAAAGATAGACGCCTTTTACAGTTAGTAATGGGTCATGACCTAATACTTGATTAAATAACAATTCCCTGCTATCTCCACAGATTCGGGTTACCTCAAACCACTAATGCTCTTGTGGAGCAGGAGAACTTCAATGCAGAACTCCAATGTATTATCTCTTGGAATGGCCCATCTCAAATTCACTACACCTGGTTTGCCCACTACCAAGATCCACCCCAGGATGGCTAAACCTAGTACTAAAGCATAGGAAGTGCGAGAAAAGATTTGCAAAACCATAGATATCCTGGCATCCCGAGGTTGGGAGTATATAGCAATGTCATAAACATAGTTTCCTTATGACCATCAGATGACCGTTAAGAAAACCTAGCAGAAATTCTCCGAATAAGAAACTAATAAACTCCCGAGGGAGACTACTAAACCAGTAAATCCTTACAAGGTTAGGTGCGGGGTCTCCCCTGGCGGAATGTGTTGCTCCATTGCTACGTTAATTAAAATACCTAACGACCAATAAAACAAGAGAGTTAAAATAGAACATGACACCTGCCTAAAACATAACATTTCATTCTGGCTCACGATAACACTACTTCAATGGGAGATACGGTATGGTATTTTTATTACTGTCACACTGGAGAAACTCAACTGCCTGCTTCAATAAGAGAAGTGGAGTAGGTGGATATGTCTGGGTGAATAGGAACAATAAAATATAAAGCTTTCATGTTTATTATTGCTATACGTCCACAGGAAATATTGTATTTATAACTCTCTCTCGGTATATCTTCCTCACATCATTTTGCTGTATTTTAATAATGTAGTTCAACATTACATAAATTGATTTTGTTTTACCTCCCAACCATTGATATAAATATACTTTTCATCTTTTCTATCTGGGACACGACTAATCTTTATTGTAAATATTTTATATTCCCCTCTTCAGAACGTAATTTAATCAGCGTAATGTAAATAATATTTTTTTTCCCCAAAACATTCCATGAGCTTTGCTTCACAATATCTTATTCTCGACTTTTTGCTCACATTAGTTTTCTTTACTTTCAAGAGCCCTCAGCTTGAAATCCGGAGAAACAGCTTAAGGGATGAGTACACACTAGAACGTTCTTTTTTTAATCGGAATAGCATAATATAGCTTTATTGTCTTTAATAAAAGCAAAACACTTATCTTTGCAATTTAAAACGATTAAAAAATATCGTTTTTAGTTCCAATTAATTGGTAGGCAGGTAGTACGGCACACTGAAAGAACATAACGGTCGATCGTTAACGGCCTGGGATCAATCCCGTAGGAAAAAACATGAGGACAACACCTCGTAATTTTGAACCACGGTTACAATCACACCAACGCTAGGATATCCACGACCACAACGAATATAGCATGCACCATCCCACACGTAAACTAGGATCTTTGGTTGGATACAGTTTCAAACACGCAACCCTCATGTGGCTGGCACTACCAACTGGACAACGCCTACAGTGGCTATAATTTGATTGACAAATCTGACTGTTGCCGCACGCTATTTCTAATTTTTAAAGAAGACAAATTTTATAGAAAACTATTTTTAATCTATCATTCATAATATCTTAGACACCAATCACATTTCTTGAGTATGTAGATAGAAAATATATTTTTAACTTAGACAACAGCAAACAATTATGATTTTGAAGCTGACATAATAAGATGGTTTTTATTTTACTAACACCACACACGTACGCGTTACAACTAAAGAAAACACAAAGCACACTACTACTACAAAGAAGTAAACGTAATACACAAATGCGAACTGAAACTATAAGTAACCAATAGGAACAGCCAAGACAAGACCTGCACCCCAAAAACATGCTGACAAAATTTTGTAACAAATATTTTGCAGTGAAAGAGCGGCAGAATATCGACGATAGCTTTTGCTACACTATTCTTTGCTGGACTGAAGCGCAGCTCAAACAACTGGCTGCCTTTTCAGCATTATTTTACCTGTTTCCGAAGGTTTAGTTACAAAAAAGTGTGAAATAGTGTACCGGTATGCATCATCTACCTTTGTACCCACTTCGGAACTTTTGAAATCATTTTTCACCGTTTCAGGCGATGAGAAAGATCATCATATCTGGATATCTTATGAAGCTTCAGACTGATGTTTTATGGAAGTAAGGATGAACTATACTTATATCGTGGTGAGTCATGTTGAGTCGTGGTGAGTCAAGAGCAAAGCAGGTTTGTTGGGATCAATGCGCAAACAATGGATACTTTTAAAGAAAATACTGTTAATATTCAATTCGTTTTAATATTAATGGGATACCCTTGCAAAGATCTTGCATTAACTGAAGATAGACTAAGGAAGTCTGAAGAAATCTTTGAATGCGGAGAAAAGGAATATTGAACCCCATAACTAGTCACGCAAGATTCTTTAACCAATCTAGTCAAAGTTAGTATAAAGAAATAACTAATAATAGCTATTGTAGATTAATGTTAAAAAGAAATTAAGATTTATTTTTTGAATATTTCAAGACCTGAATTGAGCTTAGGATGTCACTATAAATATTAATTCTAACCCTATTTTCCATTGCCCAGAGGACTGCTTGGAAAATCGAGGACAACTCAGCCCCTGAAAGACAGAGTTGTCCCCTTCTAATTGAAATTTTAATATCTTAATTGATTGCTCATTTTTTAAGATGAACACCGACGCCCCTATCTAGCCTAAGCATCGACATTGGGGGACCCCGGAAAACTGGTATTAAAATCTATTGTATTTGGTGACAGCTTGAGCTCATGGTCCGGCAGCCGCCTATTAGATAAATTGAATTTTTTAAATAACGACATCAGGGTCAAGTAGATCTAAGGGATTCCGCAGAGCGCATTGATGGAGTCAGTGGGTGAGGTGCGATAAGCTCCTGAAATTTTGAGTGGAAACACTCGTATTGCATTGAGTTTCTTAATTTGTATTGTATTGAGGGCACCCCCCTAGATGCCGGCCCCATAGGTTAGGGTTTTCTTGATCACTGTCAAATACCAAATATTTTTCAGCCGATCACTAACTCCCCAGCCCCCTCTCGATTCATGGATCCTCTCTCTCGTAACATCTAGATTTTGTTGTTGTTGTTTCTCATGCCTACACTGGCAGAACAGAGGAGTGCTAGACCTGTCGAAGACGACAAGAGGCCAAAGGAAGCGCCTTCCATGTTATTGAGCCCCATTGGGAGGAAATCCGACTTTGCTCGACATACATGGCACATCCGTTTTACAGGAAGGCCCCCTTCATACATCCATTGATTCACACATATCGTAATTTGGATCCCAATCAGAGGCCGATAACCCCCTGATCAGGTACCCCCAGAGGTATTGATTTGGTATGGGAACATGACTTTGTGGCTACGACCTATTTAACGTACCCCAGTCACCATTAGTGAACACGACGGTCTTTAGCCAGGTCGAAGCGCCGATCTCGCAATCATCAGAATTGCAGGCTCCGCAGAGGACAGAACCCACAACCCTTCTGATGCGAGCCCGACGCTCTACTGACTGAGTTACCGCGGCTCTCACATCTAGATTTTAAATTCAAGATATGGTCGCTCCACGTGAGTCCGTTGTCGATGATAATTCCCAGATGTTTTAAACTATCAGCAATTTTAATGTTGGCCAAAAGTTAATTTTGAATATTGGATTTCACTGCAGTTTTGGACCCTTTGAAATTACGATTGACCGACACTTATCCATCGACAGATCCAGATTTAAATCAGAGAGTTTAGTAGCTATTAAGTTTAATGCATTATTAGTGTTCATTTCCAGGTTTCTCCGTGAACGACCAGCCGTAAACAACGCCAGGTCGTCCGCGAAGACCTGGAGATATTGAGAATCAGAGTTTAGAACCCTTCTTTTGTTCGTTGGCCCCCTACCCTGCGGACCGTGAGGTGGGAACGCTTTGGGGAAAGCATAAAGTCGACAGGTTATAACCATGCAATGAAACCAAACGATACAATGAAAGGTAAGCGTCAGTCGTAAATGCCACTCACGGCCCTATCGCTCAAGTTAGTTAATTAGGTACGGGGGCTCGGAGAAACAGGAGAAAAGCCGTTCCTGGAGACGATGGAAATAATCTAAGCGCGGCAGCGACGAATATAAGCTATATATAATGACTAGTGTGGATTTTAAAGAAACCAGAGCCGATATAACATTCTTAGTCATACTACAACTCAACACTTCAAAAATGATATGAAGATGCTAATTTTTTCTGTAGTTTGACAAGGGAAAATTTCTCCAGCATTTCGGTTTTGAACACAAGTTTATAGCTTTTATTGTAAAAATACTAAAACATATTTTAAACTATTATTAATGCTTCAATACTTTGCTTGGGATATTTTTTAACATTTAAAACAATTCTTTTATGTTATTAATAATTGGTATTTTCTGTGCTTAAAATCGTATTCTAGGATTGTGTGTGCATATTCAACAAAGAAAAATTTTCCCATTAGAATATTTCTTATAGATATCCACATCTCAGCTAACTCTTATATTATTTAGACCGAAAACACTCGTAAAAGTTGATAAGTGGTTGATTTAGTACGACATTATAACAGCATTATAAACGTGAGTTGCGAATAACGAATCCAGCTGTCAGATGTACAAGCGGCGTTGAGATTAAAGTCAGAAGAAAAAACGTACGTGCAAAACGGCAAACAGAACGTGGTGAAGATGTAAAACCAGCAAATTTTGATATTGAGTCACAAGATCAGATAGCAGAATGCTATGGAGTTACATTATTGATTAGTCTGCCTGAAAACTCAATCAAGGAGTGAATAGCGAATATCAATAGAATCTGTTAAAGTATTCCGTGACAGATTTTTGTATCTCGCGTCTTACATAAATAACCAATTTATTTCATACAGTGTGGGACGTGGTATTGTCAGAGTAGCGAATTAACAACCATATTTGCGAGTTTAAAACCGCATACAACCAAAGATCATCATCTATGTCAATGTTTCCCAACGTGGGGCCCACGCCCCACAGGGGGGCAATTTGATTGTTAAGGGGGGCAATTCGAAAATGGACTCGACACGAGTTTAGCCCTTTTGCTCCGGGCCATTTAAATGCAATGCTAGATTTCGGTGCCAAAACTGAAAAAAAAAAAAGCAAATTCTTAAATAATTGCGTCCAATAAATATTATAAATTCGTTTGACGAGACCAAAATATCCGCAGTTGTTCGCATCTGAATGGCCCGTCGCAACTTATGTAGTGTTTCGCAGCATTCAGTTGGTGTTAATTTGAAATAGGTCTTAAAAAAACTGCTGTAAAAGTCTCGTTGATTTAAAAAATTGGTAAGTATTTGATTTTATTTATATTTATTTTAATTTTAGAATCATAATTTTCCTGAAAAATTTGTCAAATGGAAAAAATATGCCAAATGTGAGCGTCTCTTCAAGCTATTTTGTGAAGAACAAAATGCAGACCATGTGAGACTTTAACTTCACACTGAAGTAAGATGGCTCTCTAAAGGGAACTGCTTGAAAAGATTTATGGAACTGTTTGATACTCTTAGTGACTTTTTAAGCGACAAACCTGAGATGAAGTATCTGTTAACAGTCGATGGTAAAGCATTTGTGAGTTATTTAGCCGATATCTTTGAAAAACTAAATATATTAAATAAGCAACTTCAAGGAACAAATAAAACTCGTGTTGATGCAAAAGCGAAGATATTTGGTTTCATTACCCTTATTGAGCTATGTCAGCAATATATAAACAACAAAAACTTTGAACAGTTTCATTGGCTCCAAAAATGTGAAGTAAATGATACCGCTTTACTTGTTATTGACGATCATCTGAAAATTCTATCGGCTGATTTAAAAGAAAGATTTTCTGATTTAAACCAAATTGATTTTCCAACATGGATGATGCAGCCAATGTTAGTGGATTTGTCTGATATATCAAATATGCAGTATCAAGAAGAACTTGCAGGAATGCAAAATGATGAGTCAGTTAAAACTTTATTTAATATAAAAGGAGTGATGGCATGGCTTTGTGAGGAAACAGAAATCAACTACCCAAATTCAACCAAATTCTCAAGAAAACTATTGTTACCGTTTCCATCTTCATATTTCGCCGAATGGGATTTAGTGCTGTAAATTATTTACTGGTAAAAAAAAAGAAATCGTCTGGATATAACACAACGGGG
The DNA here is from genome assembly GCA_947359465.1 of Metellina segmentata. Lineage (NCBI taxonomy): Eukaryota > Metazoa > Arthropoda > Arachnida > Araneae > Tetragnathidae > Metellina > Metellina segmentata. Next base: position 100,257,697 of record OX375879.1, read on the forward strand.
AGACTTGAGACTGATGCTAACCAAGTTGGAATCTAACATAAAATCTCTGTGCAGCAAGCATCAAGCGCTAGGATCTCACTAAATTAAAATATTAAATTATTAAAGAAAAATCTTTATTAAAATTATTTCGAATTTGAATTTCAGTTTTTCATTATATGTTTTGAAAATTTATTTACTGTGTTTCCTTAACAATTTCCTAGTGATTTCTTCCTAAAACCTAAGTTTATTAAGTGAACAATTCAATTTTTTAATATTAAAACTTATGTATATGTTACATAGGGGGGGCATAAGAATTTTTGAAAGGCTTAGGTGGGGCATAGCACAAAAAAGGTTGGGAAACACTGATCTATGTGGAGGTTGGCGAACGTTAAATATATCTCGTGACCTCAAATATAATAACGTTGGAGTTTTGTGGTAGTTTGGAGAACGAGGTGCCAGTTCAGGTGTGACCTCGTCATTTGATAGCGGTTAGAAAAAATGTGAGGTGTTCTTCGCGGACCCTTCCCTTGGGAATTGATCCTGGACCGTCGGCAGTAGCCTGTTGTGTTGCTTACAGTGTGACGTCATATTCCGAGTTGTTAATTCTCTCTGGAAACTCAACCCAACTAAAGATCGTTGTGCACGTGGGGCTAGTGCACTTTAAATTTGTTGTAGACTCGAATATCCACACGTTGACATGGGGTAAAAGTTTTGAGACTGATGTGCCAGCTCAGGTGTTGACTCGTCATTTGACCGTGGAACAAATTTACGAGGTGTTATCCTCGAATCCCCCTTACAGATTGATCTAGGACCATCGTCAGTAGCTCGCTTGTATTGCCCCAGTGTAGTATAAATTAGGGTATTAAAAGGTTAGTTGAATAAAAGACAGGCTCGAGGTCAAATTCCTACATAGGTTCTGGATATAATAAATTGGCCATAATTGAATAATTAAGATTGGCTAGTGAAAGGCTAAGGCAAAATCGGTAAAATGTCTGTCGTTTAGAAAGAAGAGTTTATAAAGGTGGACTCACCAGATGATGTTTTTTTTTACCTCCTCGAAGTTGACGAAGTTGGATATTCTGTGCACTGTGGAATCAACTACGAAGAAAATTCGAGAAATTGGAGAGTCAACATATTCTTTATTTTCCTCTAAGGGACCGCTGGTCACTGTGGTCGAGTTCGATACTCGAGTTATGGAAGAGACGTCCTTAGTTCCCTCAGAGAGTGTCCATGGCTCCTCATCAGGGGATCGGGTCGGTAACGAGAACGACTTTGAAGAATTGGTCGATTTCGTTAATTGGTCAATAAGTATTACATGTAATCTAACAGGGGAAGAGCTGAAGATTTCCGTGGCTCGAAGAACAGCAAAGTTGGACTAGCGATGCACGCGATCCAAAGGGGGCCGTCAATTAAGTGTGAAGTCAAAGTCCTTAAAGTGTGAAGTCAAATCGAAGGTCGTAACATTTTTGCACACTCATATCGATTATGTCACAGCATTGAAGCGAAGCAATATGTTACAACTTTACTTAAAACTGGGAGAGAAGATCATAGTTTTTTTTGGGTAAAAGAACCGCTGCAAACTCAAGGAGTCGCATCCTCAAAAAAGGAGACGAGAAGATCACAAGTTTTGGAGTGAAAACACCGCCGCATAGCAAAGAAGTCGCATCTCTCTAACTGAAAAAAAGGGGGGTTCCTTAGCAGAGAAAACCAGTCCCTTCGTCTTCTTTCCGGGTTCGCCAAAAACGAAGGTCACCCCAATGCGAGGGGGAAATTAACGACAATAATTTTATATACAGTACGCGGGAGAAAGACAACCGGGGTTATTCCTTTATCCCAACGGAATGTTCAAAAACCTCAGGAAGAAGAGAGCCAAATCAAGCCAACTTCTTCCGGTAATTAAGAAGTGTCACGGTGAAGGTTATAGTGGGGTGGATTTGACCTTGGAAGGTCACCAATTGTCCAATCAGTGTGGGCAAAGTAGAGATGAGACCGTGTGAAGGATGAGGGGTCGCTGTACCGTAATCAAGAAAGCACTCAAACCAAAATTCCAAGAAGGGAAAAAGCCTGAGAAAACTAATCTCTATTTTTAAGAATTTCGCAGTTAGGAAGCCGCGAATGGGATCGAAAAAAAAAACTATACAAGGAATCCAATTCTTACTCTTATTTTTTTTCCAAAAAATCCGGGGTGGAATGGAAAGTAGTTATAACATGTGGGGAAGGGTAAGCCTTCACCACACCCAGTGTGACGTTAATTTCCTTCAAGCCAATCTATTTTCCAGTGCATTATACTTAGAATTTTACGCTTGCTTTCCGTTTACTGGTGTCATATTTTCATTTGATTAAACGAAGGAACGAGCAGCGATAACACCATCATCCACCAGCTCGAAAAATATTTCGAATCAATACCAAAACATTCCTCTGCGCTATTATCTCCAAAAATTTTATTTCCACTCGTACCAAACGAAGATTAATTATTTTAGTTAGATTACAACGCAAGAACGCGCAATCCGATTCACAATGGCGGTCGAAAGAACACATTGACAGCATTTTTTTCCCGTTCTGGCAGATGTTCGATCGCTATAAATAGCGTTCCGCTGCCCCCTCATTTACCTCGTCGAATAATTAAACCCGCTCGTTTCCGTAACGAGCAGATGTCACTGATGTCCCCCGACGATAAATTCCACTGCATTCCTCTCCCTCCCCATCCCCTGATCCGACTAGGATGGGATTAAACAGCCATTTGACACTGTTCCAGACGCGGTTAAATAAGTGCCATTATTAATCAAATATCAACTAAAGCGCGACTCCAATAGGCTCGTAATGCTAATTATCGTTTTGATTTTGTCCTAATGGGGAAGAAACCGGGATCGGGATGACGAAAAAATCCCCATAATCTCCCAATCTAAACGTAATTTTGGCTCCCTTTTGGACATAAAGCGAAGCAATGTCGTTTTTAACGATTGGACGACTTGTTCCACGTGTCTGAAATAATTATGATGGTTATAGCATGAAAACTGTGTTTTTTGACGCAGATATGTGGAAAAGTTTTCATATCCGTAGATTATCGATTTTGTGCTTAAAAGTTATCAGTTGGGTTGAACAACGATGGTGTGATTCTTAATGGTTGTCTGTGAAGGTTTTTATGTTATTAATGTGATCTGGCCGCGCGCGCGCGAGAATTTTCAAAAAAGTATACCCGCTTGGGTTGTATTAACCCGGTCTTTTATTGCTGTTTCAGATGGAGTATGAAGTAATCTGTTGAATGTTCTTATGTTTTGATGTGAAAGAAATCTAAAAACGCTAAGTAATTAACGCAGCTTTGAAAATTGCTGTGGGATTGAGTGATTGAAAAACCTAGTAAAAGACCTTGAGCTTAACTCAGATAGCATGTTTTTGTTAGTGATGGCCATTTTATTTTGGCGGAATCGCGTAGATTAATTCTAAGTCTGCAAATGCACCGATTAAACATTAATGGAAATGTCTTGAGTTCTTAAACTTATAAGTTCGTTATTTCTTTTATGATTTCAAAAGTTCGACAGGTCTCTCATTGTTTTCGAAATTTTATATAACGAAATTTCATTTTGGAAAAATAATATGTTTGCTGTAATATTCCATACTGAAATAACGGAACGATGTTTGGTATTCAAGACAGATACTGACGGAGTGAAAAAGTGTGTTTGAGGAATAAAATTTGAAGTTGATGAGAGTTAACTATTCATTTCAAAGAGTGTTATGCATACATCTCTAATACGTCAAATGTTTTTTACTGGTGCTATACGGTATGCTAGTGTTTCATAATTTAGAGTTCAATGGTAGACAAAATTTGAACACAAAAGGAAAACAATATCAACAGCAAATTTATTGATGCACCTTTTAGATCAATCTCTCACACACACATTTTTCGTTTCTGAGTACTGTAGAATTTTAGCCAAATTATAGTATAATACATTTTTCAACAAATTTATAGCTTACTTAAGCATCTATTCATATAAAATGTTAAGACCTGCTGGCGTTTCCGTGGATGTTGAAGTTTTGATTGGTTGTGGCACGTCACGAGTAGGCGGTTTCTAAGTCTTTTTTCAGGTTGTGTGATGTCACGAGCGAAACGAGATACGAAATATCAAAAATCCTTTTTTTGATCATTATTTTAACTTGGATATCATGGTCAGTGATCAACCACCGTCAGGTTTAAAAAAATATATCAACGAAGTTTGACCATGGAAGTAGGATAGATAAGGAAGTGCCATAACAATGTCTCGCTACCGGTTTAACTGAAGCCGATATTTCCATGGTTTTAAGGCACCAAGATGGCGGCCGGGCATGCGCTGTTAAAAACTTTTTATAAAGGCGCATTTTTTTTTTTCATATTAAGATGTGCTCATTCATTTTGCAACTGAGTGATGCTAAATAAATGAATTTTTTCGAATTTTAGCAATAGTTTGTTTTTTAAATGATGATTTAAGTATTATTTATAAAAAGAATTTACTACCTTTTTCCGTTTGCTTTTAAATTTTGTGATTGAATATGCTATAATATAATTACAATAAAGAAACAGAAAACTGTCAATGCTAGTTTTTTGTTTATCATTGGCATGCAAAATGTTTTAAAACAGCTTTCAAATTGGTAAAATCTCTATGATTAGTAAAATTATAGGTATTCTACAAATAACATTTCTCAGTAATGTTTTAATTTATATTAGCTGATCCCACACATAGCTTCTGCCCTCTAGTGCCTAATAGTCTAGTGCTAATTTGTATCCCTCATTCTTGATTTTATAAATTGTATCCAAATTGGTTTCCAAATTGTATCCAAATTAGGCATTGAAATTCATTTTATTGATTTCCTGCATACATTGAAATACACACACTTTTGGCCCAATCATCCATTCTAAATATTTAATTTTCTCGTCGTATTATGCACCTCTTTATGATTATGCACTGCTTATTCAAGCCTCTCTACGTTCTGGGTCTTTGGGAAACCTGAAATGAAAATTATTTTAGTTAGATACAATGAATTGATAGATGCATTGAAACCTATGTATATTGATCCTGTCTAATGATAAATCTGTCTAACCATATTTTTTCCAAATCCCAACTGGGTACAGCTACACTCTACGTTTATGACTGATGGCAACGGCTTGGCGATTTTTTTTTGGCGCACTTCTAAAGTCGCCAAGGAAATAATTATTTCTGAACTCTTTTCCTGTCAAAATTTTTTTTCTTTTTACAACACACTTTTTAAGCACATTTCAGAACGTTTTAAAAAGTAAATAAAAAAAAAATTTCACAAAAAGTAGTAAATTTAATCACATATCAAAACACATTTGTGAACCAGCAGAGAAACTAAGCTACGAATGGTAAGAATACCCTGAAACTTATCAACTACACTAAATACAGTGAGCATGTTGAAAAAGAAAAAGGTTTACAATAGAAAAAAAAGCAAGAAATAATACCTGATAACGTCAGAATTCTCTATTAAAAAAATAATGAAAACGAAAATGGTCAAAAAAACAAAACTCTTAATCCTGTCGTGAAAAAACTATTATAACAAAATAAAAATTCCACAACTGTCAAAATACAAATAAATGGACCAATGGTACCACAGAAAACGATTTAAAAGGACCAATGCAATAAAAGAATATTTTAAAAACAAAATAACCAATGGGAGGAAAGAAAAAATTTCAAACGAATCAATGAAATCAAACGATTTTAACGGAACTTTCTTTGGAAGAACTTTCTAGAATATTCAAAATGAAAATTGAAAGTTTCCGTTTGCCGAGGTTGCCGTGAAAACCACAACAACAGCAACGAAAGATGGGTTGCCTTAATTTATCGTAACTCGCTACTAGAAGTGCGCCAAAAAAAATCGCCAAGCCGTTGCCATCACTCATAAACGTAGAGTGTAGCTGTACCCAAGACGTCATATTCAAATCAAAACTAAGAAAATGGTGCTAATTATTTGTTTAAAATCGTAAATAAAAAACCATGGAAGTTCAAAAACGAAATAACCACGTTGATTAATATGCACGAGCACAATGTTTTTAAAGCACCAAGATGGCGGCGCGGTTATGGTTTTGGCTTCAACAGTTCAAAGTAAAGGCACTTCCATTATCTTTCCTACTTCCATGAGTTTGACCCAAATAAATAAATGTTGTTCTACACGCGGGCTTTTATTCTAGTGTAAAAATATTTGCTTAAAATGTATTATTCAGCTTTAGTAATACATTGTCCAATGATAGAAATTCATATAATGATGATACTTAAAATAAATAATAGAGCATGGGAAGTGTTGATTCAGCGAAAAGGTTTGGTAGGAAGGTAGCTATTTTAATAAATGTCGCACTGGAGCAACACAACGGGCTAATAGCGATTGTCCGGGATTTCCGGTATCAAGCCAAAAATGAAAAAGATCAAAGTACAACACCACAGAATTTTGAACTAGTGTTTCATTTTTAATAACGCGAAGGGCAGAAGATGCAGTCTGTATCACGTGACGTCACAATCTCTTGCGAAAATATAAAAGATATATTCAATTAAAAAATGATTTCTCTCTATATTAAAAAAAAGTTACCGCCGCCGCCGCCGCCGAAGAATTGAAATTTTTGTTGTTTAGCTCCATTCTTAGACGGTTTCCCGAGAAAGTACTGATCGGAAAAATATGAAATTAACATGCTTTGTTCTTCATCGTATTCCCTGGATAATTATTAAGATTTTTTTCCGATGCGGCTATTAGTTTAGGTTTTATTAAGTGTTAAAGTTGAAGAAGTGAAATTTCTTCCGCGAGTGAGCAAAATCAAACGGAAACGAAGACAATAACTTTCTCCGCGTTCCTCCGCGATTATAAACAACTTGGTATAGTTCCAAAGGTGACGTCAAGGTCACGTGGGTAGAAAAGTCTAGATTCTGATGTTTCTTCTTTCGTGGAAGAAAGACGTCGAAAACCGATGGAGAATATCACTATTAAATTCCGTCAAAAATCTTCTAGATTGAATTTTAAAATTCCCGGCGACCCAAAAATTACAAAAAATTCGGACTACCTGTGTGCCAAATCTCATTGTTGTAAGTGCCATAAAATCGTCTGGATTTTTCGGCAAGTAACAGACAAACAAACATTTCTATTTATAATAGTAGAGAAGACGTGTAGTAGCTATCGCAGAGTCAATGACCTGTTGCAGGCGCCTTAGTATGGAGTCCATTAAGATTGTGACTAAGTCAGAATCCATTCTGATTGAATCTGTGACAAGACCTGTTGACAAAAATTTCTGTTTTCACTTTGTGAATAATCCCCAATAGCGATAGTAGTAATCGAATTTCGCAAACAGTCTCACTGCGCTACTAATTATGCACGTAATGAGCTGCAATTTGGAATTCCGATGTTTGAGTAACAGTTGAATCACATGGTGTCAAAATTTGCACATGTTTCTATTCATAAACTTTATGAATATTAACCTTTTACCTGCCAATGTTCCCAAATGGGAACATTTTGTTATGAATTTTTTTAATAACTTAATTATTTGTTTAGAATATTCATACTTGCCGAAATGACACATAATAATATGAATTTAATTTATATGCCACTGTTTTTCAAAAAATATTTCAGCCTTTTTATAGAATTTAGGTCAAATTTACTGAATTTGTGAACTTTAAAGTGTCATGCGTATTTGGGTTTCTGATTTTTGAAAAGCAAATGTTTTTTAAAATTTTACTGACGTGATTTGGTAGTCAAGGGACATATATTCTCTTACAAATTAACAAAATATTTCCAAGTGTCATTTGTAGGAAGTAATTCTTGCATCAATTTTGATGTTCCCAAATGGGAACATTGGCGTTTGAGGTATAGTGTTTGAGGGGATTTTTTTTAACTCGCAAAATTTGAGTCATTACTCTTCTTATTTTTAATTATCACAATTGTTTTTTGCTATGGGTGACTTAATAAATGTTGTGGCTGATTCTTTCATACGTCCAGCTGGCAATTTTATATCTGCATGTGCCTAACACCCGTATTAGGAAGAGAGGAACGCGTTTTAAATGTCCGTTTCAAAGGTCATATTACAGCAACATTCCTTTTTCACGACTCGGCGAAGGTGTGGCATGTAGTGTTTACGGTTTCAACCAATGAGTTTTATTCTCAACACAGATTGTTTTTGTCGCCTATCTCAGAGAGCACTACTGCATAATACACGCTAAACGCTGTAGTTTCGATCATTTCTTTTACGTAATTCGCCGTTCCTAATTGGAATTGACTATTCAAGTGCTTCTTAGGTATCATTTCGTGTCAACTACATCTTTCAGAGATGTCCCGCAAGTTCTTGAAGCTGGAAGCCGCGCTAGACTTTTTCAACAGCTTATCCGATGACGAGCTCGAGGACGTAGACGATCCTGATCTTTGCATATTGCCACCTGATGAAGACGCTAATTTGAGTGATGAAGAACACATCAATGATGAAGCTTTGAATGAGGTTCGTCCTCAAGATGTTTGTGGCCAGATTGACCTGATGTTTAACAACGAATATGGTGAATCGAATATTTCAGATGACCGAATCCCCGATTCGGGTGAAGATACAAGGGGAAGCACACCCTCATGTTCTCCTTCAAATTCAAAGAAGCGAAGACAAGAATCCAATCCCAGATGGAAAAAGGATGCAACGTTTGATAATGATCTTTCAAGAAAAAGCCTCGAAAAGTTGCCTGAAAAATTTCCCGAGCTTAAGACAATGAATTCTCTAGAGATATTCCACAAAATACTGCCTGTGAATTATGTGCGACATCTAGCTGAGATGACAGCGTTGTATGCGCTGCAAAAGGGGCAGATAATAACAGTTAGCTGTGATGATATTCATCAGTTCCTAGGTCTACTTCTTTTGAGCGGTTACCACACGGTGCCTACAGAGGACGTATATTGGAGTAATTCTGAATACACATGTGTTACAATCTTTCCTAAGATAATGGCTAGGGCATGCTTTCGTCAGCTTAAAAAGTACTTTCATCTTGTTGACAACAATAAGGATGTTCAACCAGGTGATAAACTAGAAAAGATTGCGCCAATATACGATGAATTGTGTAGAAACTTAATTCAGTTTGGATTTTTTCACGATAAACTCAGCATTGATGAATCAATGGTGCCGTATTACGGACATCATTCTTGTAAGATGTTTATTCGCGGAAAGCCCATCAGATTTGGGTACAAAATTTGGATGATATGCTCATCAAATGGGTATCCATATAGGATGGAAATATACTCAGGGAAACAGGATGGTGCAAAAGCAGAGGCTCCACTAGGATCAAGGGTCGTCATGGCCATGTTGTCTGCTGTGAAAGATCCTGTGCAACATGAGGTTTTTTTTGATAACTTTTTCACATCATACAACTTGATGAATGAACTGGCTTCCCTAAAGATAAGAGCTGTTGGAACCGTTAGGGAAAATAGAACTGGACAGTGCCCTCTGCGCCAAGTGAAGGATATGAAAAAATCAGAAAGAGGAACATTTGACTTCCGTTGCAATGGCAAGGTCTATGTATGCCGCTGGAATGACAGCTCTGTCGTAACGGTTGCTTCAAACTATGCGACACATGAGCCGATAACAAATGCAAAGCGATACTCTAGAACAGAGAAGAAAAGAGTTGACATTCCTCATTCAGAGATACAATGTAGGAATGGGTGACGTTGATCTCTTGGACAGATTGCTGGGAAGTTATCGTCCACAACTCAGAAGTAAAAAATGGTGGTGGAATCTCTTCTCAAATGCTTTGAATATGGCAGTTGTAGCGAGCTGGTTGATACACTGCGAGCTTCACAAAGGCACAGAAAAGGAGTTATCGCATCTTCAATTCCACCGCACCCTTACAATGGCCTTACTTCATTCTCAGACAAAAGTCTCAGCACGACCTGGACCACGATCTCATTTGCCTGTTTACCTTAGAAAGACGGACAAACACTATCTCGTCGCTTGCACCCAAGGACGTTGCGCATTGTGCAAGAAGAATGTTAGAAAGCAGTGCCTTGCATGCAAAAAGCGGATGCATTCATCTTGCTTCCCCCTGTACCACGGGCAATAAGAGGAAAATATATCCTTCAGATGAGAAATTTATAAAGGTATGTAAAAAAAAAAAAAAAAAAAATTCGTCCTCCCTTTGAGTCTGTTACAAATAAATTACCCCTTTCGGAAAAATGCCCCTATTTACTTCATCCCAAACGCCAATGTTCCCAAATGGGAACATCCTCAAAATCATACTTAGGATTTTTTCCGCCAAAAAAGACCAAGAACAGTTATACTAGAAGTAAAATAAGCCGTTTAAACAAAAAAGTGAAAGAAAATTTTTTTAAATGAATTGCGGCGTTTAAAAGGTTAATTTCAGAATTAATAAAAAATAGTACATTTAGTTTTATAATTAAAATGTTCATAGATTGTCTTTGGGTTTTTAGCAAATATGACAAAAAACGTGAAACACTAATTCAACATTAGATTTAATTTTAAAACACTTCCAAATCGGTAATAAAATTGATTTTTTTAAATTGTGATAAAAGATGAGGATTCGTATTTAAATTATCGTAGCAAGCACCCAATTTAATATGAAGAATATTCATAATATTCTTAAAACTTTCTTAAACAAATTTTAAGTATTGATATATTTATAGAAAACATTCATCCTTACCGATTGCTACTTTCCGTTTTGTTCTGCGCTGTAAATTGTGCAATTACGATCGGGTGAGTCGTTTTTTTTTTGACGGCTGTACAACTGCTGTAACGGCCGTAGTCCAAATTCTTTCTCGTCGCGATCATGGTTCAACTGTTGTACCGGCAGTAGTGTAAAGGTTAAATTCCTTCTCCGTACGTACAAAATGTATCCGTAGGTACAACTTTAGGAGCTTTACTTTTGCCCTCAAACTACAACACACAGATTAAATTATGTTACAATTAATAAATGGTGAGTCTTGATGCAATGTTACACATAATCCTTGAGGTAATTAAACCATACTTCGACACACTGAGAAGCATAAATGAGGAATTTGTTGTCTTAGAACACTGGTGACTGACCAGGGAACACAATCTGGAGAGGATCGCACAGAATATAGTGTTACTACACAGCTTTACAGCTTTGACCTTCCTATGAAGGACAACAGGTGGGTTCTGATTATGCCAGGATATCGTATTCCACACCATCATACCATGCTTAACAGCAGGAAGGAGGCTGCCATCATAAAATACTTCTGCGAGCGTTGTCCAGAAATAAACACTGACCGTGGTTTAAAAATTACGAGGTGTTGTCTTCGGATCCTTCTTTCGGAATGAAGCCAGTGGCCAACGGAACAGTGCCAATAATCTGTTGTATTCCTCCAATGAAACGTAATCTCTACTATCTACCCACTTTTGTTAATCAAAAGTTTCGATTTCTGTAGTTCACCCTGGTTGTAGTTCCCTCTTCGCTCTTAGTAAATCTTTCCTTGTTCATGACCTGACAGTCGCTAATAGCCCGCCGTGTTGTTTCAGGGTAACGTAAATTCAATTTCCTACATACCGTCAATTTTCTCAACACTAAAATCCTTCAAGCGAAATCCAAACACCACTTCAAATATTTAGGTATTTCAATTTCAAATTTAATGCCATTCTCTACATGCCTCACTTCCAGAACATCCGCATAACGGAGAAACCCCGAAGAACCAGGCATTTCCCTCCGATATTCTCCCAACAACCGTGAGATAAAAACATTACATAACAAGATCTAAGTATCATAAATCCCGCTGCCCGACCGTTTATTGTCAGGTGCTAAGCCTCGTCCGTAGCACACGGGAAAGACATTCAAAGGCGAGGGAACAAAGAATACATACGGCGGCCATTAAGAACGCTAACAAAACATATCAGCCGAGAATTGCTTTCGTTACTACCCACAATGCATTATGTTCCACGAGAGAAAACTCCCCCGGAGAGATTATGATATTCTCTTTGTTTTGGGTGGAACGAAATAGGGTTCCTCCACTCCCTAACTTTAAAGATAACGTACGATAAAAGGAAACACTTAAATATTTTGTAAACTTTCTGTATATTCTGGAAGAACAAAGACAGTTTTGATGTGTGTGGAGTTGCGGAACGTTTGTTTTGGGAGGGCTTCGGAATTTCGCTGCTTTTAACGTATTTCTGTTTAAGGACACATTTATCCTTTACACTCGAGAATTCTGCTAGAACCATTTGCGTTTATTCAACATTATTGTTTGGGAAAATGTGCCTCGGATCTGAGGGGTCCAACTAAAGTTGTTTGGGATATTGTATTTATTTGACGGTAGGAATGGTCTTTCTAAGGTCCCTTGGGTCTCATTTTTTTGTGGATATGAAAGGTTCTGTAACTGAAATGTTCCGAGGAGTATATAAACATTTTCAACACAATAAAGAATGTTTAAACTCTATTAAAAGGCTTGACGGATTCAAAAGTGCGTCCATGTGAAAATAAATTTTTAACCATCTTGTGTGTCTCTATAAGGTAACTCGTCATTTGCAGAACAAACCGGATCTTTCGATGGACGAGATATCGCGTCATTAGAATAAAACTGATCCGGTAAAATTTTTATGACGAGATACTCGTCATTAGAAGAAAATTTATCCGGTAAATCTTGATGACGAGATAGCTTGTTATTAGCAAAATTCGTCTGAACTTGATGGACGAGATTCCAATTTAGAGCCTTGAACCTTTTGCACTTATTAAAGACCATTGTTTTGGAAAATGTTCTTTGGATCTAAGTGGTCCGACTTAAGTTATTTGGGATAGTTATTAGTATTTATTCGACGGTAACATAGTCTTTATCAGGTCCCGCAGGTCTAATTTTTTTGTGGGTATGAAAGGTTCTGTAACTGAAATGTTCGAGTACATAAATATTTTCTACACGATAAAGAATGTTTCAACTCTATTACAAGATTCGACAGATTCAATAGCGTGTTCATGTGAAAATATATTATAAACCAACTGGTGGGGATTGTCTCTATGAAGTATCTCGTTATTAGCAGAGCAGGCCGGATCTATCGATGGACGAGATATCTCGTCAATAGAAGAAAATCAATCCGGTAAAATCTCGATGACGAGATATCTCGTCATTAGAAGAAACCTGATACGGTAAAATCGTGATGACGAGATATCTTGTATCAGCAAAATTCTTCTGACCTTGATGGACGAGATTCCAAGTCATAGCCTTGAACTTTTTACGCTTTTTAAAGACCATTGTTTTGGAAAATGTTCCTCCTATCGTAGTGGTCTGACTTAAGTTGTTTGGGATATTGATTTGACGGTTGCAAAAACGTTTCCAAAAGGTTCTGTAGTTGAAATGGTCGAATGAGTGCTTATAAATACGGAATGTTAGTACGGATCTTCCTACATGTGTTATGGACTCAGATAAGAACGATCGTTCTGATTGCTACTGTTCTATTCCTCCCTCAGCTAACATTCGTCCCCCACGGATTGTTCGGGACGAAAAGAAGGGAGTGAAGAGAGCTAGGTAGGTCGCGAGGAGACGGTGGAACAGGTGGACTTGGAGTAAGACGTGTTTTTGCACCGGATGGTGCGGTGTGTATATCTGAAACTTCCTATTATATTGTAAAAATAAATGGGCGTGTCCTATTTAGGTATGCGCCGACCAACCGGTCTAGTGGTTAAGGTGTTGACCTCTGGATAGGAAGGTTCCTGGTTCGAATCCGGGGTCATGGTATGGATGTAATTGTGTTGTCCTTAGTTAGGGGTAGTGATGATCGCCCATTGGGTGCCCCTTCACAAATGACCATCGTTTTCCGACCTTACAGTGGCCTATGATTAGCAATCGAGTGCCCGCCGTAATTAAAAAAAAATTTAGGTATGCAGTGTATCTCTGTTCTTGGCCACTACTACACACATTGTCTACCAAATTAGACATCACACGGTCACTCTGACATATACAATAAAGAATGTTTCAACTTTATTAAGATTCGTTGGATTTAACAGTGTGGTAATGAGAAAAATTTTAAAACTTCTGGTTGTTATCTCGACGAGGTCACTAGGAAAACTGACTAGATCTTCATGGACACGATATATCGTCATTAGAAATAAACTGTGATAAGATTTAAATCACACAATCATAAAAAAAATCAGAAATATCTTGATGACGGGGTATCTCTTCATTAGCAAAATTGGTGAAATCTTGATGGATGCTATTTGTTGTCATTTCAAAACCTGACCGGATCGCGACCTTGTCATCATTAAAAATTGGTTTTACTAAGTATCTTGTCATCAGCAAAACTGACCAGATGATAGACGAGGAATCTAGTTATTGAAGTAAACTGACCAGATCTCGATCTCGTAATCATAGATATCTCGGTAATATCTGCAGAATGACGCATCTCGTTGTTAGCAAAATTGATCAGATCCTGATAGATGAAGCATTTCGTCGAAATCACTTGGAGGATTAAAAAGATAGTAATAATTTATTACTGATTTGCTAATTAAGACCTTGAGAAACATTTGTTTCTTTTATAATTAGTTCGTAAATCGTGATGGGATACATAGAAATGAGTTTTCGACGTAAGAATATGTCTAACTCTACGGATAGTATGGAAGAATTTACAGTCAACAGTCTGTAACAAAACAAGTTTTCAATTGAATCCGTTAAATTGTCAAGAAGTACAGGACGAACAGCAATAGTATTTGTGAAAAGCGTGGGGTACAATTCTTAATGCTATGCGGGAAGATGGAAGAGGTGGGAGTAAATATGTAATATTCCTGAGTGTATCGCCATGATTCCCGAAATCAATCTTGACAGTCGTAAACGCAACATTACTGGGAGTGATATCTTTTTAAAACTTAGTTTTAAAATAGTAAATTTTAAAACCCGTTTAAAAATTTACTATAAGATGCCCTATCAAATGATACCATACAAGGCAATGAAATTTGTCTGAGTATTGCTGATCAGGGAAAAATTAATTTGCTGATACGCAACTTGTAATTTGCAGCGCCATCTCTTGCAGCACTCGAAGCCTGACTGTTGTCTAATAAAGACGCTTGTTTCATAGCTCTCGGTCCTTCTCGTCTTTTATGAGTAATTACGTAGTGAGACATGTAAAAAGTCTCTCAAGTCGACAGGATATGGTATTCCTGTTGCGCAACCCGACGGCACTATACTAAATTAGAGTTTTAAAAGAAATTGGCGGCTGTTTGACTGTTTCTGCCGCGGCGAAGGCGAAGGGAAGAGTGGCTGTGTGGGTGCGTACCGAAAAAATGCTTACGAAGTTGAAATTTCGCCCTCTGTCGTGATAAACTAACTGAATGGTGAAATGAAAAAGCAAGTGAGAAAAAATGCTTTGTCTCTCTTGTTTCGGAAAGGTTAACTGTATGGACGCTAAGGTCGTCGGTGGAAAGAGTCGATCCTCAGGAACTCGGAGTTCAGGTCGCGCAGAGGAGCAACCTCACTTTGGCGAAGACCGACCCCTACCTTCTCACCAAGGGCTGGATTACATCAACCATGCAGTACGAGAACAACACGGCATAAGGGCCCATCATCCGGACCCAAAAGACCACCATATGTGCCTCGTCTACCTTGGAGACCAAGACCTAGTCAAACCCAAGGAGAGTTACCGCCACCACGAGATAGACCAGCAGCGGCCTGTTACAACTGTGGCTTGCAGTGCCACTTTGCCCGAGACTGCAGAAAGTGATTTCGTGCAGGGCCCCATCCCACCAGCATACACTGTACTGGAAACGGATTTCTATTGACCAAGATGTGTTTTCCATATACTGGGCGAGTCTTGCTGGGTCTCCTTGACACTGGCAGAAACTTTACGTTAATAAACAAGTGTTTTGTCAAATCTTTGAAACATATAGAAATGGAGGGGGGGGGGGTGAACAGCTGCAGGTGGTGCGGCAAACCGGTGGACGATTAGACATAACCAGAATCATAGATGCAAGTGCCAAAATAGGGAGAAAATAAGGAAAACGACATCATTATGTATGCTATTGACTAATTTCCCTCACTTGTTAATTTATTTGCAACATTACTGCACTATTTAATTTAAATCTCGATATTTAATTTGGAAAAATTTATTAAAAGCTTAAGGAAATCACGTATTGTGACAAGAGAAGTACACCGGAGTCAATGACTACATATCATTTGAGGGAAATTAATGAACAAAATAAAAATTATGTAAAATTAAGTAAAAGCTATAAAGATGTTACAGATAGTGAGAGTTATGATGTGATAGATACGAGATATTTTCATAATAAAAGTTATGGTAAACATTGTAATGAAAATATTAAGTGTATTGATAATGTTTATGTGTCAGAGGGAAGTGTTGGAGATGTTGAACTTCTACAATAGTTACAGAAAGTGGGGATTACACCCTCCTCGACTGAAAATTTTAAAAGTCATTTTGCTATGCAGGAAAATTTACCTGGATTTGCTGAAAGGGACCAAAACACAGAACTGACATCTCTGGTACTTTCCTTTCGGCACATATTTTCCAAAAAATAATTTGATGTTGAACGAATTGGAATGGAACTTTGGCAGCATAAAGTCTGCGATGAATTTTAAACTTTTTTTTTTAAATTTATTTTTGCTTGTATGAAATAGGATATTGATGGAGAGTTGTTTTACTCTTTCACATATAGGTTTCATATTATTCTATTAACAGCTTGAACATACAATTATCATCACGAGAACACATTACTCTGATAAACTAATTGGAATTATGTAAAGATATATTCATCCTAATTCATGCACCAAGAGAAATTAATGAGATTTTGTTGTAATTTTTGTGTTTTTATCTCGCAAGTATCCTGAGAGATGGAGCAATAGAAATAAATGCGCGATCACGCAGGATAATTAATTTTTTCAATTGTATTTTTTATTTGTGAGCTGAAAAGTAAATTAAGAATATAAGGATGAGTAGATTTGTTTTTGTACTTAATACTCGAGAGAAGGGAAATGTAAATTAGAAATAAATAGACACAGATAATCGTAGAGAGTATTAAGGGTTATTTGCTTTGTAGAAATAACTGAAAGGAATTTGTGAAACCTTATTTTGTTTACTATAAGGAAATATAGCTAAAAAGGACTGATAATTTTTTGGATGCGTCCTAAATCCTGAATTATAGTAGCGCTACTTATGACTTATACTTATGACTTACTTAGGAGTTGTATAGAATTAAATTATAGTGATGATCATGTTATGATTTGCAAGAAATTTTGTACTTTCATGTTGGTTTTTTGAAACTTGTTCGCAACAATAGCTAAATCAAGACGTTAGGGTAAGTCCCTGGGTTCCTGATGTTCTGAAGTCCGTTCTGACCACACAAGTTAATGTATTATAGCTGTAAACATTTTTTATTATTGTTTTTCACTATACAATTATTATATTATGTAGTTTATAGTATTATTGGTTTTATTATTTCATTTTCATTAGGTCAGTTTTTCAGAACATAACTCTCTGGAAGCTGTGGTTGTATTATTATATACAGTATTTTATTTGGTATGATTGTGAACTAGTATGGTATGATTTACAATGGCTCATTGACAATTATATTATGTGGTATTTATGCTCATTAATAATTATATTATGTGGTATTGATGCTCATTGATAATGATATTATGATTACCGCTTACTGTGTTTAATTTGATTTTAATGGATCCAATATTCTAATTGTTTATTGCGTTAATACTCCTACTCTTTACCATTGTTGAGATATAGAGTCATAAATGTTAAAAGTGTTTTTATTTTTCATATTTTGTTTGTTAGTTTGCATGTCAATAGATGGATAACAAGTAGGGATAGAGAGATTTTGGGTTATAGGGTTGCTAGCTTATTCTAAATTTAGAAATTCATTAACATCTTACTCCTAGATGTCCTACACTTTATGGACGCATAGGATGTAGTCCTCTTGAGAGGGGGGATGTAATATTAAAAAATAAATCGTGAGAAAATTGCTTCGAGGCAGGCCGGCGCCTCCAAGTATTTTTTCACGTGCCTATTACACAGTTTCGCAGCCCATTGCATCAGAAATAATTAATTTAAGCAAGCTCAGCTAAATGTACTTCCCACGCCGTGTGATCTATCTCTACTATTATAAAATGAAGTTCGAGTATTGTATGTTTGCCGTGCCCTGACGAATCTATGGCACTTACAATAGTGAAATGTGCCACACGTAGTAGTCCGAATTTTTTGAAATTTCATAGTTCAGCCCGAATTTTAAAATTTAATCTAGAAAATTTTAAAATTAATTTAAAGAAATATTTTATTATTATTGTTTTCCATGTTATTTATAATGGCAACAGTCTTCAATCGGTTCGGTATTGACTAATCCGTATTTACTGTGCGTGTGAAGCCGGCCGATTACTGGATATCCTTTATAAAATTTATTGCTTTTTTAAAAGCACATTAACTTTTAGTAAGTGTTAACTTTTAGTTTCGATTTTCATAATCTTTTATACTAGCTTTTAATTTACTGTGCACTCTCCGATCTTGGAACTGGATCACGGTTGTTATTGTTTCTTTTTAAGATTACGATAGTTTGGATTATCGTTTTTAAAGCATATTAACTTTTGTTTGAATAATTTGGATGTCTTTTTTAAAGTTAAGTGATATTTAATTTTGGTCTTTTAAGTAATATTTGTTTGTTTCATGTATGTGTGAAAACTTTTGTTTGTTTCTGTAAAGTACTACGGTTTTCGTTTTGTTAATTTTTATCATTTTGGTTTCCATGTCTTATGGAAATAAAATCGATATTTAATCCCAATTTTAAATTTATTGTAGAACATTTCGAAATTAATTTATTACTATAATTTTTTATTACTAGAGGGCTAACGCCCCCTGCTCGCTGACGCTCGCCAACCCCCGGAACTGCAAGCAGTTCCCTCCGGATCGCTTTGCGATCCGAGCTCGCTTCGCTCGCCCATAGGACACTACAATTCTTTAGTCTAGCTTAAAAGGGCATCTATTTAGTCTACATAGACCTGAAAATTGATCTGATTATGTATTGCTGAACCATACACCTAATGTCCTGAGGGAGCAGCGAGAAAGGGGAACTCTTGGGACTACTATGTTCTAAATTCACTTTTAGTAACAGTATGGGTGAGTATTTACACTGACAAATAGATTTATGGGATATGATATGACAGTGTATTTACAATAATAACAAATTCTAGGGTATATGATATTTGAGTATTTACACGGTGCAAAACAGTTTATCCGAAGACCCTTTTTACGTATTGCTGAACCATACAGCTACTGTCTTGAGGGAGAAGCGAGAAAGGGGAACTCTTGGGACTACTATGTTCTAAATTCACTTTTAGTAACAGTGTGAGTGAGTATTTACACTGATTAATAGATTTCTGGGATATGATATGACAATGTATTTACAATAATAACAAATTCTGGGGTATATGATATTTGAGTATTTACACGGTGCAAAACAGTTTATCCGAAGACCCTTTTTACGTATTGCTGAACCATACAGCTAATGTCTTGAGGGAGCAGCGAGAAAGGGGAACTCTTGGGACTACTATGTTCTAAATTCACTTTTAGTAACAGTATGGGTGAGTATTTACACTGACAAATAGATTTCTGGGATATGATATGACAGTGTATTTACAATAATAACAAATTCTAGGGGATATGATATTTGAGCATTTACACGGTGCAAAACAGTTTATCCGAAGACCCTTTTTACGTATTGCTGAACGATACAGCTACGGTTCTGAAAGAGCAGCGAGAAAGGGAATCTCTGGGGACTACTATGTTCTAAATTCACTTTTAAGAACAGTGTGGGTGAGTATTTACACTGACAAAATAAATTTCTGGGATGTGATATGACAATGTATTTACAATAATAACAAATTCTGGGGTATATGATATTTGAGTATTTAAACGGTGGAAAACAGTTTATACGAAGACCCTTTTTATGTATTGCTGAACGATACAGCTGAGGTTCTGAGAGAGAAGCGAGAAAGGGAATCACTTGGAACTTTTAGGAACAGTGCAGGTGATTATTCACACTGACAAATAGATTTATGGGATATGATATGACAGTGTATTTACAATAATAACAAATTCTAGGGGATATGATATTTGAGCATTTACACGGTGCAAAACAGTTTATCCGATTTGGTTTCCTAAAAATATCAACAGTCTTGAAATGGTCTTTAAATTTTCTTTACTGCACTCCCGCCAATATTACATTTGGATCATTAATGAAAACTAAGAACATTTCTTCTATATAGTTCTACGCTCATAGGATGATGATGCGCTCTTCGAATTTCAACGTTTTACTGAGAAGTAAAGACCTGTTCCATCAATTTATTGTCGACATGTATTCATAGATTGAATCGGAAAGGGTGTTGTACATACGATTGAATCAGAGGACTCTGAGAGTGGTACAGTATGCACATTTGAGAGATGCGTTGAGGAACGATGGAAATGTTGCTATACGAAAACTAAAGTACACAGAAATCGCTAAACTTTAAAAAAATATCCCAACCAAAAGTTAAAATTTATGCTTTTGTAAATTTATACTTTGAAAAAATGATCAAAATTAAATATTGCCATGCTTTCCAAAAGACATCCAAACACAGAAACAACAAAAAATTGCATAAAAGATCAACAAAATTACGGCATTTCCCTATAACGGCCTTTTTTAATTTATTGCCCACAATGTTTCGTTATACGGCCAAAAAAATGCTGTTTTTATGCTTCTGTTTAGTTTTAGATTTTCCATTGCTTTCCCCTTTGAGCTGCTAAAATTGCTTCACGAAAATGTGAGGAACGTTTGGTACAACATTGTCATCCTTTTAACGCTTTGTCGCTTTAGTGTAGTTAGACCAACACCGACTCTAAACAAAGCCCAAGTCACAACTCAAAGTCCTACTGCGAGGCTACTTTTACGCTCTACAATACGAACTGTAGGCAGTTAAGCCTAATAGGTTTAGTTAAACATAAGTAACTTTATATTTGTCTTATAATACACTCACTGGCAAAAGTTAAGCACGGAGAGGGAAATGTTAATTTCCAAAAGCCAATCTGAACTTGAGAGTCTGCAATTGGTTGCAGAGGTAGATGGAAGTGACCAAATGTGTTATGCAACAGCCAATCACGTTTTCGTGTTGAGAAATATGCAAAAAAGACAGTCTTGGATTTAAACATCATTTCGTTAACGACTCCGATGCTCAAACCCTTCACAATACTGGGTTCTTATACGACTGCCTACTGTGCTTTTCACGTACATTTTTACGTGAAGGTGCATTTAACACCCACAATCAACATGTTTGGGCGGATGTAAATCCACATGTCATTTATCCACATGCTCATCAGTGGCTATTTTATATCAATGTTTGGGCAGGAATAATCGAATTTCACCTACTCGGACCTTATTTTCTGCCAAACGCATTGACGGGAAAAAATTCCTCACGTTTGTGCAACAAGTGCTGCCAGACATGTTGAAGGACGTTCTCACACACATCCAGAATGTAATGTGGTTCCAGCAAGATGGAGTACCAGCCCATTATGCACAAGAGGTGCGAAACTATATGGATTTAACTTTTCCGAACCGAGGGATCGGGCGAGGTGGTCCTATAGCTTGGCCACCACGCTCGCCAGATCTTTCATGTAATGCTTTCTTTTTGTGGGGACTGAAGGCTCTTGTGTATGAGAGTCCCATTGAATCTGTTGAAGATCTCGTAGCCAGACTTTCGGCAGCTGCAGGGGAAGTAAGCGATATTTCTGGCGTTTTCCAGAAAATTCGCCAATCCTTACTTCGTCGTTGTACTTCATGTATAGCCACTGCCGGTCACTAGTTTGAACACTTATTATAATCACATGTCATTAAACAACTTGCTTTTGTGACTTATTCTCTCTATGTGTGTCTATGTCTTTTATAACAACACCACTTTCGGCGCACTCTAGCACCTATGCGTTTTACTTCCGACCATGCATTCTTTGATGAAATTTGTTTTTTTGGAAGTGTACTAGCACCTCTTAAACTTTTTTTGCCCTTCTTTCAAGAACCATACAACCCACCCACCAAGTGATCTGATTTTTATTACATTGTAATAAAAATGACGCTAACAGTAGCACATTATTTAAAGAGAAACTTTGTTGCTGATTATCTATTCCTATTCAATGGTATTTTAATAAAAGATGAACAATAACACGTTTCGCACAAAAATTGATTTTTGATTATGTTAATCTGTGTTGGGGGGGGGACGCTTAGTTTGTACTAATCATTTACAATTATTTGTTGTTAGACCATTGAGTAAAAAATAAAAATGTAATTTTCATTAATCATTTTCCTTTTTCCTTTATTAAAACATCATTAATACGAAATACAAGTGCATTAATCATAAAATCTGAAGCTTTTTAGTATTATAATTATAATAAAACTAGCCATTGGGAACTCTTATGACATTAGAAGTATGTTTCTAAAAAAATATAGAACTGGTGGTACGCCAAAAAAATTCTAAAAATTTCAAGTAGTACGCAGTTACTAAAAGGTTGGGAACCCCTGCCTTAGGGGATTGATCCCGGATCGTCGTCAATAGCACGTTATGTTGCTCTAGTACGACGTTAGTTAAGAATTACGTCGTATCTCTCCCTTTGGGAATTGATCCCAGACCCTCGTCAATAGCCCATTGTGTTGCTCTAGTATGACGTTAATTAAAAATTACTAATTTAAATTTTCCGCATTGCGTATTACCATTTGACAATACACGCTAGAATTGATTCTCGGTGAAAATCTACTTGCTTCTTTTCGAGGTCAACCGATGCGAAGGTTACAACCGAGGTACGGGTGACATAACATTCCGCAGCGAAAGACGACGGCTGAGTCATGTGGTAAAAAATAAAGACAATAAAAAATTGTAGAATTTCTGTTGATTCTTGTATTATTTCTAAAATCCCCCTTTATCATGCATCTTTTACATATTTTACTGCAATGCCAAACAATTCTCTATTTCCTAAAATTTAAGAGTTTAAGTTTTTTAGGAAGTCAGTTCAAAAAATTGAAAGGTGAAATAGGTGTAAGAAAACATGCTTTTTTTACTTAAAACATAGAAAAATGAGACGCATATTTTTTAAATTTTACAACTTAAATGTGTATTTTATTTTTAGCACAACAAACAATGAAACGTGCTGGTTTGGGTAACGCAGTATCTCTCTACCCCAATTTAATCAGTTAATAGGAAGATAGAAAAATTAGAAGTATAATTTAATAGAAATATTTTTAAATGTTACGGTCATTTTCAATTTCAAATGAAATAGATTAATGTACCAAGATTAAAGGTAATTTTAGGTACGAGTTTTAAAAACGAGTTCCTTGATAGAGTCTCGTGCCATTGCAGAGTGAAGGATGATTCAGATTTCTGAGAAGCATAATCGGTACTCTAATCTTCAGCTCCAATATGTGCGAGAGTACTCCAGATGTGTTCAAAATGTATGTCGTGTAGTTTACGGCCTCATCTGTGTCACGCGTTATGTCGATAGATTTATGAATTTGAACACTACCGGGCAAATTTTGCAAGAGTTGCTTTTTGATGACATTGACATCTTCATTGCTTGGCGAAAGAATTGCTCTTTGGCACAGCCATGCATGATCAGTGATTTTCTACAACAGCAATATATTGATGTTCCACGGGGATCGTAACCTTTGGGCAGGTTCACAAAGGTCTTCGGACAACTGTTTGGCTTGTTTGGAATGGTTTCCATAATCGTGAAATGATGGAATGATGAACGCCAAAGAAAAGAGCAACATCAGTGATTGACTGCCTTTTTTTTAAGGCGTCCCACAGAACACCAGCCCTCACTATCTACCATTCGTCTTCTGGAAGCCATAGAAACACGTCTGTCTAGAAAACTAATCGTACGAAAGTTCTAAACACTTTTTACAGCCCTTGCATGCAACTCCTCTAACCTTTCACAATGCTGGCTTCTTGTACGACTGCCTTTTTTTTTTCTTCATATTTCTCGACCCGAAACCGTGATTGGCTGTTACATAACACATTTGCATACTTCCATCTACTTCCGCAGCAAATTGCAGTCTCTCAAATTCAGATTGGCTGCAGAAATGAACAATTTCCTCTCCATGCTTAACTTTTGGCAGTGAGTCTACTATCATAAAATAAAGTTCATGTGTTGTCTGTTCGGCGTGTCTTGACAAATTTATAGCACTTACAATAATTATTCGTATAGCATTGGAACAGTGCCGTTTTACGCTTCAGAAAATATTAATTTGTGATATTTTTGTTCATTTTATACTTCTGTGAATGGAGGTAGGTAGTTAATTAGCGTCATACTGGAGAAACACAATGAGCAGTTGACGATGGTCCAGGATCAATCCTGAAGTGAAAGACTCCTAACATTCTTACCAACCCAACGTGAGAACTTTTGGGCACACTAGATTTAAGGTGCACCAGCCGCCGCCTCTACACTATGCGTATAAAAGTATCCATGCACTGACCCATATGGAATCATCCGATCTAGAGGCTAATACCTTAACCACCAGACCAATGGAAAGATAGGAGGACAGCACCACGTAATTTTGAACAACGGTCAGAGAACGAGGTCTGTGAGACGGCACCCCACTCTCCAAACTTTCACAACTCGTTAAAACGAGACCACGAGCGATTTAATGCCCATCATCTCCCGTGGACGTTCTTTGGTTGGACCGAATATCGAACTCACAACCCTCCAGTCGCTTATTCGTTGCTCTACCAATTGGGCTACCGCAACTCTTCTGTAATAAACATTTTTGTAATATTCTTTAATGTCTAACTGGCATCGATTTCTCAAAACCTTGTAAAAAGCCTTGTATTTGTTATATTTCTCACGCTAATTTTATCTAACTGTAACCATTCTAGTAGATCGTGTTTCTGCTTAATATCTACTTACGTGTTGTATTTAAATTATGGATAATTTTATCTAAACTGTTGTCAATGAGGAGTTTAAAATTTTTATTTATTGAATATGTCTTTTTTAAATTACTGTTCACATATTATAATTTTCAATATTGCTTAAGAGACGAGTAGATTGTTTTAATTGTTTTAAACTGCTTTTGAAGGAATCCATTAAAAAGAATTTTCTACCGCATTTGTATAAAGAGAAAATACTTTGTCTTTTGGAAATAACATAAATCTCTGCTACATAAAGTATTATTACCATTTTATGTTCCGAATTAGATGATTGTTTTTAAACAGTCATTAAAAAAAGTTGTTTATTTTATTCCGATAATGTCCTTAGATTTACATTTAATACATTACTAAAATGCTACTTAGTCATAGCTATAAATGCTTTTTTTAGCAATTCAGAGAACATCACCACAATTTTTCATTTTATTCTATGGTAAATTCACATTTCTACTATAAGCCTTTTATTTTATACATTTATTATTTGGTTATTTTATCAAATGGGGTAAGTTTTTCAATTTGATATGTAAAGCAATTTAAAAATAAGTTTTTTAATTCTCATTTTAGGACGCTTAAGATTGTTTTAAACACACTGAATATAATTTATGACTCACAACACAAAGATAAATTGTGTTACTATTGATTTAATACGAAATGATGATGAAGTACTGAGCTTTAAACAACAGCTGCATGTTGTGTATTGAAATATTGATTTCCGAAAATATACTATTTTTAACAGAAAGTATTTCATCTTCGATAACATGACAATCTTTTTGAAAGTTTGAAAACTATTATTAAAAACAATTTTAAGGCCCGGTGCACACATCCGGATTTTCAACGTGCTGAGCCGCTGCCGCAACGCAAGTGCGGTCTGAGATACATTAGATCCAATGGAATACTGCACACGTGCCTCCGGCGCCGTTGAGGCGACTCACGTCCAATTTATACCGCAGTTCCCCACATCGCCACAGCTCGCAGCACACGCTTCTCCGGCCTGAAGTACCTTATTTTCATAAATAAATGGAATATAAATAATAATTAATTAATGGTTGTATCCAGTAACGCCTATTTTGAGTCAAAATATACTTTTTTATTAATATATTCTAGATGGTTTTAAAAATTAGGTCGTCAATTAATTACCAATATTAATTTACTCTTCATTATCTGTTAGAAAATTCTGTTCGAATATCATATTTATTTTGTTCCCATATGTACTAGGCTTACATACGTATGTTGCATCCATCCATAAAAATATGTTTCAATTTACCAAAATTTCTAGTTACAATTTCACTAAAAATATACTTGTTTATCGTTGTATAGTTAAATTGACCCCCTTTGTATAATTGGATTGTTCACAATCGAAACTCTACGATCGCTAAATTGGCACAATAGAAAAGAAACGAAACTATATTTAATTTCATAAAACTATAGGAATTTTCGTAGTGCGTTTCCATTAAAACTGTTTTGCTTATAGGCATTTCGACGTTCCTCACATTATCAAGTTAGGGGATTATAACTTTCGAATAAATTTTAAATAAACATTTCACAATAGAATCTTTAGTGTTCACCTTTAATCAACCTTTTCAAAGATAAGTAACTGACGTAATAATATAAAATATCATTAAGTTATTGCGGTTTTTTGGAATAAAATATTCCATTCAATAGTCATTGCTCAAAGTATTCTTCCAGTTGAATTTTCAGTTTTTCTTTGTGTTGAAAAGATCTTATCTTTGAGTTCAATTAAAGTACTTAGTCTTAAAAAACCTACAACGATGAAAGAGCCTCTCGTAATGAACACCCAATTCTATAATTCTCTCTTTTTCAAACTAAGAAAGAGAGAGAGAGAGAGAGAGAGAGAGAGAGAGAGAGTTCCACTCTTAAAATTCCTTAGAAGTTTCCCAAGTAAAGTTCGAAAAATAAAATAACTTCTCCGCTGTAGTGAAAATAGCATTCTTGACAGGCAAGTGCCTAGCCCTGTATGAAAAGGTAGGGGGCAACAAAAAAGTCACTTTCAAAAGCAACATCTGTTCGGAATAGCTTTAAAATTAAATCCCAAAGCGAATTTTTTCGCCCTTTTCTGGAAAGGCACTAAACAAAGGTGGAGGCTTAGCGGGCGACAAAAGTGCTGAATTCTTTTTCGCACTTGAAAAAGAGACACAAAAGCTTTTCTTGTATTAAAAAGGTAAATGCATTTCGAATTTATTTTTCTTCTCAACTTAAAAATTGGCCCGCCAGTTATCTAAAGTGAAAGCGTAAAAGAAACACCACAGGCAGCTAATTTGTTGTAGATTCAAATTTTAAAGAATTAAAAAAAAAAGGATTTTTTTTTTTCAAATGCAAAGTCCAGGTGATGGAAAAAAGACAGAAGAATAAGAAAAAGAAATTAGAATATCCTCGCTGGATTTTCTCATTCTGAATGGTTATGCGCTTTAAGAAATCGTTGCGCTGGAGACAGCTTTTGCATTTGTTTTTTGGCGCCTTTTTAATTCCTTGGAATACGACTTGCACCTCGTGGGAAATTAAAAGTGAAACAGAACGGCAAACGTAGAGAATGGCGTCTGATTAGTTTTGCTATCTAAACCATAATTCCGTTCTACGAATATTGAGAGAGAATATTTTTCGCAGAGGAATTTTTTTTATGTATGTATATCCGATAAGCCGATTATGGATTCGAGAAGTTTCTTTCAAAAAATACTTTTCAGCAGTTTGAAATAAATTCATTTGCAAGAATTCGAACAGTGGGAATAAATGCAATTTTGAAATTTGCTTTAAAAAATAGACTTTTGGCGTAGCCTTTCCCCGCGTGGGTTCCAATGCTTCTTTAGTCCTCGTTGCACTGAAATTGCTTCGAGGAAGAGTTCAGTACACGAGAAAAAATGCGTTTAGTATAAAACATAGATTTTTTTGATATTTTTCGTTCTATAAGGAATAAATCAGAAATCATTTTTTTTTAAAGTTTTATTTATAAAAGTGATACATAAACGAAAATAATAAATATAAACTGTTTGCAGATTAAAAAAAATGTGAATTTCCTCAATTATTACAGAACAAAGTTGGGAATTGACAATTGTATTTTTAAAAGAGTTTCATTATCGTATGTACAAGTATTTTACTAATATTAAAAGAAAAATGTTATGTGATTTTTTTAATTTGCATACTTATAAAATACAATTGATGCGTTTTACAAGGCAGATTAAAAAGAAATAAAATATTTCTTTAAGAAAGTGATTCAAATAGACACAGTGAAGCTTGTAAAATGTTATAAGCAATACACAAGTTTTGTTATATGCAAAACCTTAAACTTGCATTCTCATCAGAATGAATTTTAACTTGTGTGTAACAATATATCTAAACATAAATACTTTATAAGAATGTCTAAAAAGTTTCTGAAAAAAGCTACTCATACATGGATGTTAATTACGTATCCATTTCGCACCCGGCAAGAAAATAGACACATCTCAAAAATAAAAATTTTGATGTTATGTCATTGAAAAATTATGTATGAGATGCCGCAGCGTGTTATATTACTATTCTATAGAATGTAATAGAATTTAAAGTTATAAATACCTACCTAAAATTTAAAAGAAGCTCATACTATTTTAATATAAGTTTTATAGTATCATTTAAGTTGACGTGTCTCAAATTCTGCAATTTTGAGTTGTGTCACTTTACTTACCGGGGTGTGATATGATATCGACTGATTCAATGAATAACTAGACACGTAAAAATGTATCATTAATAAATGTTTATTAAAAATTAGATAAATTTAATAAGCCTGACTAGTCTACCAGCATAGCATCTTTTCTCAAAGTAAAAAATGCTGCACAATTATTCTTTCAATCTTTGCTTGCTACAAGCAAGCGAAATTTTTATTCCCAGTGCGCACGTGCAGCACAACTGTGTGTGAAAGAAAACGATAATTCAATTTAATACTTCGCCAGAACCCCGTGACTAATTTTCATACGTAGACTGATGCCCCCACAGAAAGTATAAGTTTCATCAAAACAAATTGAAATGTAAATGGAGAGGGCATTGAATATCTAGAAAAAGCTAGAATGAATGTTTATTTCAAATTAAATATTCTGAATTAATATTTATTGTTAAATAATAAAAAGCACTTAAATTCGAAATAATGGTTTTTTTAGATAGTGTTAAATTTCTTAGCTTAAGTTGAGATTAAAAAACTTTCTATTGTTGATTTTATTTATGTTGGCATTGTTATACTACTCTCCCAAACACTTGACATCGATTTGCATTTGATCCCTCACAACACATATCCGTTACCATGGCAATCATACTGTGGAAGTAATCATGTGTAACATAAACTGTTGCTTGACAGAATGATTGAGATTATTCTTCAAAGTTACAACACCATAGATTTTAATAGTGTTAATGTAATTTTGCAACGGATGAATAAAATTAACCCTTAACTTTGAAAAACTTCTGTACGACTCCATGACATACAATTTTGTCTTAGGCTCTAACGAAATCTAGTATTGTGCCTTTATCTTCTGTTTAATAACTCAAACTGAACTCGTTAAAACGCAATGTTCCTCTAAAGCTATGAGCTCAGGAATTCAAATTGCCCACCACAACCAAATAAGGCTTAGTTTGTGCCGAAATCCAATATTCTGCCCTCGATCTTATGTTGGATACCTCAAACCTAACCCTTTCAAACAATATGGCCCTCCAGCACTAGGCCACTTGACCGTGGATCAAAATGGAGATTTTCTTCTCGGATCTTTCCCTGCAGGATTGATCTCAGACCGTCGTCTATATATCGTTGTGTTGCTTTCAGGGCGGCATTTTAATTCAATTCCCCTCCGCTCCAGAACTACGAATGAATGAAAGAGCTCAGAAATTCAAACTGCTCACCACCAAAAATACGAGGCTTAGTTTGTGACCAAACATACTTATCTGCTCTTTAACTTATGTGTTTACTACCTCAAACAATGCATTAAAGCACAATGCCTATCCAGATTAGTGAGTGGATGAGAGCTTATGAATTTAAATATCTCACCGTCACCAAGGAAATAACTAAACTGAAGGCCACCTAGAGCAAATTCTATTTGGATTCCCAGAAGAACAAATATTCGTGAATGATAAGAAAATGTTCGTTATATATTATTGTCATTACCAAACTCACGAGCAAGCTTATAAAACAGGATCTATTTTCCGAACCAAGAAGAATTTTACACAAGGTTTCTGACTTCTTCAATTAAACTATTTAAGTCCTGAAGTGATGGTCAATAGTAAGATTGAGAATAGTAAGTAATTTCGCCATGAATTTTACATTCACATTACTCATTAAAACACAATGTCCCTCCAGATTAATGAGTGGATGAGAGTTAAGGAATTCAAATAGCTCATCGCCACCAAGCAAACAACAAATCGCAAGGCCTCATCGAGAGCAAATTCCATTTCGATTCCCCAAAGAACATATATCCTTGAACGATAAGAAAATGCTCATTATATATTATTATCATTACCAAACTCACGAGAAAGCTTATAAAACAGGATCTATTTTCCGAACCAAGAAGAATTTTACACAAGGTTTCTGACTTCTTCAATTAAACTATTTAAGTCCTGAAGTGATGGTCAATAGTAAGATTGAGAACAGTAAGTAATTTCGCCATAAATTCTACATTCACATTACTCATTAAAACACAATGTCCCTCCAGATTAATGAGTGGATGAGAGTTAAGGAATTCAAATAGCTCACCGCCACCAAGCAAACAACAAATCGCAAGGCCTCATCAAGAGCAAATTCCATTTGGATTCCCCGAAGAACATATATCCTTGAACGATAAGATAATGCTCATTATATATTATTATCATTACCAAACTCACGAGCAAGCTTATAGAACAGGATATCTTTTCCGAATCAAGAAGAATTTTACACAAGGTTTCTGACTTCTTCAATTAAACTATTTAAGTCCTGAAGTGACAGTCAATAGTAAGATTGAGAATAGTAAGTAATTGTCACCACGAATTTCTACATTCTCTGTAAGACATTTTGTAGAAATTGAGTTGAATATATAGGTAGGTCTTTAGGTCTGATAAGTATTTTAAGTCTGAATGAAACCGGTAAATCTATGGATGAGACTCTTTGTATTAGGAGGACACAACTCTGCTTAGGAATTCAAATAGCCCTCCGCCATCAAAACAAGGATTATACTGTGACGAAATTTAATAATCTACCCTTTATCTTATGTTTAATACCCCAAACTTTACTCATTAAAGCACAATGTTCCCCAGAACTAAGAGTGGATGAGAGCTCTGGTATTCAAATAGCCCATCGACACCAAGCAAACAACAAATAGCAAGGCCTCACCGAGTGCAAATCCCATCTGGCTTCCCCGAAGCACAAATCCCTGTGAATGATAGGCACATCCTCATTTGGCGATAGACAGCGCATTACATTTAACGGCTCGCCTAAACGGATCATATTTCTTAATAAGGCGAGGGGGGAGATACGTGCTCGTTTCATGTCCACCTTCACATATCATATTTCGCTCGCCGACAGCCCAACACCCCGGACTTCTCAATCGATCGGTCCTCTTCGAGGCATATTTCATGACCAACTTTCCCTCCTCTCAAGAACTGGAAAAAAAAGTGGACTGCTCCATGCGTGGTTTCTTCAAATTGGATGACCCTCCCTCCCCTTGGGGAATAAAGTCGTAAAAGGGAAAGGGAGCCTGTATGTCTTGTGGACGCTCAACAAGGAAAGATCGGGCCATCATAGGTTTTGGGAAAATGGAAGAATGTAACGAAGAGAAACGACGGTTTGGGGTTTGATCCGCAATGGAGGATTGCGTTATCGGTTTCGTTTTGTTGTTCGTTTTTATTTATGGAACTTTATAAAATTACCCGCCATGCTGGATTTATGACATGTTTCCTTTTCCTCGAATCGAGAAAAGCGATGCGATTTTTTTGGAGGTTCGCTCTGCGTTTCTCCAGCGATGTGTGGGCAACAGATTTGTTTGCGTTCGTAGAAAACGGGTTCGGGAGTCTGGAATCTATCAAATTTGATTTTGCGTATTGTGCTCAGAGTTGAATATGGCAAGGTTTTCTTTCTTCGCTCAAGAACTCTTCACTAAAGACTTATGCATTTTTGAGTTGGGTCTGATTTTATGTAGTTAAGTGAAGGGTTCACAATCATTTATCCCTTCTGAAACCAGTTGTTGGTGGCAATGGTTCGATTCCTGTAACATTCCCTGGGTATATTTCTCTCTTCTGTGCTAGGAAAGCTTTCCTTGTTTGCTTATCTGGCTGAAAATATGGCCTTTGCGCCACAGGAATCCAAATCAACCAATAGTACTTAGACATGCAATGTTACCTTTATGATTTTTAAACATTTTTTTATCTTTTTCATGAATACAATATTATGTAGGATTCTTTCTACGAATCGTTGCAACTATTTCAGTATTATGTGTATTGTTGAGTAGGAGTAAAATACTCCGTGTTCTAAAATCTCATTACATTCTGAGAGCTAGAATGGAATCCACTTTTTTGATACTTCATGATTGTGAAAATACAAGAAAAATCACTTCTTGCAAAGTACAATCTCGCTTGCCTAATCTTCTGCACTAACAATGCTTATTGTCATTATTACCAAACTGGCGAACACGTTTACAGAACCAGACATCTTTTGTGAAACAAGAAGTATTTAACCCAAAGCTTCTGACTTTTTAATTCATGCAGTTTAACCTTTCTGATGGTTGTATGGACAAGGCACAAAGATGACCAGGTCTTGATGGACGAGATATCTCGTCATTCTAGAAACACTGACGATCTTGATCTGGATATTATTAAATATGCAATATCTTGATGACGAGACATCTCGTTATTAGTAAAATTAGTTAGATCTTACAAATCTCTTGATGGAATAGATATCTAGCTGAAACCGCTTAGATGGAAAGTCTTGAGAATAGTAAGTGATTGTTTAAATCTATATTTCTCAATATAAATTTTACATTCACACTAATCAGTAAAACACTGTGTAGAAATTTTGTTGAATACGTGGGGACGTCTTTAGGTCTGATAAGTATTAAATTCAAATCAAATTGATAAATCTAATGCAGAGTACCTGTTTGTGTAATAAGGACAGGTCTGGCTTACTAAGATAGGGAAATTAGCACGTAGTGGAGTGCACGAGTTGACGAGGTAAACACAAGCAACTCATATTTCATAAGGATAATATTATGAACACAATTTATCAAGGAACGCTTAGCTTTGAATAACGCTCAGGGCACGACTTTCTGCAGTGTAATTAAAAACGGGATTAATACGGTCCAATTTACTAGTCACAGCTTATCATGCACCTACGTAATATTACTTTTGTGTGTTAAAGGCAACAAAACAGTGAAAAACAATTCATGAAATAAAACGACCAATGAATTTTGAGATGATTAATTTAGGTCGATAATCATATTACACTCAATAAAACTAAACAACCTGAAACAATTGTCAACATTAGAAACGTTGAGTTTGGTTCATGGAATATACACCTACGTAATATTACCTTTGAGTGTTGCAGAAAAGAAAGCATTGTCAAACAATTCATGAAATAAAAAGACCTATGTATTTTGAGTTGATTAAAAGCATAGGTCAAGAATCATATTGAAAAGAAACAAAACAACCTGAACCAATTTTCTATGTTTGACACATGAATTATTCAGGAGTAAAATTTATTTTTGAAAGAATGCAGGTCATGAACAATCCACGTGGTTTCGACGAGATATCTCGTTCATTAAGATCTTACTAATTTTGCTAATAATGTGATATAAATACACATTTCCTAATGCATAAAAATACTGTTCATATTTTGATGATGAGGAGATAAAAAAAAAGAATTAGTTTTCCTCAAATGAAGAGCTATCTCGTCCATCAAAATGATAAATTATCTTCAAATGACGAGATATATCTTGTCCATCAAAATCTGGCCAGTATTCCTCAAATAATGATAGATCTTGTCCATCAAGATCTGGTTAGTTTGGAGTTTTGCTAATGACGATATACCCTTCAGACACAACCACCAAGTGGGTTCAAAATTAGTTCACCTGTTAGATATTGTATCAATATTTACAAGGTAGAAACTATTATTACCAAATAATTTCCAGTCTTATGAGAAAATATAAGTTTAAGATTTCTTAGGTGTTCTAGATTTTTGTGCAGTGGGGATCTCCTTTTGGTCCAGTGTAAATCTTCATCCTCACACTGCACTCTGAACAGTGTGTTTGACACATAAGAGATCTAGTTTACAGCTCTGCATTATTTTAAAAGTAAAAGACCTTGTGAATTTTGCATCGTGTAAAAGAGATTTTGTTAAATTGTCTAGCAATTACTTGATTAGCCAAGCCATAAAGTAGTGGCCATGTTCACCAGTCATGACAAGCAGGACACCTTTGCAGTATAGATATACGCCAGATCCAAAGTTCCCTCGCTCGTTGTAAAGATGACCATGTTATGAACTTAACTCACATTCAAAGATTCAAGGTTACCTTTACCAGATCCGAAATACCCTCTTTGTAAAGATGACTTTGTTATGAATCGAACTAACGATTAACGATATAATTTTTTTCGCTGGGTTTTTTAAAAAGCGTCGTTATTGGAAATCAAGACACCGAATGTAGACACTGCTTTTACTCTTGTGTAATTTATTATTCTGTTTTCTTGCTGTTGTGTTCATTGTATGTATTGTATAGGGATATATATGTTTTATTATTGTTACATCTGCATTTGTCAATTACCAATTCTTTATCATTGAAAATAAAAGAAATATTTGGGTACAATTGAATCTATTCTTCTCCCAACATTTTCTTTAAGTAATCATGGGCCTGTGAAATAATTTTTCTTCTTACAAACGTCTACGAAAAGAGCATTCCATTTATAATTCAATCTCATGCGCAACTAGCAATTGAAAGAAATCTATAATTTAGTAAAACAAAATTAATTGCTAACCTCTTTCTTCCTGCTTGGGTTCCTCAAAATAATAGCTGTTTGCCATCGAAACGTTAAAATATAGTCCTTAATTTCTGCTGCCCCCTTTCAGGGGCAACATCCTATTGTTCTGACCCATGGTGGTAATGTCGTCAAATGGGTACACTACGCATTTGGGAACATGTTTTTGAATGTTTAATATTTTTTTAATAAATCAAATGAAATTTGTTTCATCATCTTTGAGACACAAAGTTTTGTAACCCTCTGTTAAGTACACACGAATAGTTAGAGCTTGATTCTTACAGTCTTCCCTGTATGATTTAATACGTTTTGACCTTATTGACCAGTAGAATCTTTCCAAAGGATTCAACATTACAGAATGGGACAATGGAATCTTTCCAAAGGATTCAACATTACAGAATGGGACAATGGAATCTTTCCAAAGGTGAAAGGATTCTATATTACAGAATGGGGCAATAGAATCTTTTCAATGGAATGAGCTAATTGAATCGTTGCAAATTATTATATTTTAAAGAAAGGATCGATGAAATCTTTTGAAAGGATTTTATTTTAAAGAAAATTATCATAGGCTCTTTCCAGAAGGTTCTATTCTACAGAATGGGCTAATAGAATCGTTAGAAAAGATTCCACTCCATTAAAGGACAAAAGAATCTCTTCTTGCGGTTGAAGAAAGAAAACAATCCATGTATTATTTTAACCAATACTAGTAGTTATTTAGTAGTTAAGTGTGTTGTAGGGTTAAAGCCTTAATGCACTCCTCGGAAATATCAAGGCGCCAAGAGGGTTAAATAACCGATAAAACTTTTCAAGATGAAGGTTTCTCTCGGGACTGGTCCTCAGGGACACATTTCCCTTAAGTGGATATGGGTTTCATGGACCGGAGGTACTCTAGTGATCTCTTCTTTTCCAATGGGGCGTACTGTCTTCAGTAAACACGGGTATAGCACTTCCGGGATACTTAATCAATCTTTTTCAGCTTTTAATCACACTGTCCTATTACCCAATCACTTGTTTTACTTAACGTTTTCTTGTATTTGGAAATGCTTGGCCAAATATGGTCCGTGCGCCGTGAAACCTAAAAATTGCCAAACATTCACTCGGGACTGAGGAGGTTGATGATGCATTGAATTCATTACGTCAATAGACTTAGTATTAAATCGTTCTTTAGACAGGAAGATTCATTTCTTATTATCGCATCTTGGATGTAATACCACCATAACTGAAATAAAGAGTTTTTTGTTTTATGTATCAAAGACTGTAAATTCATGCTTCTGTATATTGCAAATCTTCCTTGTAGAGAGCAGTTGAGGATCCAGGTTGGAGCAGGTATTTACTGTAGCATATATTACTGTAGCATATATTAAGTCTTTCTGCACATGAACTAGTCAACTAAGCCACACGAGTTTTCAAAATACTGTAGCATTGCTCTTACCCCAAGAAACATAATGACTAAGTAGGCAGATCATTAGGTGACAGAGCCCTAGGACGGATCGCCAAAAGCTGTTAGATGTCATACAGTGAAAACTGCAGGTTTCACTGTGGAATTATGAATGTGAACTCACTCCTAAGAGGGTTATAAATTTATTTTGTAGTTATCTTTGTGTTTCAGCCGGGGTGCGATATGTAGTTAGAGTACTACATTATTTGTAGTTCATGAAATATTATTCAGTGAAATAATTAATTTCTTGTGTCGCATGAAGTAAAATGTACTCCAATCGCATAATCAAGATTCGTTGATGAAAAAGTCAAAAGCAACTAGGAGGTATTATCGCAGTTCCTATTCAATTTTGTACGAATCAAACCTGAAACAACGCAAGATTATTCCACCTTTTCATATCAAAGTAATGTTTTCTATCCCATGCAAAATTCCCCTTTAAAAAGTTTGTTAACGTATTGAGACTTATGAGACTACCGGGTAGTGTGGAATTGCATACCCACAAGTAATGCAAGGAACACTGCTTGTTCAAGTACGGATATGTGTTTGCGGACCTCTAAAGGTTAAAACATTCTCACTGACAGGACGTAGCAAATCAAACCTAACCTCCCATCTGTACCCCCTCCCACCATTTAGTACTTCCACACACCTCTCGTTTCAGCCAGAGTGTAACAGCATTCGAACAGGCAGCAAATCGATCACCCCGAAGTTCGATACTTCGATCTCAGGCCTCCTCGGTGCCCATATGAAGAGAGAAGAGACCCAAAAGCCGCACGAGAGGAGCCTCTCTCAGCGAGGCCGACCGTCATGCATTATTAACCCGGGGCCCGCTTTTAAAACCCAGAGATCCACTCCCCCTTTTCTCTGGAGGTTTGTGCATCCCCGTTCGGGCCGACGTGTAAATAATAGAGCAGGATTACGCTCCGCTGAGTTCCAGCATTGTGGCCACCCTCGCTCGTTAATTAAAACCAGAATGACGAGGACCCTCAATTAATCACCTTTTGAGAAACTTCTGCTCCGTCTTCCTTTCCGGAGATACATTTTGGAAGCGATGCCCACTGAAGATGCCTTCCATTTTAATGAATTATAACAGATGCTTCTAATGACTGCGGATAAAGAAGGGGATTCTGCCTTCTTGTTGGACTGGAAGTAAGCCATCGGGCTTAGCTCTCCACGGCTTCGAGAAATATGGGGATTGATAGCGCTCTGCATACCTGATTCTGCTCTTGAAAGTTTGAGCTTCGTTAGGGATTTCCGGGGGTGACCATTACTTAGTATGTCCTAGTGATGAATTCATGTTGAACGGAATGAATGAATGAATGCAGAACCAAGTATGCATTTTGTTAAGCGAAAAGGTCGTTTAGAATTTTCATTTGATTTTGAATAATGAATACGTATTATTGTGTATTCTTCGTTTTCTGTGAACCTTTAATGATTAAATTTTGATGGGGATATCATTTGTGTGTGTGATTATTTCTATTTGCACATACAAGGTATTCAAAATCTGTCTGGTTCTGGTCTGTCTTCCTTTCCAGAGATAAAATTTGTATTCGATGCCCACTGACGATGCTTTCCATTTCAATGAATTATAACATATGCTTCTGATGACTGCGGATAAAGAAGGGGATTCTGCCTTCTTGTTGGACTGGAAGTAAGCCATCGGGCTTAGCTCTCCACGGCTTCGAGAAATATGGGGATTGATAGCGCTCTGCATACCTGATTCTGCTCTTGAAAGTTTGAGCTTCGTTAGGGATCTCCGGGGGTGACCATTGCTTAGTATGTCCTAGTGATGAATTCATGTTGAACGGAATGAATGAATGAATGCAGAACCAAGTATGCATTTTGTTAAGCGAAAAGGTCGTTTAGAATTTTCATTTGATTTTGAATAATGAATACGTATTATTGTGTATTCTTCGTTTTCTGTGAACCTTTAATGATTAAATTTTGATGGGGATATCATTTGTGTGTGTGATTATTTCTATTTGCACATACAAGGTATTCAAAATCTGTCTGGTTCTGGTCTGTCTTCCTTTCCAGAGATAAAATTTGTATTCGATGCCCACTGACGATGCTTTCCATTTCAATGAATTATAACATATGCTTCTAATGACTGCGGATAAAGAAGGGGATTCTGCCTTCTTGTTGGACTGGAAGTAAGCCATCGGGCTTAGCTCTCCACGGCTTCGAGAAATATGGGGATTGATAGCGCTCTGCATACCCGATTCTGCTCTTGAAAGTTTGAGCTTCGTTAGGGATCTCCGGGGGTGACCATTGCTTAGTATGTCCTAGTGATGAATTCATGTTGAACGGAATGAATGAATGCAGAACCAAGTATGCATTTTGTTAAGCGAAAAGGTCGTTTAGAATTTTCATTTGATTTTGAATAATGAATACGTATTATTGTGTACTAGGGGGCCCGCCCCCTGCTCGCTAAAGCTCGCCAACCCCCGGACGATTACTTTGCAATCCTCATTGGTTCGCTGAGCGAACCTATACTCGCTTCGCTCGCATCAATGAAGACATGTGTCCTAGCAGAAAGGATTGTTTTCAAAATATGATACTCCAAAAAAATATTTTTCAAATCTAAGTTTGTTGCATTACAGAAAATATATATACAGGACCTCTAAAATCAGAATTCAAATGAAAACTTTGAGCAAATTTTGAGTCGAAATGTGAGCGCTGCTTTGGAAATTGATTACCTAGTATGTTGTTTGTGTACATTTCCAGCACTCTCGAGTAACCCACACTTTTTCATTGAGTTTGTTGTGGAAAGTTATAGTGCAAACGTCTTGCTGAACTATAATTGTTGGCCCTGAAAAGGACCGTTTTTTAAATGGCACTGAAATGATCCTTCGCTTTCTTTGATTTCTAATTCTAAACTGCAACAGCTCGACTAAAAATCTTTTTTTTTTTCAATAAAATTTCATCCGATAACGCTATAAATTCAATTCGTGGTAAACAAACAATCGTACAATGTTGCCAAAACGCGATAACAAATAACGTCTTTTTTGCGTGCTACGTAAGAGAATTATATATATAGATTCTTCGTTTTCTGTGAACGTTTAATGATTAAATTTTGGTGCGGATATCATCTGTGTGTGTGATTATTTCTATTTGCACATACAAGGTATTCAAAATCTGTCTGGTTCTGGTCTGTCTTCCTTTCCAGAGATAAATTTTGTATTCGATGCCCACTGACGATGCTTTCCATTTCAATGAATTATAACATATAATTCTAATGACATTGGATTGAGAAGGGGCGTTTGCCTTGTTCGGCTGAAAATAAGCCACAACTTATTGGACTAGAAATAATCGGGCTTAGCTTTTTCCGGAATCGAGGAATATAGGTATTGATAACGCTCTGCATACCTGATTCTGCTTTGAAAAGTTTAAGTTTGAACATCGTGGAGGTTCTTTGGAGACGGCCATTGCTTAGTATGACATAGTAATGAATGAATGTATGTCGAGATTGGAATGTCTGTATGAATACAGAACCAATGATGCATTTGTTATACGAAATGGTTATTATACATTTTCAGCTACTTTTGATTAACAAGTAAGCAATATTGCGTGTTCGATTCAAATAATGACCTGAATATTTAACTCGAACATTTTGTTTCAATCCTCCGCAAACAAAAGAATTCCGTACGATCGAAACAAAATATTTATTTCCCTCATTATGTTACAGTTTCTTTTTTAGAATGACTTTTTTTAACAATAACTCTTCAAAGGTCAGACCAACACGAATACAAGCTTGTCAGCGTCGATGCAGATTGGCATTCACCGCTAGAGTACACTGCTTGACTTGAACATCGTTACTTTGCTGGAACCCTGCAGTAGAAAGTCGGGTTTCACAAGCTTGGCACACTGCTTGAAATAATGATGGTGGCAGAACCTTTTAGAAGTTATTGTAAATAAATCCCTGTACATAAGTAATTGTAAAATAATGGTGTAAATAAGCATCTTGTTTCATTTTCTGCGCAATGAGAACCTTGCACCAGTGAGGAAAATGTTCATTTCTGTGTTTTATTAATAGATTGATCGTCCAGATGTTCAAAAACGACAATTAAAACCCATAAAATGGACTTAATTAATTAAAATTTCAAGTTTTAAGGTACCAGTATACGTTGGATTCGTAAGCAGTTAATTCAAACTGAAGTTATCACCGGTGGAATAATGTCTTACACTGGCAAAAACTAGTTCTTCAGAAATCAAATTTAAAGTTTGTGATATACATTTTTCGAATGAAACAAAATTTTATGATTACAAATACTTACTTACTGTTTAGTCAAATGCGTCAGCTTCATATAGGGGTCCTTCTATTTTGGTTCTATGGTATTTTTTTTTGTTGGCCCCTGAGGTGTTTTCGACGTTTTTTTTGCAACGATGTGCTATGGCGCTGGCTGTTTTTTACACGCAGATTGTCTTTTCTCTGTACACCTTGAACCATATACTGACCAGGTATCATTCGCATTCGTTTCATTATCTCTAAAGGTATAGCTCCTGAATTGAAATATATCAGGGCATCATAGACTGATATTTTGACAACATTGAGGCCTGCATAGTTAGTTTTGGGGCATCTCTTCCAAATTAGGGCATGAAGGCTCTCGTTACAGTTTTGAGTTTTTCCATGGAGACACTTACCCAACATCTCAGGAGATGTCAGTCTGATGTAGATGTGTTTCACCATCTTCATAATATCCAGCGATTTCCCTTAAATGTACGCTTCTTCTTTCGATCATAATTTGGTTTCGAACTTCCCATGATTTAGATGTTGAAGTATGAAAACCAAACAAAATTAATTCTCAAACGATAAAGCAAGCAAATTGAACGTAAAACGAGCAAAAGATTTCGTTTCGTTCGATAGATTTTCGAGAGAAAGAACGTTTGCCAACATGTGAAACTGTCAAAATTATTGTAAAATAATTAAATGTTGGAATTATAGCTAATATTTGATTCATACCACGTCAATATTTTAGTTAGGCCTAACGCGAACGGAAAACGAAACCAAAATTTTTCACTGTGTACTTTTACTAAAATGGACTTTGTTTAAAAAGTATCTTGAATTTCGTAACGAACAGGGCATCATTTGGAAGCTACTGAGTTGGAGAATATTTTAGAATAAAAAAAAAATGCACAATTTCCCCGAATTTTGCGATTTTTAATGTCTACTGGTACCTTAAATTACCGAAAAGAAAGGCAAAAGCAAATGACCTCAAAACACTACGTGACGTCATTTTGCTCCACGATGTAATGTTTACGTTTGTCTAGCGCGTTGAAATTTCATATTGCTTGCTCTTTTAATTTTTAAACAACCAATTAAATTTTTTTTCTTTGTATTACAACGTCGCTATAAAAGTAAACAAACCCTCATAGTGCATAGTGACGTCACAAGAAGCGGCGTAGAAAAACTAGCGTTTTTAGTGCGAACTTAAATTTTTTTTATATTTTACCTTTTCGGGCTATAAAAGTAAAAGAGAAAGATACTTTCCATCATATTTTTTTTATATTTTCTATACCATAAAAATATAAACAAAAAACGTGCTAGTTCCTCATTGTGTTTACACCTTAACGCATCACTTGCATCCATACATTGCTCTACAAAAAATTATTATTTTAGGGATCTTGACGATTGTCCCACGGGTTAACAATAACCCTGTAGATACCATCCACTGTAGATACCTGTAAATATCACCTCTAAATTATCACAACTAAGAAATTTTAAGGCAGATGCAATGTATGCACATTCTTCAAGTTTATTGAATTTAAATAGCATCCTAAACAATACATAATTATTTGGTTTATAATCGAATTCGTGGTCAACGGAAAAGCAACTTCGGGTTCGCTGATGTGAGATCATGATAGCCTGGTTGGAAGAGCAATGACCTCTAGCAACCGGAGGGTTGGGAATTCGAATCCAACCTAAGACCTATACAAGAGGGAATGGTATACGTCAAATATATCGTGGACACAAATTCCTCTCGTTGGAGTGGTATGAAAGTTTGGAGAGTGGGGTGTCAACCCAGGCGTGGTCTCGTCATCTGACCGTGATTCTAAATTACGTTGTGTTGTCATCGGATCTTTCCCTTCGGGTTTGATCCAGAACCATCACTAGCAACTCGTTGTGTTTCTCCAGTGAAACGTTAATTAAAAAAAAATACAGAATATCGTTGACCACGGGCAGAATTATTTTCTGATTTTATCACTCTGAATTAATATTGCTTTTTTCCCTTTATTTTATATTATTTTTATTAAGTTGTGGCTATTTATACGCGATAGTGATACTAAAAATAGTCACGAATTCACTTCTTTAGAATAACTATTTTCCCGTACGATTATTTTCATTTCTCTGTTTATTACAGGCTTGCTGGTTAAATTAAGTTTTAGCTTTTTTGTATTTAAATTGTAAAATTTACTGGTACTTGACATAAATTTATATTCTACACTCGCATCACAGCGAAACGAATGAAATATTTTATCATAAAATTTACGAATCTTAGCGAAGAAATTTCTTCAGAACTTAGAATATTAGCTTACTTATTTACTAACTTTCGGATTCCCAACTACCTACAAACCACCACTAAACTATCGCAATTTTTAAATAAAGTCAACTCACAAACTCTATTTTCCCAGGAGGGATCTTTTAAGATAATGTTCTGCCTAGACCGAAATTTTTAAACCTTCTCCAAATAATCTCACATTGGAAACACAAATCTAACATTCACTTACATCTTTACTGGTTGAAAAATGTTTCGTTAGGAACTAGATTTTGCGAAAATCGTTTTGGAAACCGTCTCTCTAAGAAAATAGAAGTGACTGGAAATGAAGATTAGAAAATATAACTTTTATCGAATTATACCAAGAAAAATGATTGATAACAGTACTTTGTATGAAAACAATTTAGAAAAAGATAAAATTTTACATAGACTATATTTTGAATAGTTAAAATAAGTATTGGCGAAGCGGTGAGCGATGATGAGAAGGATTTTCAATGTAAATGAACAAACCAGACTGTCTGTAACGATTTCATTTATTCTGTCCAACTGCTCTCAAATGATACATATTGGGATTACCTTCTCAGGGGATGTCTGTTAACGAAACTGACCAGAGACGAGATACCTTAACACTTGAAGAAAACTGACCAGATCTTGATCTCGTCATCATAGAAAAATCGGTAA
Organism: Metellina segmentata; assembly: GCA_947359465.1. NCBI lineage: Eukaryota > Metazoa > Arthropoda > Arachnida > Araneae > Tetragnathidae > Metellina > Metellina segmentata. Next base: position 100,301,143 of record OX375879.1, read on the forward strand.
TATCGTGTAGACGAGATATCTCGTCACTAGCAAAATTGGTCGGATCTTGATTGACACTATATCTTGTCGAATTCACTTGGAGGGTTTAAATGTTGTTTATTGCCGTTTTGGAAATATCTGGCTTGATGCTGACCTATGAATTATCATATTTATCAAACCAGAATTCCTTCTTTGGATCTTTTAGCTATAGATGTGCTGAAATCCTATTCGCAAAACAAGCCAAATCACATGACGATAAAAATGCTTACAGGAAATGCGTATCCCCACAGACACACTGTCACCTATATATAGCTTGACAAAAGATGCTTGTTGACTTCTCATGGAAAAATGGGTGCCATTGTCTCAAGGGGGTTGGACTTCTACCTGTTGGTCCGCGAAAGGTATTATATTTCCCTTCTACCACCCACTGGAGAACCAGTGAAGGCATTCCCCTATCCGTCACCTGGGGACGCGCCCTCTAGGGGTTACAGGCTTCCCCGAGGGTACGCTCTAGGAGACGCTAATGCAATTACTAGATACAGACTGAGAGGAAAACACATAAAAAAAGGAACATCAGCTATGTGTTGTCAATGCAGACAGGATTACTACCAAGACTATTTCCAGACTTAGAACCCAACACTTTAGTGGAATGACTATAAATACAGACGGAACCAGAACTTACGAACTATGTAGAAACTGCCTGGGAAATGAGGAAAGTAACCAAGAACTCACCCCGGAACACATTTTCAACTGCACGGCCATCTTGAGAAGCTCAGAGGCCATTGACGAATTTCCCTTTCAGGAAAATCTTTATAGCAACAAAATTGTGGACAAGGGCCGTGATTTTGGCACATGGAGTAATTTGACTCGACTTCGATTGGACACGACACCAATCAACCAACCAACCAACCAAAAGATGCTTTTTTTCATATCCGTTCTTTTTTCTACACAAACACTAGGGAATATGCCAATATAATGTTTTAATCCACAAAACCCCAGTTTTTTCATTTCTATTTAGAAATGAAAAAATTGATGAATCATAAATTCTAATAATAAAAAGCTATTTAAATTTAATTTATGCTATAACAATAGCTAAAATGCTATTTAAAATAATTTTAAATTGTTCACATCGTTTTTAAATTCAATCCCAATAAGTTCAATACAATTATTTAAATTATAAATACTTTAAAAGGTTACTTAGACCTAAAAATAATTATTTTTTGTATAATTTAATTAAAGTGTAATTGTAACTGTGTCATCCTCAAAATGTGTGAAAACTAAATGTTAACTACGAATAATTTTTAAATTTTTTGAAATTTACAGGAATACTCTTTTGTTGTATTGTTTATAGGCCTAGAATACAATGTACAATCATTCAAAGACAGGAACTGTTCTGAAAAAATACGAATTAAAATATTTAATTACAAGATCTGTAGGTTACAGATTTTTGACATTGCTGGCTTATAGGTTACACAACTTTGGCATTTCCCAAGTGTAATGACTAATAATAAGTTAGTTATTACTAGTCAATGCTTTAAAATTAGAATAGATTTAAATGTTTTTTTTTAATTAATAGTTTTGTTTTTCCAGATTTTCAAATGGATTTGTTTAATTCTGTAAAGTTTTACTAATAATACCAAAAATGTTGGGTTCGGTTGATTTTTGTGATCTCTTAAATAATATATATTTACACATACAAAAAGGAAAACATGATCGGAAAATAACAATAGCTTTATCCTGGAAAACTCCTGAAAAAGTTATAATTCCTATGGAATTAATCAGGAAAAATTCTTCTGAACATCTAAGTATCATATAAAAAAATTTATTCAAAGAATCATTACAGCCATAAAGCAGAAAAAAAAATACTATTAAAAAAAAAAGGAATTCTTCACAATCTTCTTGAGATTGTTGCTACATCACGTCCAAAATTAAGTAACGATCGACGCCGTCGCCATTCTACATCGATCGTTCACGATTGCTGGACATGAGCCTAGTAATGGTACTAATATTGTATCAGCTAAATTCACATTAATTTTCGATAAAAAAAAAACAAATAATCTTTTGAAAGGAGATTGTAATTAATATATATTTTTTAATTTTGGGATTTCTGCACCTTTGTAACATAAATTAAATCGGCAATTCGATCGTAACTCAATTTTGACATCACATTTAAAAAAATAAGAAAAGTATATTTACGGCCAAGAAAATACAAAAAAACACATAAAAATGCTTAAAAGAGTTGAAAAAGTTATTTTAAAGACAAATAAATGCTTTTTAAAGTAATTATCAATAGATTTTTCTGCTTCAGGTATAGAGATATTCCTATCGTTACTTTGGGACATCGCGAAACGTGATGGATGGCTTTAGAATTGTTTCTTTGTTAATTCTTCAAATTCTTAAACTAATGATGCCATCTACTGATCAAAATAGTAAACAAACTATCCTTATACTCTATTCATTTAATGTTTTCTTCTGCAATTCTGGAAAATGCATTAGAATTTATTTTCTTGGTGATGTACTGTATCAGTTAACATATACTGCTGTTTGTAAAAAATGCAACACCATGAAGGATTCACCAGAATTAAATGAAATTTAAAACACAAATGTCTTGTATTAGTACAAATAAATGAATAAATGTTTAAATTCAAAAAACAATATTAAGTGTTCGAAATCAGTATTTGGTGTAGTCACCACGCGCTACAATAAATGCTGCTATACGACGTGGCATGGAATGAAACAGACGTTGAATGTCTGCTTGTGGAAGATAATTCCATATTGTTTGTATGCACACCCAAAGTTCGTCTTTTGAAGCTGTAGGACGCGGATCGCGAGCGAGACGGCGACCAACCAAATCCCACACGTGCTCAATAGGCGAAATATCCGGCGAATAAGCAGGCCAAGGAAGAAGTTGCATGTGTTGGGCTGAAAAGAAGTTTCGAACATTCCCTCCAACATGTGTGCGTGCATTATCCTGTTTGAAAGATAGCTCCAGGGATGCCTTGAAGGAAGGGAACGACTTCGAGCTCTAGCACTTTACAGACGTACCTGTTGCTATTCAGATTACCCTCAATTCGTAGCAGCTGAGATCGTCCATGATACGAAATTGCACCCCAGACCATAACTCCGGGTGTTCGGTCACTATGACAATCGATAACGCACTTTGGAATGCAGAGTTCACCGGCATAGCGTCTAACACGAATGCGGTCATCATGGTTCCACAAATTAAAGCGGGATTCCACAAATTAAATCGGGATTCGTCAGAAAAGACAACTTGTTGCCAATCAGCCCGCCAGGCTCTGTGCTCATGAGCCCATTGCAGACGCAGCGGTCGATGGTTTGGCGTGAGGGGGATCCTGTATAAAGGAATCATTGCACGCAGTCCACAGTGCAGCAGACGTCGACGAATTGTCGAAGCCGACATTAGTACACTTATAGCAGTAACCCAAAGTGCTGCCAAGTGCCTGGAGGAAGCTGCACGGTCATTCACCGCCATGTGGACCAGGTGTCTATCATCGCGCGCTGACGTCACCTTCCGTCGTCCACTCACATTTTTTCGAGTTGTCCTGTGCTCGTCGGTCCACTGCTTCCAAACACGCAACACTGTGGAATTGTTCCGCTGCATACGAGCTGCTATTGCGCGATAGGAAAATCGTCCTTCACGAAGGCCGTTGTTTCTCCTCCGTTCAAACTCCGTAAGTTGTTGAAATGTCACTCTATTTCGTCGTGGATGCATACTTAGGTCTCACTAAACGATCGCCACTAACAAATAACCTTGCACTATTTTCAACGTCCCGCTACAGCCCTCTATTTAGCATCAGTTCAGCGCTTTTATCATCAGTTCAGAGGGCGCTGTTCACACCAGGCATGCGTGGGGGCTCTGAATCTTTACTACTTTGCATAACTTTCCATATTTGACATTTGTTGCTAATTTCATTTCATTCGGATGATTCCTTCATGGTGTTGTATTTTTTAAAAACAGCAGTGTACCAAAAGTAGATGTACGAAATCCAACATTTGCAACTGAATAATTTAATTTTAAGGATATTTACACCAAACTATTGTGATAAATAATTATAATTCTTGTCTCTGAACCCATTGAGAGAAAAAAAAAACTAAAAACCCATTGAGAGAAAAAAAATTAATTTTAAGAATTAAAAATTTATTTGCGGTGAAAGCTAAAATTTATGAAATGTGTTTTATTCCCACATTTTGAGAACTACCCTACTGCAGTTTCACTAAATACGCATTTTTTTGTACAAAGGTATCGACCAATTTTGTGTTCAGCTAAAAGGAGCCGTGGCTGAAAACAAGCATTAAATATAATTGAACTGTAAATAAAGTATGCATGACTTCTTTAACATTTTCTACAGAAAATTTTTATTGAGGATCGTCTGTAGCTGAACCAGTTAAGACATCAATTAATTCTGAAAAGTTCTTCTTTACATGTGGTGTCTATTTCGATTAAACTTTCAAGTTAATTGGATAATTTTTTAATCAATTTTAGTCCTCGTGTGTGAAGCAGAAAAGTCTTTATTAATAGTATCATATCGAATTCTGAACTTCTATTAATTAAAGGGATTGGCGAAATTCTCTACAAAAAATTTCGTTGCCCTTCCCATTAAATTTGAAGGTGATACATTATGCTTCGATAAAAAATCATACACTCCCTTAAAGTTTCAGTATGATTACTTAACGGTTGAGTACGGTTACTTAAGAATACAACGGCATTTGATCTTCTAGTATTTTATGGAATGTTTTTTAAAATATAAAGTAGATGTATTACTCCGTTAAATATTTCCTTGAAAACAATTAGTAATATCTAGATATATTTTTCAGAAATAAATTTTTAATTTGAAATTTTTTTTTATTCTTTCATCTGGCATGTATTTTCAACCAAGCTAAATACATGAGGTTGGCCTCTGATACATACGTGTTGGCCTCTGGATCGGAAGGTTCCCGGATCGAATCCGGGGTCAGGACATGGATGTAAATAGTGCTGTCCTTTGTTAGGGGCAATGACGGTCCTCCCAATGGGTGCTCCTTTACAAGTGGCCCTCCCATCCGGCCTTGTAGTGGCCAATGATTCAGTTGAAATGTGCCCGCCATTAAAAAAAAAATACATGAGACGCTAGTGCTTCTTCCACGATGCGTATTTGCTGTACCTATTTCAAACCTGACATTGTCACTTGGCTTGTGTTTTGAATATGATTTCAGCACTTTGCCAATAAAAATTCCAAAGAAAAATTTTTTCCGGATTGATATCTCTAATAGTTTATTTGTCAACACTAATTAAATGAAACACCAGACGTTACAAAACCGGCGTAAACTTCATTTTAATATGAACCCGATGTGCATCATGCAAAAACATTGGGAAGTAAAATCTTTACAGATCGAAAGGTTTCTTTGTTTACCCCTAAAATCCCTCCCATTGATAAAACAATCAGCATGGAATCACAAATAATGTTTCTTCCTTTATTACACTTTGCGGAATTTTCAATTACTAGGGGGCTCCGCCCCCTGCTCGCTTACGCTCGCCAACCCCCGGGGATTGCTGCGCAATCCCATTTGGTTTGCTTCGCAAACCAACACTCCTTTCACAGATGTCATTTGGTTTGCTTCGCAAACCAACATTCCTTTCACAGAGTGAAACTATCTGAATAATTCGTATTATGCTGATTTCACTTTCCGGTACATGACGTCACAGCGAGGGCTTCGCGCCCTGCTCGCTTACGCTCGCCGACCCCGGGGATTGCTACGCAATCCCGTTTGGTTTGCTTTCTCAAACCAATACTTCTTTCGCAATTGATTTCACTTTTTTTTTGCTTTAACACTTAATGCACCCTAAACTAATAGCCGCATCAGTAAAAAATCTTCTGTATCTTGTTCCCTGTACAATTTTAAGTAAACAGTGTTAATATCAAAACTTTACGATTGTACTTTGTCGGTAAACTGTCTTGAGAACAGAGGGAAAAAAGCGAGCCTTTTTCCTCGCCAAATAAAAAGAAATCGTTTTTATGGCAATTGTTGCTACGATAAATTTGATATCTGGCAAACCCGATAGTAGAAAATGCAACCCACTGCTGTTTGCGGAACCAGCTATGCGAACTGAAAAATACGAAATTTGTGTCACCAACTTTTGATTGCATCGAATTTATTTATGAACCAATTTTAAAAATAATTGTACCGTAAGAAAGAGTACATTGTGAGGTATACTGCAATATTTTTAAAATTAAAAACTAACAGTAATACTATATAGATATGACCATTTTAGTTTTGTAACGGAAGTTACGATCTGAAAGTTCCGAGAAAATTGTATGACCTACTTTTAATTGCATCGATTTTGTTTATTAACCAATTTGAAAAATAATTGTACCATAAGAAAGAGTGTAATGTAGTGTATTCAGTGATGTTCTCAAATTTAAAAAATAATGGTTTTTGCCGTAGACATAACAGTTTTAACAAAACGTAGCGAAAATATCCGAAGATTCCGAATTTTGTATCACGAACTTTTGATTGCATCCAATTTAATTATTAACCGATTTCAAAAATAATAGTACCGTAAGAAAGAGTATATTCTGAAGTATACTGCGATATTTTAAAAATTAAAAACTAATAGTAATTAGATATAGATACGGCAGTTTTAAAAAAAAGTAACAAAAATGTCCCGATTTTTCCCGAATTTCAAAAAAATATTATCAAGAACCACATTTAAATTTCAAAAAAAACTCGACGAGCTGCAAAAATTTACGTTGAGAGGTACTCTTAAAAAAAAACTCACGACTAAAGACTGAAATTTTGAATGTGTTTTGCTCACTCGCGGAAGAAATTTCACTTCTTCAACTTTAACACTTAATAAAACCTAAACTAATAGCCTCATCGGAAAAAAATCTCAATAATTATCCAGGGAATACGATGAAGAACAAAGCATGTTAATTTCATATTTTTCCGATCAGTACTTTCTCGGGAAACCGTCTAAGAATGGAGCTAAACAACAAAATTTCAATTCTGCGGCGGCGGCGGTAACTTTTTTTTAATATAGAGAGATATCCTGTATATGTTTCAGTTGAATCCCCGACATGTTATCTAATTTGAATTCTAGAACTATTTTCTTTTCATGGGGCAGTCGCGGATTTTGAATTAATCTAAAGCTGATAACCACAAAGTTTAATCTATTGAGAGAGATATCGGTGATGAATCCTTGAGATCAAGTGGATGAATCCGTAATACGGTACTTGACTCAATCTTTCTCCGATTCAATCTACTGATATTAATCCAAATCAATAAGCTATTAATATCCACCAAAGGTTCAGTTGTCATTTTTTCTCACGTTTGATTTGTTACATCAGAAACACACAGGTATTTATGATTGAGCTACATTTTTGGGTGCCGGCGCCAGTATGTCTAAATTGACCACTGATTTATTATTGAACAAGCGTTTTGATGTTATGAGATGGTCGGCCATATTGTGTTACATAGCGTATATTCAACCATTTCACATCTAAAACGAATTTATAACAATCAGGGAAGAAGGATTCAATAAGGCATATATGAAACTTCATTTTTTGAGGTAACATAATTTCGTCCTCCCTTTGAGTAATTGATTTCGGGATTCATATCTTTTTTAGTAGCCAGCAGTTATTTTGAGCGATGATGGCTTTGTCAGAATTTTTATATCTGCAGAGAAATCTGTCATTGTTCATGTCAGACACCACAAAGGCAAGCTATATAATTAAGAGTTTCTAATTGCTTTTGGTGTAGCGTTGATTGTCTATTTTGTCCAATAAATCATAATTTTTCTGTATTAATAAAATAAAGCACCCAGAAAAATAAATAAAAGACAATTTAACATTTTAATTGGTTATCAAATTACAATTTTTTTAAATTTATCATACAAGAGCTTAAATGGGAATACAAAAATATGCATGTGTAAAATGAAATTCTACTGCTGATTCAAATTTTCAGGAGAGATTATCCCAACTATCGAAGAAATACTTTCTAATCCATTTTCTTGTAAAATCTGAATTTTTAATTATTTTTTATTGATTCGTATCCATATTTATATCTCTGTTATTTACACTGGGGTATTTCTCACCTCTGTGTCAATACAAATTACCTTATATGTGTATCAGGGTGGGCCGTAAAAAGTTTTTTTTTCTTTGCTATCACATTCTAACAGTGCGGAAAAGTTGATTCATGTATCAAAACTAATGTGTAAAAAATTTCATCCCGATTTATTGATATCTTTTGCCTTCCCAAGGGGTTCAAACCCTCCAAAAAGATAATAATTGGGACTTTTTTTATAAAACTAAAAATGTTTACAATTACGTTGTAATAGTGCGCAAAAGTAAGCTTATACATTCAATATTAACCGTAAATTTTTTTGTTTAGATCGGTACATATCTTCTGCCTCCCCAACGGGGGCCAAATACCTGAAAAAATTGATCACCAGTTTCTATCGTAATTGCAAAAGTCGATATTTTGCAAAAATGTCATTTTTCTACTATTTTTTCTGCAGAAGATATGTACTGATCTAAACAATTTATTTTACTGTTTGTGTTGAATGTATTAGCTTACTTTTGAGCCCTATTAGAACGGAATTGTAAGCATTTTCATTTTTTATAAAAAATACCCGAATTTTGATCTTTTTGGAGGGTTTGAACCCATTGGGAAGGCAAAAGATATCAATAAATAGGGATGAAATTTTTTAGACATTAGTTTTATTGCGTGAACCAACTTTTCCGCACTATTAGAATGTGACAGCAAAAAAAAAAAACCCTTTCCTCCACTCACCCTAATGTGTATGGCTAATATTAGATGCCTTCTGTTTTTGTAGCAACCTGACCAAGTATTGCCTCTTAATCCATAAAATCCAATCCAACCAACATAATTAAAATCGAGTTCTTAAACTACGTTGAGGCTTATTCTTCCCAAAGAAATCGGTCTTGCAAGGCTTATACAATACTTAGTTCCAGAGAGTAGTAGTAAAATTAGGCATCTACTATCAGTGTATTATTGATAGTATTTATTTTCGGTTTCTAGAGTTTCGACGTTCAAGGGATTTCTTGAATAAGACAATGAGCAATTCCATAATGTAATGCAAGGCATTTAAACCAAATTAGATATTCTGTAGGTCACGAATACTTTTCTCTTCAAATTTAACGAGAACGGTATTCTTGCGAAAAAGCAGCCTGAGCTTAAAGAGAAAAGGGGCAGAGGATTTAGCACTTGTACCCTCTGCACAGCCCTGCTAATTAAATCTAACGTTTCAACAGGTCGTTGATACGAAAGCAATTGAAAATCTATTGTATGTCTGGCGCTATTAGTTGTTTTATTATTACTTGATGGAGAAAATATGATCCTCCGATCAGATTACTCTTCCTCGATCACCCTTCTTCTTTAATACTGCCCCTTTGACTGTTACTTCACAACATCCATTCGATATTGCCGAGCCCGGTCGTTTTCCTTAAGACGTTAAAGATCATGTTGGACGGATTCCAGACACATTTACATAAAAGAGGACATAAGAAAAATTCGAAAACGTGTTTATACTTTGGACTTGGGGGGTGATAAAAGAAAATATACGAGACAAACCTCCCGTCACACCCCTTTTCCGGCTCTTCTCTTTTGCTTTTCGGTGATTGGTTGGACGAGAGTGTAATGAATGTCATTTATGGGAAATGTCCTCTTTTATAATAAAAATAGGTAGAGCTATTATTTCCCTACTTTAAATCTTGTAGAAGCAAACCTACTTATTTATATTCTCCCTGTTAGTCAAAAAGTGCTTGGCAGATCACCAAAATGTTTCTCAATTTAGTTTAATCCATTTAGAGTTGATTATACCAGTTGAAGGTCTTACACGGCATTTATGGGGGAGAGCATTACCAGATTTCTCTCAATAAAGTTCCAAAGCAGAAAATCAAATTAGATTATCTAAATTTAGGGATATTTACAACTTTGGCTTAAAAGTGAAAATCGTCTAGTCCAAAGTTCCAAGGTACGAGATTTCTGGGCAGTGTCAGGAGAAAGGCTCGATCACTTCGGTGCACTTTAACCTTTTTACTACATAGGTCTACATACGTGGACTTCGACTCTTTCACCTTAAAAATAATCTATCTGAAAAAAATTGGCAGTTAAGAACTCGTGTACACGTGTGTAGACGCGTCTGAACTTCCGATTGACAAAAATAGATAGATGTATAAATTGATATTTCCTGTGGAAAATTTCTTATTCAAAAGCGATTTGGAAATAATGGGGTCAACTTGTAAATTTCATTTGTTTCTAATGATTTCTATATATTTTAGTTAATGTGTTTTAGTTGATAATTTATTGTATCATGCGATTATATAGGTTTTCTGATTTAAGAAATATCTTATAATTTGAAAATTATTTTGATTTCAGCATAATTGACACCCGATGTACTCATATGAGTACCTAAAATGTTTAGCTCCTGTGATGCCACCATCTAAAAGTGGAATTTACTTGAGAACTTTGAAGTATTTCATAATATTTACTAGAAAAAAAAACTGATTTTAAATAATTTTTATATGGTTGGTAGTGAAGAGGTTAAGAAAGAACACTGGAATGAATCGATATATTTTCAATTCTAGGTTGAGTCTAAAAACTTCCATCACTTCAACAAAATTCCCAGAGGGAATGCCCCCTTTTCCTGTTAAAGTCAGAATAAGCCACATTGTAACAGGCCTACTTGAATCGTTTTCACCTGGATGACTCTAACAAGTGCTTTCTTAACCTTGTTCAGGAAGAGACTTTGCAGCATACCTAGTTCGATTGCACCGGTGAGAGCATTTTTAGAATTCTCTCAAAGAAAATTTATGATTCATATTCTATTCTTACTGCTTCTTCAAATGTTCAGTTTATGTATATTGCTTCGATGGCTTATAGGGGCATTGCAAAATCGGTGTTAATACGTATATTTATACTTGCGTATAACGATGAAATGTAGACCATAATATGATGATATATTGACTAGTGAAGGTGCGCGTGTGTTCACTAAATCATTTTTCCGTAGCATGAAAGTTAGATTTCTTCCTGAAAAATACACTTTGAGAGTTTGGCCTCTTAGTAGAATTAATTGTTGAATAAATATAATTTCCCCCCTTCTTTTTCTCGGGACTCCGCTTTGGTCTAGTGTGCTTCCCGTGTATGGCGACCTTATATTCTTAATAGTTTGTGGCTTATAAGATGGGATGAAATTCATGATTTTTGCTCATCTGTAATCTCAATTTCCTGTAATTCCTAGTTTCATGCATCAGATAGTTGGTTAGATTCTACGGCTCAAAGACTTAAGGGGGTCCGGGACACATTGAAAATTTTTTTTTATAAATTAATTTAGAATTTTGAATTTTTTTGTGATTACCCATCTAACTATTAAACGAAATCACAACACAAAATTTTTCAAAAAGCTTTTTAAAAATTTTAAATTAAAATTTTTAGAAAAAAAGAGGGGTCATTTTAAATTGCTAAAACTTAAAATATTCTTGATCAATTTTCAAAATTCTTGCAGTAAATTATTGACAAATTTATAAACTTTAATTTCGATTCAGCAATTTAAAAAATATTAATTTAATAAAAAATAAAAAATATTTGAATGAAAATGTTTGAAAATTTTAAGGTAATTTTTTTAAAAAAGTCATATTTTTAAAAGTAAATTTTTGCTTCAAATTTGCTGAATCAAAATTAAAGTATAATGTTTGAAAAAGATATATTCCAAATTTCAACCCTTAAACTTTATCGGTTTTCGACTTATAGCAATTTGAATACAGGAAATCTTGAAGAAAAGTATAATGGAGAAAAACGCATTTTAAGTTTTAAAGACAGATGTTGTTGCCATGACAACAACTGTCAAGAGTGTTAGATTTTCAAAACAACGCACCCAAATATTATTATATCTCTAGTTCTAAGTAAGATAGAAACATGATATAAACGTCATTTTAAGCAGAAAAACACAGAGAATTCCTTAAAATAATAAAAAAAATTTCGAAAATTTGACGATTTTTGTGTCTTGGACCACCTTAAGACAAGTTGAGCCGAACACAAGACGACCAACACCATCAAATAATGAACATTCATGCACCATAACATATTTACTGACACTGAAGATAGAAATGTACCCAGAGTAATTTGTGAGAATAGAAACGTTTCCTGATATTCTTGGTAGTAATATTTTGATTAAGGAGGCAGAAGAAGGAAATACACCCAATGTAAGTTACAGATGTATCAATATGGATACCAATCCATTACAAAAGTACATAAAAATTCATATTTTACTCAAAAATCCATTGAACAGCATATCTACTAGAAGTTTGGAGGATTGTACCTAAAAATTCAAATCATTCACATAATTCCATTCTACATATGCATAAGAACATATCTTTTAGAATACTAGAGGGGCTCCGCTCCTTGCTCTCTTACGCTCGCCGCAATCCCATTTGGTTTATTTCGCAGACTGAATCTCCTGTGACGTCTAAACTATCTTAATAATTCGTATAACCCTGATTTGACTTTCCAGTACATGACGTCACAGCGAGGGCTCGCCCCTTGTTCGTGAACGCTCGCCGATCCCTGGTGATTACTACTCAATACCATTTGGTTTGCTTCGCAAACCAAGCCTCCTTTTGCAAGAGACTTCCCTTTTTTTTACTTTAACACTTAATGCACCCTAAACTAATAGCCGCATTAGTAAAAAAACTTCTTCGTCTTGTTCACTGTACAATTTTGAATATATCATGTTAATTTCGTAATATTTTCGATATCTACTTTCTCGAATAATCGTCTGAGGATCAAGTGGAAAAGAGTGCCCACACCAACACTCCTATCGTAGAGTCAATGTCCAACGACGGCGAAACCTCCGCCTACTTCTCGTGATCGTTCAAGGGTGTTTGACGTTGAATCTTCGCGACCTTAAGCGAGGAACAATTTGTACACCATCGCAAAATTATACTTTTTATCGCATCGAATTTATTTATGAACTAATATTAAAGTAATTATACCATAAGAAAAAGTGCATTCTAAAATTTGACGTGGTATTTTGAAATTGATAAAATAATAGTAATAAGCAATAATTACGACATTTTTAGTTTTGTAACTGAAATTACGATCTAAAAGTTCCGATATTTGTATGATCAACTTTTAATTGCATTTACATTATTTATTAGCAAATAATAGTACTACAAGGAAGAGTATATTCTAAGATTTGCAGTGATGTTTTCAAATTAAAAAAATAATAGTATTAAGCTATATATACGACAGTTTTAACAAAATGTAACTAAAATGACCCAGTATTCCGAAATTTGCATGACCAACTTTTGATCTAGTTGTAATAAGCTTTACGAAAATGATCCGATTTTTCCCGAATTTCCAAAAATATTATCAGGAACCAAATTTAAATTTATGTAAAAACTCGACGATCCGTAAGAAAAAAACGTTTACAGGTACTTTAAAAAACCTCATGGCTGAAGACTGAAAATTTGTATGTATTTTGCTCACTCGGGATAGAAATTTCGCTTTTTTCGACTTTGACACTTAATGCATCCTAAACTAATAACTGCATCGGAAATAAATATTCTTCCTCTTGTTTCCTGTATAATTGAAAAAAAAAATGTTAATTTCGTAATTTTCTGATCCGTACTTTCTCGGGAAACCGTCTAAGAATTGCCCGAAAAAAGTGAGGAAAAAGGATGTGGCTGCAACTTTGACGGCGGCAACGCCTTTTTAATGTAGAGAGGTTCTCTGAATTCATTAAAGGACTATTTTAAAATGTACTAGGAATAAAATGTGATCGTATCGTTATTTCTTGTCTTCAATTGTGAATTAAGGAAAAATGAAAGGCAATTTTCGCCTTTCTATGTGAAATAAAGCCAAGAGATTTAAGACAACCGAAAATGTGGTCATAAAACATCTGTTACGAAGACCAGCTGTGGGGGGTTTTCCGGAAAATATCCATCACTTTTTCAAAGTTGCCTCATATCCGGGGAACTGGATCGGGAATGAAGACAGGAGCGAAAGGGGAAATAGATCGGGTATTTGAAACAAAGCGACAAATACTTTTTCGGTTCTTCCAGAAATGTCCTTCTTTTTTCATTTCCGCCGGAAGTTGCTATTAGAGGACGCGTTCTTCTTCCTTTCGATTTGTTTAACTTAAGTGTTTGCTTTAAAAAGGAAATGGAACATTGTCCCGTTGGGAGAATAAATATTGGAAATGGAAGGAGTTCGTTTTTTCTTTTTGGAAAAAAATCCTTGTTTGTGTTAGTTAGAAGGAAACACGCAGACGGTCCTTTGTACCGAGTGTTAAGGAGTAAACTATCTCTTGTATTAAAAAAAAGGAGCTAAGAACTGTGAAGGTTACATATGCTACTGAAATGTTCCATTCATTCTGTCTTGGAACGATAAAAAAGTTGTCTGTGTTTTCAAATATTTATTTATACTTTGATGAAATTCTTTAAAGACTGTTTCAGTCAGGACAAAGATGAAGGATTTTGTTTTTATTAAGCTCATGTGGTTTTTTGGAAGCAGAGATTAGGTTGACATAAAGGCTTAAAATTTTATTTTTAGATGAACGGAAAAGCTATTGTTGATGGAGAGAAGTTTGGTGGTCGATAGTACTATATTTGATACTACTGCAAGTTTTCAGATTTTTCTGTAATTTAGAGAATCCGATGCATTTGAAAGAGACTGAAAATAACATTCAAAGTGCAGAAATTTTAAATTCATAAAAGTGATCTGGGAACTTGATAAATACTCTCTCATGAGGATGTTATATAGTTTAATTTAATCCTTAAATTATTGTGTTTATTATTTGAAAATATTTTCTACTATCATATTATTTTTGTGTTCATTGATATTCATTTGCCTTGTACTTAGGTTCCTATGCTCTAATATAAACTGTCTTTCATCATGCTTCTTGATAATTTAATTAAATTTTCTTTAATTAGTTCTTTTTTTCATTATGTAAGAAAGCGCATATACATCCATATATTTACCATAGTCTTTTAGAACACTATCCTCTTTTACCTAATTTATTCATACCCTTATAACTTTAAAATACTAATTTTAAGCTAGGTAAGTAAATGGAGTCAGCGCAATTTAAAAATATTATTAAAAATTCTCCTTGTATTAGAGTAAAACAGTAGTTCAAAAACGTTATTTTAAACTAGCAGAATAACCAGGCGTACTTGGGTTTAATCAGTTAACTAACTTCTGCTTTCGTTAATAATTGTAATTACTATTCATCATTTCGCACCTCGGCAAGAAAAGTGACGCTACTCAAAATGGCAGAATTTGAGAAACATCAACTTAAAGGTTACTCTAAAACTTATTTTGAAATAATATAAGCTTCTTTTAAATTTTAGGTAAGTATTTATGATGGTAATTTCAACTCATATTATTTTCTATAGAATAGTAATATAACTCACTGGGACACCTCATATATATTTTTGAATGACATAACAACACAATTTATATTTTTTTGACACTTGTCACTTTTCTTGCCGGGGTGCGATAAGTTTCAACTACTACACTCCAATGAACGAACACAGTTTCACAAATGCTAATTAATAAAAAATGTAACATTATACCTTTGGTAGTATTTAAAATTTTTAGTAAGAAAGAATAATATCTGGAGACGTGCAAAACTTACCCAGAATGCACAGAAAAATTGAGAGGATATAAAAACACTTGCATTTCATTTAAAAACTAAAACGTTTCCAAAAATTACGAGACAAAAGGTTAATTAAAAAAACTAATTAAACATTTACTTACCGTGATTACAGATATTCAATGAAAAAATAATATTTAAAAAAATGCTTTCACATCTTAAAACAGATTTAAAAAACCTTTGAACGAGAAGAAAGGAATGTGTCTTGGTTTTTCACTGCAAAACGGATTCCTGGAATATAAGCTAACGGATTACTGCAATTTAAAAAAAGCAAACGATTATTAATAATTGTTTTTTGGCAGATGTCAAAAATCTATATATATAATTCTCTTACGTGCCACGCAAAAAAGACGTTATTTGTAATCACGTTTTGGCAACACTGTACGATTGTTTGTTTATCGCGAAGTCTCGCGCATCGATTGAATTTATAGTGTTATCGGATGAAATTTTATTGGGAAAAAAAGGAAATTTTAATGAGCTGTTGCAGTTAGTTTATAATAGAAATAAAAAAAAAAGCGGAAGATCTTTTCAGGGCTATTTAAAAAACGGTCCTTTTCAGGGCCAACAATTATAGTTCAACAAGACGCTTGCACGGCAACAAACTCATTGAAAAAGTGTGGGTCGTTTGAGTGCTGGGAAAGTGTACACACAAACAACATGCTGGGTATTCAATTTCCAAAGCAGCGCTCACATATCGAGTCAAAATTTGCACAAAGTTTTCATTTGAATTCTGATTTTAGAGATACTGTATATATTTTTTCTGTAATACAGCAAATTTAGATTTGAAAAACATTTTTTTTAAAACATATTTTGTAAACAATCCCTTCTGCTAGGACACATGTCTTCATTGAGGCGAGCGAAGCGAGCATAGGTTCGCTCAGCGAAGCAATCCTCCGGGGGTTGGCGAGCGTTAGCGAGCAGGGGGCAGGCCCCCTAGTAATTTCTAAAGCATTAAGGTTCTATATTAGCTAGTAGACCGTGACTAGACCTATTTTGAAAGTGTTGTGCTGTATGTTTTATGTATTTTTAATATTTTCGTCTGTACCAATTTTCCTTTGCACCATGAACGCATAACAAAGAAATGAATAAGTATATTAATAAGTGGAACAGCTACACTCTACGTTTATGAGCGATGGCAACGGACTTGGCGATATATTTTTGGCGCACTTCTAAAGTTGCCATGGAAAGAAGGAAATAATTATTTCCTAACTCTTTTTCTGTCACATTTTTTGTTCTTTTTACAACACACTTTTTAAGCACATTTCAGAACGTTTTAAAAAGTATATTTAAAAAAAAAACTTTCTCAAAAAGTAGTAAGCTTAAGCAAGCACATTTCAAAACACATTTGTGAACCAGCAGAGAAACTAAACTAAGAATGGTAAGAGTTCCCTGAAGCTTATCAATTACACTAAATACAGTGAGCATGTTGAAAAAGAAAAAGATTTACAAAAGAAAAAAGCAAGAAATAATACCCGATAACGTCAGAATTCTCTCGTAAAAAAATAATGAAAACGAAAATGGTCAAAAAAACAAAACTCTTAATCCTGTTGTGAAAACTATTATAACAAAATAAAAATTCCACAACTGTCAAAATACAAATAAATGGACCAATGGTACCACAGAAAACGATTTAAAAGGATCAATGCAATCAAAAGATATTTTAAAAACAAAATAACCAATGGGAGGAAAGAAAAATTTTCAAACGAATCAATGAAATCAAACGACTTAAACGGATTTTGGAAGAACTTTCTAGAATATTCAAAATGAAAATTGAAAGTTTCGGTGTGCCGAGGTTGCCATGAAAACCGCAACAAACGTAATGAAAGATGATTAATTTATCGTAACTCGCTACTAGAAGTGCGCCAAAAAATAGCCAAGCCGTTGCCATCTCTCATAAACGTAGAGTGTAGCTGTACCTAATACTCTTGCAACCGCTAGATCTGAAAGAAAAAAAGAAGAGAAGTTGCTTAGCAACGGAAAACGATTTTGTTGTTACGCAGCCGTACGGCTTGTAATTCAGCTACAAGTCCGCGTGTCCGAAGCTACTAGTTTGGTTTACTACAGATTGTCCTAAAAGTTGCCGCAATCCAACAACCCTCCGATTGCTCATCCGTTACTCTTCTGAGCGGGCAAGAAGTGCCAACAAGTGTGAACTGCTCTGAACCTTATATCCAGTGACGCGCACAGTTCTTTTACGGAAATGTTGCTTCTTAGCAGCATTTTTTAGTATTAATGCTAAAAAACAAATTACTAACCCTTTTTCTAATGATCAAAAATTTTGAAAATCTCATAACACAGAGGTTATAGGTCTGTACTTATAATATTCAAGGGGGATCCATAATAATTTTGTAAAATTGTGATTGAAATGCAATATTTTCATTTTAGATGAAACATATTCATTCAAAATTCGTTATTCGTAACAGACAGTCAGTATGACGCGGAAATTATGTATCTTATTAAACTTAAATGCTTATATTTGATGCTTGAATATACAACATTATTTCCTTCATTCACATATTGCAGTTTTAAAGAGCAGTGACTCGAAAGCAAAATAGGAGCATTTTGACGTAAATGCGCTTTCCACTTTGACGTGCTTTATTCTTTCAACTGTAGATGAACATATCTATAGTAATGCTAAGTTCTACTACAGAGGATTAGTATCCTTTTCAAATGTCAACTAGTGATGCGACATCGACAGCAAAACATTGATGATAAAAATTAAAACATCGATGTTGATAATACATCGCCTCCAAACCATCGATGATAAAAATTAAAACATCGATGTTGATAATACATCGCCTCCAAACCAGCAATGTTTTTAAAATTCAGTGTATTTAAATTCTTTTCCCTATTTATTAAAACTGGTTTAGCAACTAGTGATGCGACATCGGCTCCAATACTTCGATGTTTTTATAAAACATCAATGTTTTGAAAACATCGACATCGATGTCGCATACCTACTTTTCAGACCCTTCACCCTTGGCTACTTTGGTCTAAAAGTATGTTCAATTTGCTGATTATAAAAATTACGCTAATGGGTTATTTTTTTAATTTTTGTAACGGTACTTTTTTCATTTAAAAATGAAACATCGATAACGTTAAAACATCGACAAGTATAAACATTGATGTTACAAAAACATCGACTCCAACACATCGATGTTTTTAAAAAAAAACATTGATGTTTTGAAAACATCAACATCGATCTCGCATCCCTAATGTCAACTGTTACTCCCCAACTTTTAGATAAACGATACAATTAGTACTAACTCAAAGTCTTATCAGGGAGGTTAGTTCTTCGGTTCAATAACGCCGCAAGTGCTGTTTCAAACAATTATGCAAGAAGTGTGTTGAATTTGACTACGTCAATGTTGTAAGTGGTACATTGTGTTATTGTTAATCTAAAATCCCTTTCCGCTTCTTGATGTATATAAATGAATAAATAAAAATGTCAAAAAAACCCCCAAATATTTCATGAAACTAGTAATAAAAATAAATGAAGAAATGTTCTGGGTAGTCAGTGATATTGTGATGAATATTAAACTCCAAATTTAAAGAGAACATCAACGTAACTTCAGAATTGGGAATGACTATTCAAAACATACCAATAAGAGAGGCATTTTAAGACTAAAGCCATATATGTCATTAAAGCTTTTATTTTCATAAAGCTTTCTCTCCTGTCGAAATTAATAGTAATTAGTTTTCGTTTGTATAACAAATCAATGAATTACGCTTGCGCTATTGTTCTTTAGCAACAGCAATATATCATTTAGTGGGAAACTGTCTGTTATTTTATCGTACATTTTCATAGTTTGTCTCTAGAATATCAATATATAATTTTATCTATTTTATAACTGTTGTTGTTAAGTTAAAACGTGTTGATATAAGAGCTCAGATTGTTAAATATGCAGTTTGACGTCTATACAAAGGAAACTGATAAAATAATGCATGACAAATTGGTATGTCGAGGACACAACCGTAGTTTTGAAGTGCATACTCGGTATTGATATTGAATTGTGAAATGAATGAAGAAGACATAGAAAGTGTGAACCATTGTTATTGTTATTATTCGACAATTAATTTACAACTTGAATGATTCAAGTGCAGTATGATATTAATATTAAAGAATAATTGTATTGCTTAAAATCCTGTGATTGTAGTGTAGTTCGGTAGTTTCGCATAACACCACATACGCAGTCCTCACTCCACGCAATGTAAAGTTTCACTAGCCGAAAGCAAGCTCGCTTAGCGTTATAGAATTTCAACGGATTACGGACAATACGTATTATTACAATTTTAAAATTGCATTTAAAGAGGTAAACAACATTTTCCAATTTCTCTTACCTATCCATAAGTAATGCTCTGTTGCACATATTTTACTCTGCAAGTGCTTTGACGTGACTAAAAGCATTGCCTACAATGAGAGGATTGTGTGGCTGTAAAAGAATGACTAGAAAATCTTTTATGATAAACAAAACTTTTGAATTTTTATATAAATCCTATGTTACATGGTTGAAGAAAATACTTATCTGTCTGACGGCTGTCAACTTGGTAGGCGAAATTTTGAAAATTACAGCACAAATATAGAACTACAGCAGGACCTTAAATCTTATCTCTGTTTTCAAAGAACTTCAACTTCTTGGATAATATGATAAATATAAACCTGTAAAAGTTGAGTCTAGAGGAAAATCTGTCACGGGGTATTTTATTATCAAGCGTCAAAACTTGTTCAAATATTTCATGTATTCTCGGAATAGCTTTTAAAGAAATTGAAAACCTTTCAATAAATATACGTGTCAAAAATACATACGTAAGTTGGAGTAAATGTTTATTTTATCTTTTCAGAATCACTCGTTTTGTTTTTTACATTTATTTTGATTTATTTCTAAAAGTTTTAAATATTATATTTTGATTACTACGCAGGAATATGAAATATATACTAGCTCATATTCTCATATTCGTATGCCCAACTCACCAATGGATCTTCCAATGTTTTAATCATTTCCATTCTCCAGTGCTAGTCAAAAAAGCAATTTATTCAAGTTAAGACGTTTAAGTTGACGGTTTAACAAACAGGGTACAAACGTATTTGTTATCGCATAACGCTAAAACACAGTAGGAACACCAAACTAACGTTTGATCAATTGATCACACATGATTGTTAAGTTTCAGATACATACTGAGACATACAAATTGATGAGTGTAAAATATAACCATAATAAGCCCAAATTACTAAAATTGGAATTCTCTAATAAATACAATATGAGCGAAGTAAGTCCCAAAGTATATTACTCTCCCTTATATAGATGAAACATTCAGCAATTATTTCAAATTTCATGGATATTTAATGTTTAAAAATATTTTTAATTTATATTAACCACTGCTATATGCCAATCGAATGGTTTTTGGTTTTCAATAAGACTACTAACCATATTGATTGAAGATTGACAAAAAAGTGTATTCTATTCACTTTTTATCAATCCAATGCTTTTTCGGAATTGACTAATGCTGTTAACATTACACATTAACAGTAAAAGAGAAATGTATTACATTCATCTTGTATTAAATTAATACTTTTAGAAAAAAATCGAACAATGCCGTTAACCTATTGGTTAATAAAAAAGGATTTTCCAATCATATTGTGCAGTCGATTGGATTTCGGAATTCAATGATGCTGTTAGCCGTATCGATGGACGTTTGATGAAAAACATTATCTACTCTTTTTATGTCAATCGAATGTTTGTGGCATTGCATAATGCTGCTAAACACATAGATTCACCACTGCTAAAACCAATGCTAACCTATTATTTGACGATATTCTTTACTGAATGTATATGACAGTTACAAGTACACTCACTGCCAAAAGTTAAGCATGGAGAGAAAAGTATTAATTTCCAGAAGCCAAGCTGAAATTGAGAGGCTCCAATTTTTCTGCAGAGGTATGCAAATGTGCAATGTAACAGCCAATCACTGTATCGTGAAATATTCAAAAAAGGCAGTCGTATAAGAAGCCAGCAATATGAATGGTTAGATGAGTGTTTAAATAAGTGTTTAGAACATTTGTACGATTAGTTTTCAATACAGACGTGTTTCTATGGCTTCCAGAACACGAATGGCAGATAGTAAACACTGGAGTTCTGTGGGACACCTTGAAGCAGGGCAATCAATCATTGATATTGCTTTTTTCTTCGGCGTTCATAATTCCGTCCTTTAAAGAATATGGAAACAATTCCAAAGAAGGCAAACAGTTGTCCAAAAACCTGTGGTCGGCAGCCCAAGGGATACGACCCCAGCGGAAGATCGATATATAGCTGTTGTAGCGAAGCGGAATTGAAGAGCAACCTCCACACGTGTGACATCTATGGTTGCAGCGTCCATTGCTGCGTCTGCCACTACTGAGCGCCGAAGGCTACACATGAAGGGACAGTACGCCCGGGTACCACGAGTTTCTGTTCCCTTATTCGTCAAATCCAGAGGGGAACGATTATAGTGTCGACAACATGTGAATTGGACTGTCTGATTAGGCTAACGTTATGTTCATGGATGAATTGAGAGTTGCCCTGGAGTCAGATGACAAACGCATAAGGGTATGGAGAGAACAAGGCGCAAGAAATCGGCCCCAGAACATCATCGAGCATCACGTATTCCGAGGTGGAAGCATCATGGTGTGGGCCGTGATTTCGTTGGGATATCGCACCGACCTGCATATCTAGAGACGGAGTTCTGTGACGGCTGTCTGGTATCGGGATGAAGTCCGAGAACCCACAGTGAGATTGTATCACTTTGAAGAGCAGTTTGTCCTTTCGTTTTAATGGATGATAATGCTCGTCCCCATAGAGCTGGCATCGTCGACGACTGTCTGGAGAGTAAGGGGATTGCGCGTTTGGTTTGACCGGCGTATTTGCCCGAATTTAATCCCATTGGAAATCTTTGGGATACCCTCGGTCGTGCTAAGTCTGCACGTTTCCCATCCCCAGCTATTCTCACACAGTTGCAAACTGCTCTAACGGAAGAATGACGATTACTTGACTCTGGGGTGGTTGATCACCTCATAGAAAGCATGGTCACACACTGTAAACTTTGTATGAGGATGAGGGGTGGTCACATTCTGTATTAATGTCGGTTTTGTTTATTTGTTTTGGATTTAAACATCATTTTGTTAATGACTTCAATGCTATAATCCTTCACAATGTTGGATTCTTATACGACTGCCTCTTTTGCATATTTCTCGACACGAAACCGTGATTGGCTGTTACATAACATATTTGCATACTTCCACCTACTTCTGCGGCAAATTGCAGCCTCTCAAATTCAGATTGGCTTCTGGAAATTAACATTTTCCTATCCGTGTTTAACTTTTGGCACTGAGTGCATAAACAAACTACTGAAAAAAATATATATATATTTGCATTAAAGAACTAATCGTTGGCATAGAGAAAGATACACCATTGCGTTGTAGATAAAAAAAATAAAAGATTATAAACATTTTAATTGCATATCTTTCAAGCACATTACACTGACTATATTTTGCACCATCATGAAAATGTGCATTAAGTAAATATGAAAAAATATCAGTTTATGAGTTTCTTCTCTAGGTCAACGCAATGTAATAATGCCCAGTTACAAACAAGCCAGACGGTTATAGAAAGTATTACTTCCTCTACCCAAATGCTCTCACATGATACATTCCAGAGTTTCCTAATGCAAATTATTGTGGTTAGGTCTAGGTTCGCTGCCTAATCTCAAAAATGTTGTCCCATTCAGCTATCATGTATCAATTCGGAATTCATTTATTGAAAATTATATTTGTGACATCTGGAAATTGAAAAACAAGGCACGAAATGTCACTTTAAGAATACTTACAGGAAACACGTTCCACTGCAGAAACAATGACATCATCTCCATTAGTTTGGCAGAAAAAGTCTCATTAACAACATACTGAAATTAAACTTGAGTAGCAAGACAAATTTGCGTAACATGTCAAGTCATATGTTTCGAGACGGGAACTGCATACACTAACCAAAACATAACCACTCTCTATATTTAGCATTCCGTAAAAAACATCTCATATCTCAAAATATCAATTTTACAAATTCCTCAAAGGGAATATTGATTCTTTTATCCAATCCACCTTCTTTCACACAAAAAAAAATCGCATCTATCAACCCGTTAATGTTTTCGACAACTTTGAATACATGCGAACACCATCTTCCACCAACATTGCGACGCTCACAAGAGCACTCGTGCCAACAATCACCCCCAAACCCCAAAACAACAGCCGGAAGAACGAACGTTACCTAGGTCTTCACCCCTAAGAAGCAAGAAGAGGGGGTGGACCCGGTGGCACGGGAGAAATTGCATACGGAAACGTGCTCACGAGGAAACGGGGATTTCATTCTGTGTGTGCCGCTTATCGCATCGGGCGTGGCGTAATGGGAATGTTCCGTGATCAACCGATGCCTTTGTTACAAATCCCAGACAGGATCGTGAGTCGCAGGGTTAATGGGGCAGACCGTACATCATCCGAGGATGGAAGAAAACTAGAGAGATGGATTAGGTTGGAGGGGATGAATCCTCCTTTCTTCTCCCACCTTTCTCTAGATTTTTTTTTATGGAAAATATTTTAGGAAACAATGTTTTTTTAACCCTTCCCATGTCCATTCCTATGTCCATTGGAAGGTACATTCCCTGGCGAAGCCCATATGCCATTAGAGAAGCCATGGGATAGAACTCGATCGTGGTCTACTTCCGTTTAGGTATTAAGGGATGATCGTCTGAATTAATCCTTCTAGGGACGGTGAAAAATCTGGCGTCCAACCTCATTGAAATGGTGAAATTTGAGAAAATATTTATAGAAAATGCGTTTCGTTGACCCCTTTTTTGCGACTAGATGAAGTCACTATAGATGTAGGGAAGGCTCAGAGGAAAATGTGTCCTTTTGACACCTCTTCTTCACTCTCCCTCTGTTGCGACTTGCTGAAGTCACAATGGATATAGGGAAGACACAGAGGAATCTTTGGTAACGGTCTCGATACAAGTTACTTCGTTTCGCGCAGGTTTCGGAAAACGAAAATGAAACATTGCTTATCGACCTCAGACTATCAATTTTCTCAGTGTTCATATATAACCGGAGATATGCGTTGTTAGGACCGGTGCACACATCCGAATTTTAAATGCACAGTGTTGCCGTAGCTAACTATGCACACACCACCGTAAAATGACGCCAGTACTCATTTGGCCGACATTTGCTATGGATAACTATCGAAGAAAACGTCTTTGTTTCGCTTACTTGGTGTACAATAAATGTATTTTGAAACAAAATAGACTCTACTGGCTACATCCGCGTACTGTTTTAAGACTTACAAGAGGTAGATTTTATGCATCTTTTGCGGATTAACGAGAAAATCCAGATAATTTTTTAATTACTTCTGAATAAATGTTCGATCATTTGATGATCATACGGGAGAAATTACTGACAAGATTATGTCTCGAAATATCTGGATGAGTCTCCATGCCACATTTCCAATTATATATCCAAATCATCAATGTTCACCGCCATTACTATAAAAATATCAGTAATTCATATAAAAGAATACACCGCAGTTAGTATAAAAATAACGTAAGTGTGCACCACTGAATTGTGAGAACAACAGCATAAAAAATCAGTAAGAATCTTGATGACGAGATATCTCATTATTAGCAATATTTATCAGATATTTGATATATCGTCGAAACCACTTGAAGTGGTAAGTTTGTAGGGCTTTGGGTGAAATTTCCACATAGGCGTCTGTTTTATTTCCATGACCTTCATAATTCGACTTGCATGAACCTACATGCCTTGTCATAGTTCTGATGCCTGAATTATTCATTAGACTCGCTCCCATGTGTCCATTGAAGATACATGCCCTGATGAAGTTCATGTACTATTAGGGTAGGTTTGTGCTAGAAGTCGATCGTAGTACACCTGTAGGCTGTTAAGAGTTTTTTAGCGGTGACCATCTGAATTATCCCCATCAGAAGCGATAGAACGTCTGGTGTCCCACCTTCTTGAAATGATGAAGTCTAGGATCTGAATACTCAAATTATACTTCGGCAGCTAAATGCGGTAGAATATTGCCTATCCGAGTTAATATGATGTCTCCATGGCTCACTGGGTTTACTCGATGCGCTATGGATCTACGAATTGAAGGTAGTGCAAGTTCCTTTCTTGTCCAATACAATTCCTCCTTGAGTGGTTCCCAACTTGGCCTTTGCGCCCCTTAAATCCCAAAACCAACCAACCGAGGTAATGTGGACCGTGGATATCTCAGATAACAGAAACTGATCAGGGATATGAATACTCAAAGTACACTTCGGCAGCTAAATACAGTTGAATATTGACTATCCGAGTGAATATGATAGGTCTCCATGGCACACTGGGTTTACTTGATGTCCAATGAATCTACGAGTTGAAAGCAGTTCAAGTTCCTTTCCTGTCCAATACGTTCCTCACTGAGTATATTTTTCTTTTCTGGATCAGTAAATGTTTCTTGCGTGTACATGTCTATTACCTGACTTTGTCCTGCGTTCAAGCAACATGGCCTTCCCCCCACCTCTAAACTCCAAAACCAACCAACCAAAGTAAGGCGGACCGTGGCCACCTCAAATAACCCGAAACTCGAATAATACGGACGCAGTAACTCAGAATAATAAATTTTATTTAAAAATAAAGCGAGCTCAAGGAAGAGTATTTAAAAAGAATTAGCCTTGTACTAGATTATGATACATCTGTTCTCAGACGGCAAAATAATATGTCACTTTCCCAAAAAATTGAGGGAGTCCCATCCTGGAGTCTGGTTTGCTAAGGTTTAGAAGGTGACAAAATTACGTAAGTCTTTTTTTTTCAGTTTATGAGAAAACGAAGGTGGAGAATTGTAGTAAGTCAAAAACCACAGAACCACATGTTGAATGTTGAATCTTAAAATTGATGTCACGAAAAATTTAAAAAAGTGACATAACATTTTGCCATCTGAGAAATATATATTTTTCTAAACACTCTGAGGGTCGTGGACGCATTTTTTCGCCATACAATCTGCAGTTTTACATGTATGAAATTCTAACTAATTTTCGAGTACTTGGTAAATAGAAGAATTCATAGGAAGAGTTCTTGATCAATATAATCCTACTTAGGAATAGTTCTTGATCAATATAATCCTACTTAGGAAGAGTTCTTGACCAATAGATTTTTCCTAGGTAGAGTTCCTAACAAAAAGAATCCTGCCTAGGAAGAGTTCTTGACCAATAGATTCTTTCTAGGTAGAGTTCTTGACAAAAAGAATCCGGCCTAGGAAGAGTTCTTGACAAAAAGAATCCTGCCTGGGAAGAGTTTTTGAGCAATAGTATCTGACCTGGGATCAACCAATAAATAATACCTTAAACCATTTATTCATTAAGTGCATTGTTAGGCAAAAGAAATCGTATGACTCGGAGAATCTTAAATTTTACCGAAAGAAGTTATTTTACGTACCAGTCGTTGTAAATCTCCCTTAGTGTGGAAATATAGAGTCCTATTTATTTTAGAACATACTATAACTATAACATAAATACCAAAACTTCAATATACATCTTCACCATACATCAATTGTAACACGAAACCAGATTACATAAATTAATGAATTTGTGTAGTTCTAATATCAAAATATTTCAACCCGAAATAGAACAGTATTAATTATACTCATTGAGTAACTAATAAAACTAGTCGACAGTGAAATTTGTTTTTTAACGAAAGAACCCAATCAATTCTGAATGATTTCAGCGTGCTGACCACGAATATCACCTTAAAAAAAGTTGATTGGCTCTTGTTGCAGAGATATGGACGTTTTGTCCGTTATATAGGTGTTATCGCGTAGTATAATTCAATTAAATAAAATAAATATATGGAGACGAAATTGTTACGGCATATTTCACCATTCTTTTACACAAATAAGTTATTGCATCATACACATCAAGTTTCTATTGACGGCTTCATGAAGGTTATTGTGCAAGAGCAAGCAATAGTTTATTTACAAACATGAAACGGCATGACTCGAGTAAGTTTCTTTCATTTCGTCCATACTTTTCGAAGCTCTGGCATACACAAGTGATCGTTACAGTGTAAAATCAATAGTAGTTCCTCGTGACTGCGTTAATGGTGCTATTAACTTCTGTTATATTTGTTGAGAAGTGACATTTGCTGCACAGAAAAATATCACCAATTGTTAAGAAAGCGCATCATTTGTATTTTGGTTGCAAGACAGGCGAACAGGACAAAGAATGGGCCCTACACGTATGTTGCCACACTTGTGCAGTAAATATTTCACTGTGGCTTAGTGGCGAAAGAAAGGCAATGTCATTTAATGTGTCCATGATTTGGAGGGAGCCGACAATCCTATTGATGATTGTTATTTCTGCGTGGACCATCAGTTTTTAGAGGTATCACCAAGAAAAAGAAGCAGACAGTTGACTACCCTAACATACCATCTGCTCTGTGTCCTGTCTCATATGGCGAAGGATTCCCTATTCCAGAGTCTCCTGCAGATTTTTCTATCAGTTCAGACGAGGAAGATCGCCATGCGTCGTCCTCGAAATCTCCTAAACAGTCAACGTCAGCATGTGGTGGCATTATGGAAGACGAGTTTTCGTGTTTTGATGAAACATCTGAGCCACATAAACGTAGCTCGAATGAATTGAACGATCTTGTTCGATATTTGTATCTGTACAAAAGCAAAACGGAATTACTGGCCTCAAGACTTCGACACTGTAATCTTCTCGAACAAAATGTCCGAGTGACTTCATTTCGCCACCGTCATCAGTCCTTCGAATCGTTCTTTGGAAAAGAACAAAGCCTTGTGTTCTGTTGCGATATTGATGGCCTACAAGAACTCGGCATTGCACATGAGCCTCATAAGTAGCGGCTGATTATAGACGCGTGACAGCTGAGTCTCAAGGCGGTTTTGCTGCATAACGGTAATCAGCTTCCATCCATACCTATCTTACATGTTGTCTACACGAAGGAAACATTACGATGATCGATGATTACGATTACGATGAACACGACAAACACACGATGATATAAAGCTATAATTGGAGAGGATTACCTACTGCAAGTATGGCTGGCAGATTTGTGCTGACCTGAAGGTAGTGGATTGGTTTGCAATATGGGTACCCGAAGCACACACTGTTATTTTTCTTTGTTTATTGGATAGCAAAACAATCGATTTTCACTGCACTGGCCTTCGAGAGTGTCTTTTAATCCTGGAGAAATAAATGTACAGAATTCACCATTGCTAGAACCGCACAAAATCGTTATTCCTCCTTTACACATCAAGTTCGGCCTTATCAAAAACATATCTTGTTAAAAGCCACATATAAGAATGGATTAGCATTCAAGTACCTGCATGAAATATGCCCTTGTCTCAGTGAAGCCAAAATTAAAGAGGATGTTTTTGTGGGTCCTCATACTAAGCAGCTCTTCAGCGATATGAAGTTTAAGAAATTTTTTCAAAGTAAAGAAACATAGGTTTGGGATGCAATCTATCAAGTGACTAACAACTTACTGGGGAATGTGAAGGCCAAAAACTACAAGGAGCTGGTCTAAGATAAATTGGTTTTATTTCATGATTTCGGATGAAATCTGTCGTTAAAGATTCATTTTCTTGACTCACACTTGAATTTATTCCCTAATAACTGTGGGGAGGTCAGTAATGAGCATGGCGAACGTTTACATCAGGACATTTTCAAGATTTAGCAACGGTACCAGAACAAATGATCCCTATTAATTCTGTCTAACTATTGGTGGACGCTCATCAGAGATACTCCCCTCGTTCATCACAAATGACACGCCAAAACAAAGCGAAAGTTTGAAGATTAAAGTATTCTTAACATGTATTATATTTACATATACAGGGTGTTTCGAAACTCATGGGCAAAAATTTAAGGGGTGATAGAAAACATCTAAACAAGCAATTTTCACCATACAATTCAAGGGTTGAGAGCAAGTGGTGAACTGCTAGACGGCGCTGTAATGGAAAGCATAAAGCGCGAGTTTTCTTACACATCGTCATTTCTACCGTGGATTTCAGACTGCATGACGACGTACAGTAATCAGGGAAAGGCGGAAATGCATTTTATGTATGGTCTTGCGAATGGGAATGTTCTGGAAGCCGAAAGACTGCACATGCAGCGTTTCCCGAGAAGACACGTGCCAGACCGAAAAATGATCGAGCGGTTGCATCGTTGCCTGTGCGAAACGGGATTCTTTGTCACCGGCATGCATGATACAGGTCATGGCAGGAGTGTGCGGCCGCCACAAGTTGTAGAGGATATTCTGCAAAGAGTGGAAGATCGTCTGGATATTAGCACGCAAAAGGTTTCCCGTGCCATAAATGTGCCCCACTCGATTGTTTGGCGAGTACTACGAGACGAAGAATTGCACCTCAACCATGCACAGAAAGTGCAAGCCATGATACCTGCAAATTATGCGCCACGTGTTGAGTTTGCACGTTAGTTTTTGCAACATCTAGCAGCGCAGCCTGATTTTAGTGCACATGTGTTATTCACGGATGAATGAACCTTTACTCGTGAAGGCATTTCTAAAACGCACAACCTTCATGTGTGGGCATCTAACAATCCGTACGACACACGTCCTCATGCGTATCAGAAGGGTTTCAGTGTAAATGTTTGGGCTGTAATTGTGGGTGACCACTTGATCGGCTCATACCTTCTGTCATTTTTAGTGGAAGGCAGAACATACCTCACATTTTTACTACAGGTATTGCCAGACTTACTTCAACGTGCTGCAGCAAACACACAAGCACTATGTGGTTCCATAATGACGCATCACCGCCTTTGTTATATCAGCTAGGATGTGCTGAGCGCTTTAGACGCTAAATTCCCAGGGCGATGGATTGGTCCAGGTGGGCCCACACCTTGGCGAGCACTCTCACTTGATCTCTCCTGTCTGATCTTTTTCCTGTGGGGTCATTTGAAAAGTCTCGTCTACGAAAGCTCCATCGACTCCAACGAGGACCTAGTTGACAGGATTTCTGTTGCTGCCGGTGTCGTCCGAGACATGCTGGGTATGTTTGAAAAAGTGTAACGCTCGCCACGTCGCATGTGTAACGCCTGCATTAAAGTAAGCGGTTGCTCTCTTGAGCAGTTTTTGTAATTTTGCCACAAATAAAATATTTAGTACCTCCTCTGTCTGTTTGGTGTTTCGTTTTTTGAAGCGATAGTAACTGCGGATACCTCCTAGCGGTTCACCGCTTTCTCTCTGTCCATGTGTTGTAAGGTGAAAATTGCTTGTTTAGATGTTTTCTACCACCCATTACATTTTTACCCATGAATTGCGAAACAACCTGCATACATTCTTTCTCAATAATACGTACACATTACAAAAAACAGTAGCAAATTCGGCCTTTTCATGGCCAAATTCGTATTCAGCACACTGAATTAAATAGGAAATAACTATTTTTTTTTAAATCTCGGAAGCAGAATTTTTTAAAAATTGTGTTGCCCAGTGTATATTGGTGTCACGTTGTTGGAGGGAAGCATTCGCGTTTAATTTTCCAAATTACTCATAAATAAACATTCTTGTTTAGAACAATTAAATTAAATTTGAAACAACAAAGGCGCCTCGAGAATGAATAATTACAGTTGTAAATGTCTTTTCTTCAATATATAGCTTCGAATTAATTGTGAGGATTTATTCTTACGATTGCTCTAACTTAATCACCTATAGAAATTAGTTTTGAAAAGGAACATTAAAATATAATTTGATGACCGCATTTGCACTCAAGTCTCAGATTGCACAGCTAAACTTATCTCCCAACTTCCACCACATACTGCGAACTGGATGATTTAAATTATATATAATTAATACCGTGCTGAGTTCTAAGAAAGTACGCCGAACTACGTATTAAATTAATTAGAGTTTCTCTGTATTTGCGCGAATGCTTAGAATTACAAATAATTTTTCTCTAGGCTCACTGCTGAAATGTGTTAGATTCACGTCAGTTGCAGATGTTGTTACTGGTTTAAATTCCAGGTCTGAGCCCTGCTATATATACAGTGGTAATTCCGAAGTTTGTTAGTCATTCATCGATTAAGAGAACATTTCGACGATTGCGTTTAGTTGAGCTCTTAGGATAGGCACACATTTATCAAGCGAAAATACTTTCAGCGAAAGCATGTTTACCACTAAATTCACCGTTCTTTTGACAACATCAATTTTTACCGATTGGGCCAAAATTTATACGTCTGAGGCGAAAAGTCTTAACTGGGCGCATTATACGTCTGAGTTGATTGCCTTGCCCGATGGCAAGAGCTCGTAATAAATTATCTATATATATAAAATTCAAATACCACTCACTCACTGATTCATCACTGTATATCAAGAACTACAAGTCCTAGGAAGCTGAAATTTTGCAGGGTGATTCTTCTGATACCGTAGGGGTGCACTAAGAAAGGATTTAGAAAAATTCGAATCCTAAGAGGCCTAAAATTGACTTAAGGCCTAAGCCAAAAGCAATTTGAAATCGCCGTAGAAATAACATTGAGTATAAAACGATTGCTATACGCATCTCAGATTGCTTTACCAGTGTTGATCGAAAAACAATTTCCTTAAAATAAATTAAATTATAATATTAATGTTTGAACTGAATTTTTACATCTTTCCCTGATGAAAATAATATTTATAAATATTTGATTGATGAAGAAAGAATATTTAGAACATTTAATTTTATATTTACTTAAATTTTATTATGGAGCACGAAAAGCCCAAACGATCAACTCATTGATCATAAAATCTTAATTTTGCTACTCGGTATCTGGCAATCTCAGAATTAATGTTTAATTTTTTAATTTGATTTATAATTGCTTTATTGGGTATTTGAGTTGAAAACGAGATGGTTCCGGTCACACTTGGGGATTCCCAAGTATTATAAATATGTGTTTTTTTTGCTTATAAATCATTGTCTTTATATCAATATTGTTCAAGTTTTTTGTCGAATTGTTTTACTTTAGAATATATTCAGGAAATCAGACTTCAACATACTAGAACAGATTTTTTTTTTACAGAATTCTGCCTTTTTTAAGTATTGGAATTTTGTTTCTGTTTGCTTATGTGTTCCGGTATAGTACCTATTCCAGAAATATTATTTAAGAGTTGGATTTTATTTATTTATTTCCTGCAAAATATCACTAGACATGAGTAATTTCATGGTGGTATATGTGTATTTCCACCAACTTTCTTTAAATCTTTGGTTGAATACGTAATAGTGTGTAGTTAAAAAAATAAATTTACAAATCAAAATATTTTTAAGTGTGAATTTATTATTTTAAAATGATATAAAAAATTTCAAAAATAACTTTAAAATAAGATGGGTTACGTTAATTTAAAACTGGTTGTCATACTTTGTAGTTCAAAATATATTTAAAAATTTTGGTTTAGCTTTTCATTGAAAGACGATTAAATAAACTAAATTTCATTTGTTTTTCGTGTTTCATGGGCGTTATTGAAAGCTTACGCCATAGTCAAGTAACTACATCTATCATTCTAAATAGATACGTGCTTTCCATTTAGGAACCAAATTTCTTATCTTAAAAAGTACCATAAGGATTCAATTTAAAACTGTATGTGTGTTGGAGAAACGGGAATTTTAACAAGACTTAGTTGATCTTAGAATAATATCACACTAAGTAATTTTGAAAAATTGAAATTTTATGTCTTAGACAGAAAGTTGAGGTTGATTGCTCTATTTATTGAAGCTGTTCTTACACAACTTAGATGCATGTGAATCGTTCGTTGAAAGTGATTTTCTTTTTGTAAGAGCGCTGTAAAATCAACCTTCTGTTTATTAAAAAATTGTTATCGATTGGGTTTAAATTGTCTACTCTGGTGACATGTATTTCAAACAAAATATCTGTTATTACACATGTCACTGAATGGAATTTTCTGGAAAAGTGCATTTTCTTCAAGTTAAATTAGTAACAAATGCTGTAAAAATTTAATTTACTATCTTCTCATATTGATGATGAAATTCGAAAATATCGCTTACTAGATGAAAGAATGGCGCAATGAAAACATATTCATAGGAAAACTAAGTGCAAGACAATCCACCGAAAATTCGTCATTTTTACTGAAATTGAATGCACGGGAATATGCACGGGAACTCGAAAACTTAAAATCAATTTCAGCAGAAGTGTGAAGAATATGAAATGGATTATATGGTTGGATACAACATATATATATGCATATTTACGTCCGAAGTAAACTGTAGAAGCGACGGAGAAGTTAAATTGTTAATAAATGTTTTTTCCCCGTACACTTAAATGATGATAACATTCTTTTATGAAAAATAATTGAAGACTTTTCAATCAACATATTATTAATTCAACCCGAGCAAAGCCGGGTATTTCTGCTAGTACCCTTATAATATCACCACACTGAGAGCATTATTTTCCTCTGGTGGAATCCTGTCTTCGAGGTTGATTGTGGTGGCTCGCTACTCTTTCTCCAAGATCTTTTACGAACTACGTTGTCAAATACAATCCACGTTTCATTACCCGTAACCATCTGCTTCAAAAATGGATCTTTTTCATGGCGTTTAAGGAGCGTGTCGCAGATGGAAACGCGAGCAGTTAAGTTGTGTTCGGTCAACTCGTGTGGCAAGCAAACATTGAGGCAAGAAACGCATCCAAACTGGTACAAATGGTCCTCTACACTTATGTAGGATACATTCAGTTCCGTAGCAATCTCCCGTACAGTTGGGGATGAATTTTTACCGACGTTAACATTTATTACGGCTAGGTCAATCTGGACAGAACTTGGTGAACCACTTTTGATACAAACGTTCTGTTAAGCCATAGTCTCTATACACATTGCAAATCTTTTTATGAACTTCTGCAGCTTTTTTACCTTTTTTTAAATAAAATAGTAAAAAGTGGCGAAAATGGACGTTCCTTTCTTCCATGTTTACAAGCACGCACCTTGAAAAATAATCTAAGTTAGCCGGTGTGCATATGCAAATTACATGCTATTGACATCAGCTGTCACGTGAGCTAGTTAGTTACGCATTTGCGCTGTGCGATAGAGATTGTAAATAGAAGATATTCTGCTCCACAGAAAAACCGAACGAAGTTCGATAAAACAAAGTTAACGAGCCAATCCTATAATTGTGCTGGTGGAGCAAAATATGTCTATTTATAATTATGTTA
Organism: Metellina segmentata; assembly: GCA_947359465.1. NCBI lineage: Eukaryota > Metazoa > Arthropoda > Arachnida > Araneae > Tetragnathidae > Metellina > Metellina segmentata. The sequence continues at coordinate 100,336,025 of OX375879.1, forward strand.
GAAATTAGAATTGTTTGTATTGATGAGTTCCAAACTAACTTTAGGCAGCATATTATTCGAAATAAATTACTATTAGCTACATACCTGAAAGTATGAAAGTGAGAAATAGCTGAAAGTGTTTCGCTACATTCCTGACACGGAATTTGTTTTCTTCACTGCGTAGTTAATTACTAAAGTTCAGAAAACTACTTCGTTTTTCATTCGTTAGATGTACCCACAAACATTTATTTTGGTATTTTATGCCACAAGCAATTTTATATTCACTCTGCCATGACACTACTACCACCAAGTCATCCTCCACTGCTATTGAAGATTGATTTTAGTTTTTAATTCATGTCTCCAGGGCTATAAATTTTTTCGGAAAAAGGAAAAGCGTTTTGTTTTAAATGTTAGAAATTTAAACAAACGTTTTTTTAGCCAAAATTCCTCCTTCGACAAAACAAAGCTGTTTTCGGTTTCAAAGAAAGTGTGTGTTACTGCTTTATGGAAAAAATTCTGTTTAAATAAGTCTTGGTAGATAAATATGTGCCCTTCTTAAGAAAATGGAATCAAAGCCTTTCAAAGCATCCGTGATCGGTAGATGAGGAAGAGTAAGTTTAAGTGAGAGAAAGAACAACTTTAAAAAGTATTCTTCTTTACATACGTATTCAAAAATTGATGACTTTTCCTCCATTTAAATTAGAGACGAATAAAAAAAATTAAACGTATGGAATTGATCCCGAAACGTCGTCTATGGTCCGCTGTGTTGCTACATTGCAACATAAAATTAACTACTTACGTGCTTATCTCAATTTGACTCTATGAATCTTGCTTCAACAGTCTCTGGGTTAGATTTTCTGACCAGGCCGTGTATCCAATTTTACCCCTATCACCAAATTTCCGAGAAAGTTAGAATTTATTTTACTTCACGACACTCACTAGGGATGCGACATCGATAGCAAAACATCGATGTTTTGAACATCGATGTTCAAAATGAAAACATCGATATTGATGATACATCGACCCAAAAACATCGATGTTTTTAAAATTTAGCGTATTTAAACTTTTTTCCCCATTTATTAAAACTGGTTTACCAACTATTGATGCGACATCGACAGCAAAAAAAAAGGTGTTCAAAATTAAAACATCGATGTTGATAATACATCGCCCCCAAACCATCGAAGTTTTCAAAATTCAGTGAATTTAAACTTGTTTCCCCATTTCTTAAAACTGGTTTAGCAACTAGTGATGCGACATCGGCTCCAATACATCGATGTTTTTTCTAAAACATCAATGTTTAGAAAACATCGACATCGATGTCACATCCCTAGTTTTCAGACCCTCCATCCTTAGTCACTTTGGTCTAGAAGTATGTTCAGTTTGCTGATTATAAAAATTATGCTACTTGGTTATTTTTAAAATTTTTATAACGGTACTTTTTTCATTTAAAAATAAAACATCGACAACGTAAAAACATCGACAAGTATAATCATCGATGTTACCAAAACATCGACCCCAATACATCGATGTTTTTGAAAACACATCGATGTTTTGAAAACATCGACATCGATGTCGCATCCCTAGCACACACACACTCTCTCTCGCTTTCTGATTAAATAAACCACATAGATTAGTTAAACGATACCTGATGAAGATTCTATTGATCAAGGTGGTCAAAACTGGTTAGATGTAACGCTCAGACTTTTACTCACTCGACGAATATATACTTATGAACCCGTTGGATGATTAATCCGTAGGTCTTGGTTTAATTACTCTCAGTCATAATCTGACAGTGGTTCAAAATTACGAGATGTCCTCGAATCTTTTCCTGCGGGTTTGGTCCCGAACCGTTGATAATAGCACGTGGTGTTGCTCCAATACGAGGCAAATTAAAATATCTACCTACTTTCATAATTACGCTCAGGTTTTCTTCGGTTCACGGGTGTTGTCCTCGGAATTTTTCATTTGGGATTAATCCAGGACCTTCACGAATTCACCGCTGTGTTGCTCTAGTGCAACGTAAAAATAAATACCTACCTGCCTTAATCTAATTAGTTTAGTCTTAGTCGTGCAGCAAAAACTGACAGTAGAGCGACAGTACGAACAAATCCCACTTGTCCATTCTTTCATCCTAATGTCAACCAGCCAGAACGTACGTCGAAACGGAATAAATAAAATAATTCACTTCCAACCTATCCGCATTCTAAGGAGATTTATCGCCATTTTTTTTCGAATCCAAATTCATTTTCATATCCAATTGGAATGGGGGCACAAGTGACAGTAAACATCCGCACAATGCCTGTCGCGTAATTTACGCCGAGCACTGTTTACGAATTCCGAATACAGCTTTCGGTTTTGAGCGAGGGGGAAAAAAGAATAAAGTGAAAATATTTCACAGATTCTCAGGAGATATGTACCCCTCCGAACAACATTTATAAAAGAGCACCCGCCCCAAGTCCCCCCATAATAAATGCCACACTAGACAGCTGTCGCAACCTATTTTTCCGTGTGTTCTTTTCTTCCCTTATTCCCATAAGGGACATTGCAAGGAAATATTATCTTTTAGGGCTAGCTCCCCCCTCTCGTCGAATTCTGTCCTCCTTTTGAGAAAAGCGAATAATATGAATTATGTAAACGAGCTCTCATCGAGGTTAATGATGATGGCCTGCTCGAATGTGAAAAGAATCGGGAAAAGTTTGCTTTACCGCTATTGTTTATTTTATTCGAATTGTTTTTTATATTGTTATGTTTGCGCACAACCTTTATTTATTTCCTCTGATGAATGTATCAAAAAACAATCATTAATCAATTGATTTCACTATTCATAAAGGTAAAAAGTGCAAAACAATTTTAATAAACCTTTGTGAATTCTTTATTGCCTTGTCAAAACTCCACAGGACCATGATAGCCCGCTTTAAATAATAACGGATTTGCAACCGGAGGGATGCTAGTTCAACTATAACCCTAAACCATCATATACAGAGGAGGTTGATGAACTTCAAATCGGTCCTCAATGGACTCAAATGTCCGGGTGTGGTGCGTAAGTTTAAAGGTGGGGGTCAGCTCAGGTGACACTTCGTCATCTGACAGTGGTTTAAAATTATGTGGTGTTGTTTTCAGATCTTTACCTTCGGATTTTGATTCCGGACTGTTGCCAATAGCACGTGTGTTGCTCCAGTTCGACGGTAGTAAAAATACTTTCCTACCTCAAATCTCCTCACCCTAATGCTTCTTACTTAAATATTAGAGGGTGTTTTCTGTGTCTTCGAGAAGAAAGTGGACTTAAAACAGGAATTCTTACCTTTTGATATGAAAAGGGCAATTCATTAGAAAGCCAAACCTTTAATAGGTTGATGATTTGTTAAAATTTCAAGGGAAAAAAAACTGAAATGAGATTATACAGGGTGCTTGTAAACTGTTTAGAAAAAAATTGAACGGATTATAGTACCCATCAAGATGATTATTATTCATAGAGGAACCTACGGTGGCAATCTACTCAGTGTCAGAAAAGCGCTAAGTAAATCATCCATTTTGAAGTTTGAACAGTGATAAAAAGAGACATAACGTAATCATAATTTGCACAATCTCGTGCAGACCAGCGAGACTCAAATGAAATGCTCAAAGTGACGTCCATTGGTTTCTTTGTGCAGTTTAACACCGGCGAAGGAAAGATTTTCACACCTTCTCGTAGGTTCCTGATATCGTATTCATGATCTTGTCTGCTGCAACAAGTATTCTTGCGACGAGATCTTCTGCAGAGCGTACAGTGGACTTAGGTCCGGTGAGCGTGGAGGCCACGCCACAGGTCCACCACGTCCAATCAACACCTCCTATAGATAAGAAAGCCTCATGACGTGAAGAATGACGTCACGACCGTTAGGCTTTCCGTATGAAACGTATCCTACGATTCTCGCTGCTTTTGGAAAGGATAAACTATAGTTGATTAAACTAAATATTTATGTTTTCCGAAGGTTAATCAATCAGGTGCATTCTATAACGTCTTTTTTCGGTCTCGGTTAATTTTAAGTGATTATATTTGTTGCAAAACCCTAGATTATTTACCTTCGAAACGACGTAAATATTTGAAGCATTTACAAGTGATTGATAACATATCATCAACTTTTAAATTTGCCTCGTTTTTTATTTAAGCGAAAAAACACCGCATCAAGAGAAAAAGGAAATGAATGACGGAAATATAATTATAAAGGGCGTTAATATTAAAAACTAAATATATATCATAAAGGTGGTTAAAAATAAAATCTATCTGGTTTTTTGAATAAATTCTCTACGAATTTTTAATATTTTATTTATTATTTACTAATACAAAACTATCAAATTGCTGTTGGGATAAATACAACAAATATAACTTAAATTACATTTTTCAATTGATGGCACAAGTATAAAATATCAACAAAATTGTCTATCTCCTATTCCCCTAAAATGTTTAGAAGAATACCAATGCCAATGAAAAATTAAATTGCAGAATAAAAAGTTGTTTAATTTATTAATTATTAGACTACTGGTGTAATAAGACACACTTACAAATTTCTTTTATGTGATACTGACTTTGTCTGTTTTAGAGTAAATGTTAACAAATACAAAATTATATAAACTGATGAAAATATATTACAAATCTGTATTAAATAAATTTCTAAAAAACCAAATGCACCCTCTTGTTAGGAAAAATCACTTAACAATTTAAAATGTGAAAAAGTATTTTTGATTTAATCATTCATATTAAGGTGATATAAATCAACCAACCTTGCTAAAAAAAAAGAAATGATAGAAAATAAAAATACACACAACCTATTTCAGTGACAGAAACACTTTATTCAGTAGTACTTAAGATATGAATGCTTACAAGAAATATTTGAATGATTATAAATGACACCAAAGCTTTGATATATTTTAAAGCTGATTTAAAAGTATGTTCAAAAATCTTTCAAAAATGAAACTACTAAGGTATTGGTTATACATACAATACAGGTAAAAATAAAACTATATACATAAAATGTTAAAATATCTGATATTAACTGTCTTTATTAATAAATTATGAAACATTTTACCACTTTTAATTTCCAGATATGCATAAAAAACTCATTTAATGAGAGCCAAGCTCATTATTCATTACTCTCATTTTAATAATAGAAAGAAATCAAGCTGCACCAAATTTTTAAAACATCACCAGTACCTGAATTAAAATATTTACACTTTTCCATAAAATGTCATTTTAATTTTTAATATAAAAAATAAGTATCTTTGTACATAAGCAAACTAATAATGCAATGAAAAGATAAAGGTATGATTGATTACATTACATGACAATTTTTTTTTATTCTCTGTACTTTAAATACAATTTCAAAGGCAACATTTGGATCGAAGTCTTATTTTTTTTGTCAACCACATAAACTTGTGTCAAGGGTATGTTATATTACGATCCAGAAAGTTGTCTATATTTACCAAATCGGTTCTCTAATGCATCCATTTGCAATTTTCCAGTTAAAACATATTCAAACTGCAGTTCATAAATGCAATGTCTGGTAATTTCAATGACTGCATATGTAGTTTTTTTTAAGAGCTTGAAGTGTTTCTCTTGAAAGCGTTCCAGTTTGCGTAGTTACACTCTGCCATTTTTCTATCCAACTTAGGAAATTATGCTGGAAATAAAATCCATCAACATTTTCATTTGATGTTAAAGGTTGAATGTATGATATCCTTTGAATAATTTGACATTTATTAAGTCAAACCAATTAACATGAATTTTTATGTAATCTGCAGTATTGATAGTATTTGCAATGTTATTATTGAGACTAACAAGCTTTAAACTCTCACACTTAAATTAGATACATTTAAAAACCAGACGAAGATTCTGCCATTTAAGACCAGTGGGACATATTGATTTAGCACTGAGAGTGTGAGCATACTTAACTATCCCTATCTTTTTCAAAATCATAAAATTTTTAAAGTTTATCTGTTCACTTAAAAAAATCTATCATATCGTGATTATTTTCAGGGACAATTTGTTTAAGTTCACGAAAAGCATTTATTAAGGATTTTAAATTACTTAATTTATTGAATTCAGAGCCATTATAATAATCCAATTGCTGTATGAGTAACACGAGTTCATTTATGTTATTTACATGCAATGGAAATTTAAAACTATAGTAATTATACAGGTATATTACAGTAAAAAACACTTACCTTTAAATCAACATCAATTACAGTTGAAAATGACAGTTCAGGTACTGGTGAAGTGAAAATTTTTAAAAACATTACTGTACATTCTATAACAGAGAAATCAAAGCACGAAGGAGTTGACCAATTGTAAAGTAATTTTGTACGCAAAGACATTTTAAACGAACATGCAAATGATTAAAATTTGGTCTACAATAAAGGAATAATGAGAGCTCCAGCGCATCTGAATTGCACATTCTACAGGTGTATATAAGGAGAAATTATCAATCTATGGTCCAAATTTCTGTTGCATTTCGTCTTCGGATATCTTACGTCGACTGTAGCAATGCCTCGCCGAAACATTCATGCTCATACGAGCATATGTCAGAGTTTGAATAAGGTCTTGTTATCGGATTGAAGGAGGCTGGTTGAATGAATCGAAGAATCGCTCGACATGTGGGTTGAAGCGATGGGACGATTAGACGATGCTGGCAAAAGTGGGTCAAGAACGGCAGATGTCAGCGTCAGGAGCACCGAATTCGTCGTTAGTAACTATCCAACGAGTGACCCGCACACATATGTCCAACATGTCCCTCTGCAGACGATTGGGGACGTATAGTCTTTGGTGACAGTTCTGTATCTATAACGGTGTTCTGACGACAACTGCAGACTTGTCTGGAGACGTCCAAACAGCGTGGGAGTAAAATGTAATTCAAAACTATAGTGAAAAGTTTTACTGATTACTGAACAGCCCTATCAGAACAAAAAGTTTCAAGTAGTTTTATAAAAATATTTTTGAATTATTTTCAAGCAAGAGTGATAATAATTAAAATGTACTAAATCTAAGTATACAAAACACGTTACAAAAATCAATATTTTATAATTTGGACTAGAAACATCCTTCTAAAATTAAAAACCTACTTCTATTTTAAACACCCTTTCAAATTTGTTAACATCTTTCATTATTTTATTTTAATCCCTCTTTGCGTATCCATTTAATATTATTAGTGATGTACACAGAAATAAATTTTGTGTAGTACATTTTGACAAAGAAATTAATTTTGGGAGTGCAAATAGCTTTCAAGTTCAAAATTTTCATAAAACACAAGTTGTTCAAACATAATTTGAAAAATAAAGTATAATTTTGGGGTTGCAGAATAAGTCCCTTTGCACACCACTTCTTAGTACACTCTTGAATTAATCACAGCGACAATTGATTAAAATTGAGTGTGACAAATTTTTACTATCTCTTAACAACTATTCGTTAAAAGAACGAACTTACAAAGAAACAAATGTAATTTCGTGTTTACAGTCAATTTATAAAATGGATAGGTAAATAAATTTAAAATTTGGTGCTTACAGACAATTTACAAAATGGAAAGGTAAATAAATTTTAAATCCCCATTTTATTTTCTCAGAAAAGAAACTTACCTTGAAATTCTTTGTGCGGCTATTTTTTGAGTTCATCATCTTTGGAAGGCTAATGACGGAAACTTTGGGACCATCACGGTAATTCCTTTTACTAAACGCGGTACCGAACACTTAAACACGATAATCCCCTACTTACTACTACCATTTTCTTTTCGCATGATTCTACAGAACGCTCTGCGTGAGCAACGGTTATTCCATCCACTGAAAAATTCAAAATGAATAAAAACATCGCTAAACGTTTCCCACTACACTCACCAGCAGGTTCTTTTGCAGTGGAGAAATAGGCAGAGGGCAATCGAAACAAATAGTTCCCAGCGCCTTGTCTGATATTTGAGCAGAATGAGGCACTGCAATTTAAAAATGTGAATAATATTTTAACCCCACATATATATAACGATTTTTTGTCGTAATTAGCGTGAAATGTTAAATATTTTGTCTTTTACGCGCGGCGAAGTAATTTAATTGAGAATCGCAGCGGTGAATTCAACGCTAAAAACATGTTTTTGGCGCATGGTTTGATAAAGGCTAAACGACAAGTAACCCGGCCAAAATTCGCAGGCCTAACTACGTCTACGTCATCAGCTTTTATGGTTGTCGTTGGAGGGCTTTCTTATCTATAGGAGGTGTTGGTCCAATCCACACGATGATATTCTGGAGAGCTTCCCAGGTAGAGCAGAATTGACTCCGGAAGGGGGAACTTGTGACTGTTGGATGTTTTTCTAAGTTTTACTTTTCCGACACTGAGTGGATTGAGACCACTGGTAGCATTCCATTGTAAATATTGGCCGTCTAGATAAGTGCTATCACCCCATTAATTTTTTCTAAAAATTTTACGAACACCCTGTATATAAAATATGTGGATTTCAGTTGAGTATTAATAAAAATTTGTGGCTTTGATACATAGAATAGATCATTGAAAAACAAATCAGAACGTGATTTTAAACTAATTACTAAAATTCACAGCATACCAAAACTATATTATACTTTTTGCCGACATGATGATAAAAGGTACATTTCTGATAGATTTACAAAACAAATATATTAATTGTTTAATATTTTTGTTCCAAAGTGGCTTATTAAAAAAGTTATTTATTCTGGTGTCAATTGAAATTATTTACCGAATACCTTCTTGAAAATTCAAAACTAGACCGTAAAAATGAAATAAAGCGTACACAATTTAAATTTTTCACCATTCGTTAGACATGCCAATGTCCCATTCTAGCAGAAGCGAAATCAAACCATCTAATATTGGTGATTTTGGCGTAATGCCGATAGTACAATATGAACAAGCTTCTATCTCTGTGTTATTAAACTACTATACCGCTGAAAGGATAGTAATAAGTCAAAATGCAATATCTGTTTAATCAAATCCTCAATTGTAATCAAGTATCCTCATCATAGACTGTTTGGATAATAGATACCAGTCCAATGTACCCTTCAAGTCATAAGTATTAGTCTTCCTCTACATCTTCGTCAAAACCAGTAATTCGGAATAAAACTATCCTTCACCAATAATCAGCAGAGCCGCGCCGCAAAATCACGCTGCAACAATCCACAATAACTCGTCTCTTATTCCAACTCCAAACTAACCTCAGATCAATTCCAACTAAGCCACCGCTAATAACACTGATTCTCAGGGAGAAGGGGACATAATGACGCAATAATTAGAAATATCCATCCGTCCATGTCCAGTACGATGTTGCTCAGGACCTTCCGAGTCCCCGACTTAACGTTTTCCTTGACCGATAAATTAAATAATCCACAACTCGGAAACAGTCTTGATTATGCATGGCCTTGTTAGCGATGCTCTCCCGTCCTTTTGGTCGTCCATTATTAATATACGAATACCCTTCCCCAATGGACGCAATGAAATCTCCCGTCCGTGTACAAATGATCTGGAGTGTTAAATATTCGCATTCATTTATAGTGGGTCGTTCCTTGCGTCGCTATCGGCTGGTTTGGTTAAAATGAAGAGGCACAGCAGCCGAGTAAATGTATCGGGAGACATTATCAGCCAATTATGGAGTTCCCGCCTCAGTAGGCTGTTACGGGACATTTGGCGTCAAGGATTTCCGATGGTTTCTGGAACGGGGTTTTGAAGGTAAAGGTACGCCCGTGAGTGTTTAGAATGGCCAGAGGTATGTCGGAGAGTCAAGGGCTAACTGACACTTCGGATTTGGAATCGCGTACTATATTTAGCTTGTTATGGAAATTAGGATGAGGGTGATTTGGAGAGCATTATATTTAAATGTCGGGTTTAATAATTCGGAAAGGTTTAGATTGTTCCAGGAGGACTGGTTGTCGGAGACTCTTGAATGTAATTAAAATAAGATAGTTTTATAGTTAGTATAACATCTAATAGTTAACTCTCCAAGTGGTTTCGACTAGAAATCCCGTCGATCAATATCTGAACAATTTTGCCAAAGGCGAAGTATCTCGTCATCGAGATACTTCCGATTTTTAAGATGACAGAACCTAGTCTGGTAAGTTTTTACTAATGACGAGATATCTCCTCCATCAAAATCTGGTCAGCTTTTTTCTGACGAGATATCTTCTCCATCAAGATCTGGTAAGTTTGGCTAGTGACGAGATACATCGTCGAGACAACCATCAAGAGAGTTAATATACAGAGACATCCAAAATTTGGGTAAAAGCAAAGACAAAATTTTGTTAAATGTCCCAAATATGTTACAAATAACAATTTATACTTAGTTTTCATAGGAGCGGAAAAATACGTATTTATAGAAACGTATGAATTTCGAGTTTCGTAGAATCCTCAGGGCTCCCTGCTCTAAATATGATTTTCCAGTAGCATTTTTCCTTTTGTTCACTGGCCCGACATGTTTTCAAGACCATTGATTGGTTGGGTTTCAAAGTAATGTCAATTTTTTTATGCTTACTAGATCAAGATCTGGTCAGTATTCTTTAAATGGCGATATGTATCCTCCATCAAGATTTGGTAAATTTTCTTCTAATGGCGACAGATCTCGTCCTTCAAGTTCTTGTAAATTTTATTCTAATGGCGATATATCTCCCATCTAGATCTGGTCACTTTTCTCCTAATAGCGATATATTTCGTCCATCAATATATGTTTAGTTTTCTTCTAATGGTGATATCTCTCGTCCATCGAGATCTGGTCAGGTTTCTGATCATGGCGATATGTCTTGTCCATCAAGATCTGGTCAGTTACTTTCTTTTGGCTAGATATTTCGTCCTTCAAGATCTGGTCAGTTTCCTTCAAATGGCGACATATCTCCTCCATCAAGATCTGGTAAATTTTCTTGTAAAGGCGATAGATCTCGTTCATCAACTCTTGTAAATTATATTCTAATGGCGATATATCTCGCCAATCAAGATCTTCTATTTCCTTCTAATGGCGTTATATCTAGTCCATCAAGACATGGTCAGTTCTTTTCTTAACGGCGATATATCTCGTCCATTAAGATCTGGTCAGTTTTCTTCAGTCAGTGGAACTTTTCCCCTGTGTGTTTCTATAAATACGTACTTAAATATTCATCTCATGAATGTTAAATTCAAATTATTGACTACGAATTTTTGAGTTTTAAAGAAATCTCCTTTTGGGGATATGGATAATATACGTAATTACGGGAGTCACTATATCTACCTTAATAAGAAATGGATCTCGGATTTTGTTTAATTAAGGATAACGATCCGATGGAGTAAATGGAACAATAATTTTACCAGGAAACTAATATTTTCGAAAAAATAAATTTTCCCATCTTTTGAAGAAAAATATTTTATTTGCTTAATTGAAGATCCGTAATTGGGAGCTTTAATAGCTAAAATTTTCTATGGTTCGCGTCTGTAAAATTGGTTAAAAATAGTTCACATCAGTTGTTGGTTATTTTTAAAGATATAGTGGTGATCACAAAAGAACGAATCTATTTTCAGAGTATGGATTAAAAACATGAACACAAACAAGAATCACGTCGAAATATGTTCACTGTTTATTTAACTCCATGTGTAAATGGTTCGACTAAAACGAAAACATTTTATACAGTAATAATTATAATTGATAGAATGTGTGCACAGTGTGTTCATTAATTTTTTTATTAAATTTACAGGTTCTTACTTGCACATCGGTGATACCAGATTACGTTAAATGTAAGATAATATGTGAAGTTCTAGCTTTCAATAACAATGAAATAATATAATAATCTATCATGAAAAAAAGAGTTTCCTGAAAATTACTTTACAAAAACAAGCTTTTCATTTAGTTTCATCTGTTAAATTAGGTTTGCATTTACTGTTGCTTACGTTTATTATTGCTTTACCTTAAGCTATTGCTTGTGTTTACTATTGCTTTGCCTTAAGCTATTGCTTGTGTTTACTATTGCTTTACCTTAAGCTATTGCTTGTGTTTACTATTGCTTTTAATGTTATTGGGGCCACAGTAGCCCAGGTAGATTATAAAAACCAGTAATTTGCAAGTTCGAGACCAGGTCGAATCAAAGACCATAGTGTACACGGGGGCTGGTACACGTTAAATCTGTCGTGGCCTCAAATGTTCTCATGTTTGCGTGGTGGGGAAATGTGGACAGTGAGTTGTCAAGTTAGGTGTTAACCTCATCATCTGACCAAGGTTTGAAGTTATGAAGTGTTATCCTCGGATTTTTCCCTCTTTGATGATTCTCGGTACGTTGCCAATAGTACGTTGTGTTGTTCCAGCGCGAACGTTAATAAACTACCTACTTAACTAAGGATATTTATCTGCACATTTCAGTGTAGTCGAGGTTTAATCTCGGACCGTAGGCAATAACCCGTGGTGTTACTAAAGTGCAACAAAAATTAAAATATCTACCTCAATGTAGATGACATTTTCTACCAAGCTAAATGTTGGTGGCGATAGTATTTTGTGGTGATGCCTGTTTCCTATAAGTATTTAGAATGTCAGGTCTATTGACTTGTTTTTTCGACTATGATTTCAGCACGGAGCAAATAAAAATTCTAAAGAATGAATTATGAAAAATAATATGATAGTTTATTGGTCAACAATAATTCGATTCAATACTAAAAGGTCACCAAAATGGCAATAAACTACAATTTAAGGTAGTCGGATATGAATAATGCAAAATCATAGAACAGCGGAAATAGTCTTCACAGGCTTTCTGATTTGTTCATGTGCACTCAAAAACCATTCAAATTATGAAATTTATTTGATAATATATTCTGATAGAATTGTTTAATTTATATTTTCAGGGATTTATAAAAATCAAAACACCACTATATTTGTAGAAAAACATCGTTTTGAGATGTGGTTACAAGCTAAATTAATTAGGAATTTTTTTAACACATTCGAAAACAAACGACGGAAGTCATTAAAGTTCTCACATACTTCTGTCATTTTAAATTTAATTATTTTTGTTGCCACTTGTTTGAATCATGAATATATTTCGATAGAATAATGACATTTACTTTGACATTAAGCGCTTGCCACATAGATGATGCACGGTTCTGTTTCCTTAGAAATTATTCGAGAAAACGCACAATTCTCTGAAAAAAAAACCAGGACAGTTTAAAAACTGACTCGTATGAATTTGAGAAGTCAACTAAGCAAGGAAGAAAAATGGATCGTATCAGAATGCACGATTCCAGATCTCACGTCACGCTTTTTAAAATGGCTGTGCACTGTAAAAAAAGTACAGCAAAATAGAATCCGTTGGACAGAATTCCAAAACTACTACTGCTGCCATTCCGACAGAAGAAAAGAGTAAAGAAAAAAAATGTGTCATTTTTTCCTCTTGACTTCCACTTTCATCAAGATTGTATTTCTGGAGGAAAGCGAAATCCCCATTTCAAGAATAATAAATTTTACATCTCTTTTTCATTCCGTTTTATATATTTCTTTTTCGGAAGGAATGCACAAAAATGGGAAATAACAGTAAAAGACGCGACGATAAGACTCTATATCGTAAAAATGCAAGGGACTTCGAATAAAAATTTTCTCCTTCGCTTTCGCATCAAAATCATGGCGGAGTTTTATACGCTCAGATGGTGGTGTTTCTTATTTTGCTCAGCACGAGTTCGAACATAAGCTCGGATGACAACTATTTAGCCTAAAATGTTTTTCGAATATGTCCTAGGACTGCAGACGATAATGCGGATTCGTGAACTGAATTCATCTGAGAAACAGCGTGTATCAACTATTCCAATAGACTGGCCAAAAAATTCCTCATTCTTAAGTTCTGTGGAAAACTCATTTGTGTCTAGACTATGAAAAGAATACGTACATGTTCTTTCGTTTCAACAGCAATAGGTGAATGGTGTAATTTAAATGTATCAATATTAACACTCCTGATTGTTTTCTTGATATGATCTCGCCAAACCATTTACAGATCTTAATGGACGAGATATCTTGTCATTAGAAGAATAACGACCAGATCTTGATCTTGTCATCATAAACACAACCAACAATATATTATGATGATATGATTATATACCTCGTCATCAGTAAATTTGGTCAAATCTTAATGGACGAGATATCTTGTCGAAACCATTTGGAATGTTAAATGCTCAGTAGATTCGAGAAGTCATTTTGGGAATATGTTGAAGTAATTAACGTAGGTAATTATTTTTCCAAAGTGAAAATTTGGATTTTAAACCTTATAAACACTGATGTAAATAGAGAATTAACGAAACACCACGGATCGCAGCATGAATAAACATATGGAAACAAAACAAGCAAATCGTATTTCTAAACCTTTATGCATGCAACTTAAAAAAAAAATTAAATTTGTTTATAGTTCTCTTAGGTAAATGCTGTATAATAAGGAATGCCCACGAAATTTAGACATTAATTAAAATCTATCAGAATTAATTCAAAATATTTTACTGTAAGTAGAAGGTAGTCTTAGGCATGGTTCACACATCCGGTTTTTCAACGTGCGGTGCCGCTGCGACAACGAAGCCAAACTATGCACACATAACCGTGAAATGACGCAAGTGCACATATCGCGCCATTTGCGATAAATATTCTATAGAAGAAAACGGGTTTATTTCGCTTACTTGGTGTAAAATAAAGTATATTTTGAAACAAAATAGACGTTACTGGATACAACCATTTATTAATTATTATTTGTATTAAATTTATTTATGAAAACAAGGTACTTCAGACCGGAGAAGCATGTGCCGCGAGCTGCGGCGCCGTGGGGAACTGCTGTACAAATTGCACGCAACGTGGACGTGCGTCGCTGCAGCGACGCCGGAGGTATGTGTGCACTACTCCATTGGATCTAATGTATCTCAAACCGCACTTGCGTTGCGGCAGCGGGGCCGCATGTTGTAAAACCGGATGTGTGCACCGGGCCTTATACTGTTCAAGAATACATTATTAAAAGAGAAACAGTTTGTTTTTCAAGTTACTGAAAATATTTTAGAGGATGTTTGAAAGAAAACATTTTTTTTGAAGAAAATAAGAATATATATAAATAATTTTTTTTTCATTATTCATCTTCATTTTGGTTTTTTTTTTGTGACGATTCAATTATAGTTTGCCATTAAATGTGCTTTTTTCTTTGAATAAGGTTAGCTATTTCTCCGTAGCACGTGTATATTAGGGTAGGCGGAAACATACTTGTTTGGAAATTGACTAGATCAAAAACTTAAAACGTTGAAAGTTCCTCTAGACTTGAAATAATCAAAAATCACCCAAAATAGGATTTTTAAGCAGAAGTTTTAGAATTATTATTGAATTAATAATAGTTTTTAATTGTGCGTAATTGTGTTCAATTTTAGAATATAGATTCTCTATACAGGTCTCTATATGGTTATAGAATGTAGATCCCTGATTATTTTCTGTGAGCAGTTATGAGATACCTCAATCAACTTTTTAAAATTTTTAGAACCTATTAGGAAATTCCTTTCACCTGTTAAAAAAGTTTTTTTAATGTAATGAAGAAGGGAAATATTTTTCAGTACAAAATATTCTATTTATTTTAGTAAAAGGAAATTTTAAACAAGTGCTATGTATATCCGTGTCACTATCTAAACTTTTAAACGGGCTGACTAAGTTTTTTATACTGCTCACAAAAATATTCAATCTACATCAATCAACTCACAATCGAAAATTGAAATCACATCGATATCATCACACAATCGAAACTGAAAATATTTTTAACATATTTATGTTCAGAAGCTAAGATATAATTTTAGTATAACATCCAAAAACTTCAGAATAGCTTAAAACAATTTTGGTCTCCCTTAAAAAGAGGATTCTTGATAAATCGGGGGCTGGTGAATTTAGTGATACGCGACCACAGTATTGTTCTTCTAACAATTATCTAGCTATATATAGTTTACTATATTTTATCATCGCTCTGCTAGTAGTCCACTAAGTTTGTACTAGCCAGAATCAAAATCGATAGGCCCTTAATCAACTTAGTAGGGGTGATGAACTCCTTTTTCTTTAAATTTCCTTTAGTTCGTCCCAATTTCTCTTCGAATTTTATTCATATATGTTTTTCATTTAGTCCTCTGTAATAGGTTGAATGTCTTTAAAAGTAGATGTTACAATCTGTGTTACAGTTCTATCAGAAGAAACTGTTAAGTCTGGGCTTTGACTCGAAATAGAACTCGCGTTTTCTTTGGTAGATTTTCTTATTTCAGTTTCACTTTTCTTTGAAATGGGGAAATCCAATTTATATTCGCTGTTATTTTTATTTTCTTCTCTCGACAATGCGATATTCCATTTGGCACTTTGTCCAATTTCCCAAACTTTTCTTTAATTCTGAAAGAAAAAATACTTCTCTAATATGCACATGTTTTATCACCAACTGCATCAAATTACCATTAGTCATTTGCATTTATAAATATCGAATAATTTTTCAACATCAGATTTAAAATAACTCAGTTTTGCTTTTTTGGCGGCTTACTTCTCCTTTTCACATGTTTTTCATAACGTTTTGTTACTTTCTATTACGGAAAGAAAAAAATGTAAGAATTGTGTCACCTATAGCGAAGAAGTAATGATACTAAGTATGCTAGAAACAGTGCAATGGAATAGGGAAATTGAACGATCAACTTACGTAAATATTTCTCCAGCTGTATGAAAACTACGACGCTTGAGTCTTTAGTGGCAAAGCTAGTCAAATGTAGCAGTTATATGGAAAATAAATTTTTGGTTTGAGAAAAGAAAATGAAGTGAGTATTTATCACGAACCCGAACCTTTTACAATGTGTTAAAGGCGTTATTATCAAAAGTAAATGCAATGTCACAAAAGCATAAGTTTGTCTATGCTTTAGAACTTCACCAAGAAAAAAAAGTGTGGTTTGTGTTTACCATAAATCCATTAGGTGTTCCATTTCAGAACACAAGTTCCAAAAATACACAGTTTTATCTATTTTACTTTTTAGTATGTTTGAAAGATTGTGAAGTTTGATAAATTATCTATTCACACATAAATTTTAATCTATTTTGTCCTGTTTAGATTATTAGTTTCAATTCAACAAATTCACTCTCTTACTTTTGATTAAAGTTTTTTAATCGCGTGTGTTCCCTATTTTATTTGCGTTTTACCCTTATTATTCATTAAGTAAAACTGTTATATTATTTTTCAAAATGTAAATGTGAAAATAAATATCCATTTGGGCAGTTATTTTTCTAAAGATTATCAATGTAATTTAATGCAGAAATCGGTAGTTTAGAGTACACACTATTTTTATCGGGTACTTTTCCGCTATTCTGAATTTCACTGGAAGTACTTGAAAGTAAAACAAGCAGAAAGTTAAGTAATGTATTAATAATCTTAAAATAAATTAACTGAAACGGAAAATGCCAAAATAACTGAAGCAAATTATTTTCGAAATAAAAAATTTAAAAAAATTGTTCAACGTATGCAAATGGCACTTACAAATGTAATAAAATGTTCTCTGTTCTGTATCAAGGGTAACATAATTCACTGTTCTAGTTTATTCTACAATATTCAAAATCAGTATAAAAATAAAACGAGATTTTTGGATGAAATGAATCTACCAATTTCCCAGAGCAACATTTGCATGAAATGAATTTATCAATTTTGATTTTATTTAAAACTAACTATAAAACTCTTTGAGAAAAGAATACAGCGTGCTCTAAGATGAAATTGTTGTTATTCACGTGCTTATTTTACTATATTTTGTGCAGTATAGCAAACAATGAATCGTATTGAAATATACCATTCATTGTATACCATTGTTCAGGAATATTTATCATTGAAAATACTCAGAGAACAGTATATTAATTACTAAATTTCACAGCCCAAAAATACATATGTCTCAACAACAATCTTGAAAACCACTCGAGGTTTATGTAACTAAATTAAACTTACATTTCAAAAATGCGTCTCAATTGCTAATTATAAATGGAACTAAAAATATAAACAATTATTGGAGTTTCCAAAAATAGAATACACACTCTTATAAACAGCTAGCAAAATACCCGACCTTACTCGGTTTGAATTGGTTTGCTCCAGATTGAAGAGACGATGAAAATATATAATAACTTACGTTTTTCGTAGAATAAAATAATATTTTAACACCTTTTGCCATCTTTATAATTTCTACCACTTACGTAGGATACAAATCCTACACATGCATATTCATTCATATACATAATACATTTAAAATACATCGCACCCTCGCTGTATGACAAAGCTACAAAATTACGAAAGGTGAAATTAAGGTGACTACTACAAAAGACGATTTTAAAGGACATTTGATATTCCCTTTTTTAAGTTATTTTCATGTGTAACTCAATAAATAAAAACGATGATTTACGGCGAGTGCTCTCGCACTCGTAGTCAACAAAACAATATTGTTTTACTTGTGACACTCATGCGTCTGGCATACGACATTGTGGAATTTCGCAATCTGCTCCTGTCATTATGAATAAGAATTTTTTAATGTTTGAAGAGTTCTAGTTCGGATTTTTTAAAGATTATTATTTTTTCAGTAACGGCATTATTCTATCAATAATGGCATAGTTATGCTTCCAATTTGCTTTATTCTGACTTATTGCCACTTTCAGTCGATTACTTTGTGATTGTGTTGTGTGTGAGGAAAAAATAAACACAATTTATTAAAATAATAAAAATTTAAAACAGAAAATAGCAAAATGAAACAAAATGAAAGATGTCGGAAAAAGTTGTTCCAAGGATAGTAATTTGGGATTCCTTTTTATCTCTTCATCTTGCAGTTGCCACAACTTACAACAAAAAAAATGCACAAAATATAGAAATGGGAAATTAATTCTGAGCGCAAGAAATTTCCGTTTTATTCCCGTTCGTTGAAAAATATCGTCTCTTCCAAAGATTCTCAAATCGTTTACATTGCGCAAAGAACAAAAATACCACTCGAAATAAATGAAGTATCAAAGCTGAAATTCCATCATAAAAATAAAAATAATAATAATTGGTTTTTCAGCTGTACTGGTAAAGCAAATCAAAGTAATAGTAATAAATGTATATTCCACTTTTTCTAAAACTAACAAATTATGATTTTTTTAAGTATACTTACTCGGGTGTTTTAATATGAAACTCATCTAAATATAACAATAAATTAATATTAAATATTGCTTTCACTAAACTAATAGATAATGTATAAAATAAAACACATTGTAATAAAATATCTGGAATACAATTCAAAACATGCCTACACATACACAAAATGGAGTGTAGAACAGAAAGACGGACAGACAGACTTTCACAACCAAATTCACTCACTAAATGAAGATAAGTACTCACTGTATGCAAATTTCCATGAAAATATATTAAACCGTGTGGATGTGTATATGGCACATACAGACACACACCAAACGCGCAATAGGCGGATTTGTCAGAAGGGTCCAAAACGGATAGAATACTTGAAATGGGTCGAAAATATTCAATGTACAAGTAAACACTCCATTCTTATTTATATAGATTTGATAATACTATCGTTATTTTTTAGTATTTATCCTAAATATTTTCCCTTGCATTACTTTTTTCTTTACACTTATGTCATGATTTTAATCTATTCCTTGTTTACGAGCAATTTCTCACGAAAGATATAAATAATTAATTTAACTGCAACTAGGATCAAGGTTGAAAAGTGATCCTCGTTGTCACCAGTTTGTCTTTTATGTAGCAGAATGTAGTAGGTGGAAGACAAAATATTTACACTAACTTAAACTTTTCGAAAGGCTTAGTCCATCTTGAATATTTGCCCTTTCGTGAAGTTTTCTAGGTTCGTTAGCGAGTAAATAGTCTGAGATTAATCCGTATCATAATTGTCATTTCAAGTAGAAGCAAACGAAGTGCTGCAATTAAATTGAAAAGAGATTTATTTTCACAAGAAATTAAGAATTACGAAGGACTGAAGAAACTCAGTGTTCTTGCAACAGCCTTCACGGTGCGTTCCTTTTTTCCTTCCATTTTAATCCCAAAACGCCCTGCATCTCCTTCCAAATTTTTTCTATACTTAATTCTCAGTAAATTCAATAAAGGTCTCAGGCGCTGGAGATTATATAGAAATCTCACACGCCACTTTCTTTAGCCTTCTTATTCTGAAATGAGTTTTGTTCTGCAGTGTACTTACAGGCTTTCGTTAAGCAAAACTAATGAGAATTTTCTCTCTTTTTAATTAACTTTTCATTTCCAACGCGTATTTGTCAAGTTGTGGTAGTAAATTAATTCAGACCCGGTTCTTTTTTAAGTGTTTCAGTTTCGTTTATGAAATGAGTTAAAATGTTTTTTTTGTATTCTCTTAGTTTTCCCAAGGGAGGCAATGTATCTTTAAGACTCGAAGGCGTCTTCAAGATCAGTAGGGAGTAACAAATACGATTCAGTAATATTCGCAAAAGGCGTTTGATATTCATTCCTAATGCATTATTTCGTTTTTATCCATGAATTGTGCTTTGTTCCGACGTTTGAAAAAAGAAAAAAAAAATGACGAAACGAATAAGTTTTTGCTAAACCTTTGTATCTCATGCATCCATTTTCAGTATTTAGTTAATCATTACTGTCAAAAATCATTACTCAAAAAAAACTGATGTCATTACTGTCATCACTGTACTGTGTCACACGACTTCCAAAAAAAGTTTTTTTGGAAGTCGTGTTCTATGGTGAAACTAAAAATGTTCCGTAGGGGAAATTGGGGTGGTTCATAAAAATGAATAAATTAAAAACGAGACATAACTACGTTTAATTTAAAATAATTCTATTTTCCGATTTTATTGCATTTTCTCATAATTTGGTTTAAAAAAAATTAATTTGAGCGAGCGTACTCCTTCAAATTTTGCTTTAGAAACTAACTATACACACCACACACATTTTTTTTTTAAACAAAAAGTTATGAATGTAAATTATTTTTTGTCATATCTTTATACTTATACTGAAGATTAAAAAAAAGAAAACATATCTAAAAAGCCTACATTTTTATTAACAAAAATTGTAATACACAAATAAGAACTATTTTGGTCAGTAAAAAAAATTGTATAGCTCATTTCCTACTTTTATATCCTCCGTTTATTTATTTACATTATTTCTTGTACCACGCCATCCAGTTGAATCACTTAAGTATGTTGAAAAGTAATATTAAAAACTAATGGTAATCCAATGTCTTTGTAATACACGCAATGTGGATACTGTAAAATTCGATGAGTTCAGAACATATAGGAGAGTATAAATTTGTATTTCCATTAA
Source organism: Metellina segmentata (assembly GCA_947359465.1). Classification (NCBI taxonomy): domain Eukaryota; kingdom Metazoa; phylum Arthropoda; class Arachnida; order Araneae; family Tetragnathidae; genus Metellina; species Metellina segmentata. Next base: position 100,357,286 of record OX375879.1, read on the forward strand.
CCTTATGAGCTTCATAACTGTCTGAGCATTTTGCCAGATAATATAATTAATGACTAAATAACCACATACATTGATTGAAAGAATCCGAGAATTTTCTATCGTCCTTTATACAGTTTTTATTGATCCTTTCCATATAATAGAACCCTTTGGAAGCATTTATGTAATATGATTCTTTGGAAAAAATTATATTGGTAAAGAAGTTCAAAACTGATTAGAAGTTATACAAGAAAGTCTGAAGATTGCAGGGTTAAGTTATGAGCTCTATCCCCTCATTGAGAAGAAAAAGAGAAGAAGACTAGAAGCAATCCACAATCTTTGACATATGTGTCTGCATCATGCCATATTCAGAGGTAAGGACACAATAAAATGAAATCCCATATTCAACCCAAATCATAAGTTTATATTATATCCTCAAACAACACAATTGATGGATGGCACTGCCCATGGATAAATTTTAATCACTTGAGAGGAGGGAATAAGACATGAAAATGATTGTGATAGTACTTGTGAGTGAGGAAGGGAAGGATGGAAATTCCAAACCGTCACTTTCATCAAAAATTCCCGAGATACCTTAGAGGGTTCCTTTTTCTTGATAACCAAATAAAAGGTATACAAGATAGGTAAAACTACTTGTAGTTCTCAGCCACTGGTGAAAAAGCTTCTGTCTCCCGTTCTGGAATAAGGACAATTTGTTTTTTTACTTGGATCGTCATTGCCACTGGAGTAATATGACAGTTTTATCTCAACGAGATGATATCTCGGTTTCAGCAAAATTGACACGACCTTGGACGAGAGATTTTGTTCATAGCAAAATTGACCCTAAGACGAGATATCTCGTCGAAACACTTTGAGCCCACCGCATACGAAGCATCACCACTCTCTACTGGTTACTGAAATGGCTTAGGCATTCCGTCATTAAAATTACGTCTGTCCGTCTAAACGGCTGTCTATGTGGTTTACCTAAAAGAGATGTGGTATTAAGTCATTATAATTCTATCTTGTGGTCTCTTGTGGGACCGTGAAGCGTATGATTGGTAGATTGGGTTTAATGGCGTAATGACCACATATGGCCAAGCTGCGCCATACACAAGACAAAAAAAAACCTCTATACGAAATAAAGACTGATATAAAACTTTTCCATTTATAATTTTGAATTGAAGCCAGCTCACTTCACAAAATTTAAATAAAATTCACAAAACCGATAAGAGAGGTGAATAAAAACAAATATTTTTACTGTAAGAATTTCCCAAAAGATCTGTTAGGGTGGGATTTGAAACTCCGGATTTGACTGTGGTTATTAAAAGCTTTACATTCAGCCAAAATGTGTCGAACAGTAAAAACGCAATGTCAAGTTGATCACAAAGGAGGAAGTTTAACGATCAATAAATATTTCTTTGTAAAAGGGGGATGGCCAATGTGAAGTCTTGTTAGTTGTACTTCATTTTTCCTATTCAAATTCGTATTACCGAATCCTGTGATGGATGACGGTGTATAGTGGAGCCTATTTTACAATTCTTTATCCCAAGTAAACTGCCAGTTTGATCTTTAAAAACAGTTCAACGTCTTCAAGAGGAATTGTTGAATAATGTTGCATCGTGGAGGTCTTTGCTTCAAAGTTTGTCTTCTCGTTTCCAGGAATGGACTGCATGAACAGATACCCAACAAAGCATGATTTCGCAATTATGTGTATCCTGCTTTCGAAATTACTGAAAAGGCCTCAAAGGATATTCAGTAATCAAAGGACACTCGAATTGCTTTCAGTACTGTCAAAGACAGTTGATGTCGGGTTCTTCTTTTTGTCATAACATTCCTCTTTTCTGACGTCAAGCATCCTTTGCTTTTCTGAAAACACGTCACACTACATTAAGATAGCATGATCGAGGAGAAACGATATTTTCAAGTGGTCGGACCACTGGTTTAGTCTCCCTGACACCCATGACGAGGTTTCCACGCCCCGATCCCTGTCCCACAGAAAAGAGAGGGAGGGAAACCGTAATTGAGTTCAGACATTTTTTTCAGGCTTCTCAGGCACACAGCAATCTGATTCTCCAAACATGCACACCACGCCAACGTGAGGTCACGACCGATTTAACGTGCGTCACCTCCCTTTGTACACGACGGTCTTTGGTTGAATTCGAACTCGCAACCCTCCAGTCTATGTTTTACTGGCCTTTTTTTCATACAACATATTCTAATCCTAGTTAATTCTATTATATATATATATATATATATATATATATATATATATATATATATATATATACAGGGTGGTCCCGAATTCATGGTACAAACTTTAATGGTAGGTACAGGACATTGTAACAATGATTTATTGTATAGGAATGTATAGTCGCAAGTGACGCGGTGAGGCGAAAACAGGGGAAATAACGGCCGAAAGGAAAAACAAAGATTTTATTGAAAGCGTTGTTGACAAGTGTCATGTTTACAGTAATTGTTCAAAATTGCGTCCACCAGTATCGATACATGCTTGACAGCGTCGGTGGAGCGATTGGCGTACACGTTCAAAGATGCCTGGTATTTCACGCACACCTGCAGCAGCTACAGATAAGCGAGCGACGAGATCCTCATCTGAGTCAACTGGAGTCTCATAAACAAGATGCTTTAGATGTCCCCATAAAAAGTAATCGAGGCTCGATAAATCGGGAGATCGGGGTGGCCAAGGGACTGGTCCACCACGCCCAATCCATCGAGTACCAAACGTGGCATTCAGGTAATTCCGTACATCAATGCTGAAGTGTGCTGGCGCCCCATCGTGCTGAAACCACATGCGGTTACGAATGGCGATCGGAACATCATGCAGCAGTTGTGGTAACACTTCTTTCAGAAAAATAAGATAGCTTCCGCCAGTGAGCCGCGTGGGTAGTAAGTATGGGCCAATCTAAAAGTCGTTCACAATACCAGCCCACACATTAATACTGAAACGTTGTTGAAACGCATGTCGACGCGTTGCATGTGGATTATCGGTTGCCCACACATGGGAATTGTGCGCATTAAAGACACCCTCGCGTGAAAATGTCGCTTCATCTGTAAATAGCACATAATCTACGAAATCCGGCTGCAACGCACATTGCTGCATCACCCACAGGCAGAAGTTCACGCGGCGAGGATAATCTGTAGGATTCAATGCTTGTACTTTCTGAAAATGGAAGGGGTGTAAGCGATTTTCGTTTAACACTCTGCATACAGTCTGATGACTCACACCTACGTCACGCGCAACAGTTCTTGTACTTGACTCGGGTCTATCAGCCACAATGTTCAAGATGCTTTCTTCCAGCCTTGGAGTGCGTACAGCTCTTACTCGACCAGCGCCATGTCTGTTGACGTCGAACGCACCTGTTTCACAAAGTTGACGATGTAACCGTTGAAAAATTCTATGATCCGGCATTCGTCGATCAGGATACTCCACGCGATACATTTGTAACGCAGCTCTGCCGTTACCATTTGCACGGCCGTACATGTAATGCATGTCTGCTTTTTCTGCATACGTAAAGTCACCCATCGTCTACGGCAGCACAATTGTGAATGGCGCTTTTCCCTACTGCGATGCATCATGTTCAACAGCGGCTAGACATCTACTGCCCTCTACCGGCAATGATACCAACCGATCACTCCATTTCTCTTTCCTTTTATTTCCCCTGTTTACGCCTCACCGCGTCACTTGCGACTATACATTCCTATACAATAAATCATTGTTACAATGTCCTGTACCTACCATTAAAGTTTGTACCATGAATTCGGGACCACCCTGTATATATATATATATATATAAATGTTATTACTTTTAATGAAATTTTTATATTATATACCCATGAAAATGGGAAGTTCATTTCTATCTCCAGATTTTCGATAAGTTCTGTTGTTGTCGTGCGGGCCATATATGTCCCAATTGGGGGTGCCATTGCCCCGGAGGGTTGAACTTCTTCATACATGACACATCCGTTTTACAGGAAGGTCCCTTTCACACATCCATTCACTCACACATATCGTAATTTAGATCCCAATCAGAGGCCGATAACCGCCTGATCAGGTACCCCCAGAGGTATTGATTTGGTATGAGAATATGGGGGACTTTGTGACCACGACCTATTTAACGTGCCTCAGCCACCATTAGCGAACACGACGGTCTTTAGCCAGGTCTAAGCGCCGATCTCGCAACCATCAGAATTGCAGGCTCCGCTGAGGACAGAACCCACAACCCTTTCGATTCGAGCCCGACGCTCTACTGACTGAGCTATAAGTTCTGTTTGTAGGTCATTTTATATACTTAGAGCAATTTGTTCACCATTGAGTGTTTGGTAATAAAATTCATTATTCATTGTTCAATAAAATTCATTTGGCGTCATAAATGACCTTGCCTTTGTAAGTAAATTCATTATCATTTTCTATTGACACAGGAAAGAAGGATTAGGTATCGTTAGAGATAGTTGTTTATGATGGAAGCAGAGCTCTGTGACACCGATTTTCAAATTGATGAAATACATAAAAGGCCTACTAGTTGGAATATGGAGTGCCTTGATTATAAGAACAGAGTTTTGAAAAAGTCATCTTGGGTAGATATTGTAGAAATTCTTTTGTGAAGTTGGAGACAGCAAAGAAAAAACAAAAATATTGAGTAAATTCTTTTTTTTTTAATTTTATTTTTAATATTTAATAGCATTTATATAATTTTATCCCACCATGATACTTTATCATCATTCACAAAGTAATCGGCATATTTCTCTCAGAGCTTTAGCTGACATATTTCCCCGTGGTATATTTCCAGTGCCAAAGCTGCCAAATGCGTTTCGTAAAAAGCCAATGGAGCCAAATGCGTTTCGTAAAAAGATTAGTTACGACTACAGATTATTTATTATTTATGAAGAAAGCTATGTTTACTATCGACCTGGCGAATAATTTTACGCAAATTTGGAATCCGTTGAAATTGTGTTCACATGGACGTTTCGAAAACGCGCGTTGAAATACGCGTTACAAAAACTCCATGTGAACGTGGCCTTACTGTTGAAGTAATTTTGGACTGCAGGGAGAGGATTTGAGAAGACGTTGAAGACAACGGTTAGAGAGTGCAAAGCAGAGGGTGATGGGGCTTGTACTTTTAACCAATACATACTTTTATGTATTGATATAATGATGTTAATGTGATGATGTAAATGCTGTATATTTTTCTTAATGTTTTTGGAATAATGATAACTTAAATATGTTGGCTGTCTTCTCCTTGCGTACGATTCGTACTGTTTTTACGACACCGTATTGGGGCGATGACAACACACCGTCCAAAACTGATGGGTCGTCAAATGTAGTTCGCACTCGTACAAGCTCTTTTTTTACACTTATCTTTTTACAACTCTTCTGGTCATACTTTTTAAACTGTGGAAATACCACGGTCTGTTCAGATACACTTAATACATTGTATTAATATATGATACTCTATAAATATCTGGTTATATAACAGTGTGCGTCACACTTATAAACTTAGCTATGTTCACTTAGCTCATCAAGTAACTGGAAGAAATAGGGTGGTGTGTTGTGTATCTGAGTCTTATCTATTTGAAGAATACTGCTTGAAGCATGTTATTTTCCCTCTGAAAGTCACGAGATAGTAGCTTAGTATTGTTTTAAGCTTCATTGTTGTGTTACTAAATAACTGCATGTACTCCATAACAAAAAAAAATCGACTCACCAGGAAGGTGCAAAATTACAGTGGTGCCCCGGGCTCAATCAAATTGGAACAAGCGCTGACTGGGGACGACAGTCTTTAATGACGAGTCCCGTTTCCAACTGCGTCCTGACGACAACCGCAGACGTTTCTGGAGACGTCCATGAAAACGTGGAGATCCTGCTCTTACTATCGCGCGTCACACATGGAGTGCCATTTTTTTTAGCCGGACCCCTTTGGTAGAAATTTCTAGCACACTAACAGCACAGCGGTACTTGGACGACATTCTACGAAAGTTGTGTTACCGTTCCTTTTGCGACTTCCTGGACATACTTTTCAACAAGATAAGGCCCGACTGTTGCTATTAATTGTCTTCAAGCTTTCCCAACACTTGCTTGGCCAGTCTTCAAGCTTTATCAACACTTGCTTCGCCAGCTAGGTCTCCTGATCTCTCTCTCTCTCTCATAGAGCCATTAAGAGGTTATGGGGAGGCGATCTCAACCATTCCGGAAAGTTGACCATTTAGCCCGACAGTAGGAGACAATTTGGCAAGAAATTCCACAGGACACCAACCGGGAACTTTTTCAGTCTATTATACGCCGGGTGACGTATCCAGGTCAGAAGTGGACCAACGCCTTATTGACTTCCTCCCTTTGTAACGGTCAAACTCTGAATTAAATTATTCAATTGTTCTGAAATTTTAATAGTTTGCTGTTCTATGTATGTTCTTCACATCCACCAATTTTTATTGCAATCGGACAGTTCTTTCTTGGTGTGTCGAGTTTTTGTTATAGAGTGTATATATTGGTCGAATGAATCCTAGAAAAATTAATCTTAGGAAATATACCATTAATCAAGGAGGTCAGAACTGGTTAGAGGTCATGCAGGGAACACTGTAGGTTATAGAACTTATGTCTTCTTGTGAAATCTCAGAGAATTGAGGAGAACTGGTGAGTGATTATGCCTTCCAAATTTTATGATCTGTGGTATCAAACGAAGGTATAGAGCAATGCTAAACATATGACTTTACAGAAGTAACACGTTTCGTGAGGTCACAGCATAGCTGGTTTAACAAATATTATAGTTTATAGAATGGTATGAGTATTAAGCGGTTATGGAAGGTTTATATTTCCAACTACACCATTTTTGAATAGTTCACACCAACAAATTGCTGATATAGATAAAAAGATAAGTTGATATTGATCTCACACTTATGATACTAATACCATACATATACGTGCGCACAAATATGAAGGTACAGGAAATCTTTCAGGTATACCTTTCAGTAAAATGAACCGAATATCAGAAAATATATAAAATATATTTCGAAAATTATCAAACCCATGAGTAAAAATAAAACAATTCCAAGAGCAAAGGAAAACAGTAAAAAACATATTTGAATTGAACTGGTGACAGTGCACTGAGAACTACGAGATCAAAGGGTAACTGCGAAACTTAAAATAAAGGAGGTGGTTTGTTGTGGCTGTATTACCGCCTCGAACATGCTTTTCACCACGTTAGCATGCCGAACATGAGGTTGACGACTAGTTCCCTTGGTTACGGAATATGTTCTATGTTAAAGCCTCTAATGTGTTGTGTGTGTGCCGCGTCACATTTATGAGAAATTTAATGTATACCAGTTTTCTTTTGAATATTATAGGTTATGCAACTAACCACAAGTTGTTTTGTTTAATTTTGAGGGTGTAACTTTTAAAACTAATGTTCCATAAGTTTTGCCCGCCAGTGTTTGGAAGCAGACACACACACAAAATTAAAGTGCATTGGATATTCTTAAGGTAGCCATTTAAACGAGTGAAAGTTTGCTAAATATCATCAAATAAATTAATTTCTTATGTGAATAAATGCCAGCTCTTTAATTCATAAATGCTTCATATAGCTTGTATTTTCTTGCCTTGAAATAAAATATACTTTACCTATAATAGTTGAAATAAACGCTGATGAAGTTAGATCACAAAGACGAAATTAATGTAAATAACTTGAAATTATACTTCAGCTAATATATTTTCTATGATAATGTGAATATTCATTTACATTCAACAGCATTTCTGCTTTGCTATACTATTTTCAGGGTATGTTTAACTTATGATAAGCACCATTTTATTTTACAATAATTTCTAAATTATACATATTTTAGATAAATTATTTTTCATTTTTGATAACTCAATTAATGAAAATATTTCTGGAATTTCCCGTATGACTTCCTCTCAACGCATTGGAAATATGTATCTTGACCACATTTTCATTTTCGTTTTAGCATATTTCCATGCCGATTTCTTCAAATTCAAGCAGAAAGAAGTTTTTTAATACCACACAGTACCGTTCACGATTTACAGTAACCGGATTATCAATAGCACCTCGATTAAAATGATGGTTTAATAACGCATTTACTTCAAATTGCCAACTGTCATTCATTTACTAAGCAGTGCGTAGCAAATTAAATTAAAAATGTATGAATATTTTCCCATGAAATTAACGTTAACCAAATTAGAATTAATTATCATTGAAATGAACCCTATTCCCATGATGATTTAAACTGAATTTGTACTGAAAGCCTTTGATAAAAAACTTGATTTTGGGTTTTTAAATAAATCATGTATTAGTACGACAAACGAAAAACAACACACAAAAACTAAACTTAACAATAAAATAATATGCCCCAAATGCTAGGCTTTAAAATAATTTTTAAAATATCGCCATTTTGTCGATTTGTCACAAAAAATAAAAATGCAATGAATATAAATAAATAATGACGATTTCAATTCTAAGAGATATCCTTCTTTCAGAACTCTTGAACCTTTAGAAAAGCAGCCATCTTGATTCGTTGAAATGTGAAAATATTTGACACTTATTGGATTAAAACTCGTCGCCATTCACGAGAACACACCCACAGAAGGCGGGAAAATAATTCCCATCATTATTTCCCTTTGTTAAAAGAATTTCGACTCGATTCAACATTTTTCTACTTACAGACAAAACGCACCAATTTGTTTTTCTTCCAGGGATCTGAAAAGGTGTCTGATTGCCCCTTTGCCAGGAGGCGCGATTTAATTAAAACTTTTAATTTAATAAATTGCTTTTTTCCCCTTTCTTTTGGCATCGCAAAAACAATGGAGCTCGTTAGTCATGCTTTTAATGAAAGAGAAAATGGCAGCATTACCAGGCAGAAGAGAAGTAGATTAGTCACGTTAAGTCTGGAGCGATTATTCAGAATAGAACCAGGCTGTGCAACAACATTTTCCGCGTTGTTTCTAGTCTTGTTGAAACTTTAAAAAAAAAAAAGGAATGTTTTGGTTTTTTTATGAAATCCCACTTACTTGTGATTCTGTATCAAAGAACTTTCTGTGAGACTTCAAGGGAAACATAAAAGACAAAAGAATATTTTTTCTAACGTGTTTGTATTTCTTCAAGACAAGGCCTTCACTTGTAGTCGCGCGATTTTTTAGTCGTAAAAATAAAACTCATAACACATATTTGCGACTAAACAATCGTAGCGATTAAAAAGTTGCAACCGGTCCTAATTTCGTTGCTACGCGACTGTCGCTCTACCCGATGAATCACACGAACATGCATGGACGTGCACCCACTTGCGATAGTTTATTAGCACGTTTTCCAAGGTCAGTTTTTCGAATACATTAAATTATGTTTTTTATTCCCCAATTTCAAGTTTCTATCTTTGCGACCGTTGAAGATAGAGTAAAAATTTCAATGGATTTGAAATCAGTGGAAAATTTTACACCAGATCGATATCATAAATTTGATATTTCCATTAAATAAATAATTAATTTTTTAATAAATAATTAAATAATCAAATGGTAAATAATTAAATAATAAATCTGTTTTGGGTATCGATCTGGCGTAGAAGTTTATGCTGATTCAAAATCCGTTGAAATTTTCACTCTATCTTCAACGTTCGCAAAGATAGAAACTTCAATTAGCAGAATAAAAAACACAATTTAACGTATAAGAAAAGCTCGCCTCGACGCAAAAGAGCGATCACGCAAGCAGTTTCAGTGACATTCATTGGAAAACTGTTCTAATTCAGCGATTTATCTATCGCATAATGTGTAGCTTGTAGATTTTCTAGACAGCGATTTTTTTGTTCACCGCGACTACAAATCACAAGTGGATGCCTAGCCTAAGTGATAAATTTTATTATTCGTTTGAACAGTAAGTGAAGAGGTTTTCAGTACAGTCAAACTATATGACAAATGAGGGTATTTTACTTCTCTTTACTCAAATGCTTTCGTTTGATATGCGTCGAGGTTTTCTTCGTGTAAATTTTCGTCGTTTTGCCGATGATTGATCTTTTGCAATAAATTATCATATAAATTAAGAATTTCTACTTCGACATTCCAAACTTGAATTCAAAAATCAATCCAGTGACGTCAAGTTCGAGATATCTACAGGTATAAGGGTCTATCACAAAAATAATACCGCTAACCATAATTGGCTGTCATAATGCAGAAATTTATTTTCACGATTATGAATACGAATAAACTTTTCCCTGACGTGAGTTTGCTCTTTGAAACAGGAATGCAATGAAAATTACAAAGTGGTGTAAACATCGTTCCAAAACTGCATTAGTTTATTTGTAGGAACGTGGAATGAATAAGACTAATTCTTATGATTTAGGCCTAATGGGGGAATTCGAACGTTACGGTATGAGTCAAACACGCACAGTTTAGCCATAAAATAGCTGTTTCTTTTATATTATTCTTTGTTAAAAAAATTCTTTTTCGAACTTAAAATACCTTTTCTTGAAATAAATAAACTAAACATCAATGCGTTATTTTAAGAAGGCTTTTAAGAGTAAACAATCAAACCAAACGATTTGCTAATATTTTAGTCCTGTTACCCGAATGTTCTCGCATGATATTTTTCGGGGTTACTTAATATATAAATAATTGCCGTTTTGGCAACATTTAGCGTTTAATCTAATTAATGTTATTAATTTGTAATTATTTATAATTAATTTATAACTATAATCTGTGTCAATTTGGAATTTATTTATTGGGGTTTTTATTGGGGAAGAACCTAAAACGAATTAAAAGAACAAGCCAACTGACGACAGTAACATGTCTATTCATTGAAAGAATAGTAGCAAAGATTCAATTAGTTAATAACTTATTAAGTATGACTAGTAAGATGAAAACTGGTAGGAAATTGTCTTGTAAGGAAGACTGCAGACACACTCATTAGTGTTCTTTGTAATTTTGTTTATCGTCCTTATATATAGTTTCTTTCATAAATGTCGAATAACATTTTCCTAGCAACCATTTATCTCCATGTGTCCAACCGTAAAAGGTTATCTACAACAATTTAATTCAATCGATAATTTTGTGTGATTTTATTGAATATTTTTGTCTTTTTTGTTCCATAGAATCGATCTTATGGTTTGAAAATTTTGATTTTTAACTACATTTCCATCTAGGGCTTCGAATGCTCAAGCCTATTGAGGTCTTCATGTTATGACGGGGTGTATAGTTACGGTTTCAGATGGTAAATAAACTAGAACTTAACTATATTATGCTCTGTATCTCTTCTTTTCTTTATCTCTGTGGGAATATTATCTATTGACACAAAAATGTGTTCAATATTTAACTAACTGGTAAATATTTCCCCTCCCCCACCCATAATTTCATGTATAAAAATTATTATTTTCAGAGAAATATATTTAAGATAGATTCCGTGTGAGAAAAGGGCAAATATATTCATATATTCAGAAAAACAATACAAATTATTGTTGATTCCGTGTGCATTGGATTAAAAAATTTTCAAGATACAGAAGAATCCCAAACAAAAATTTATTTTACGTTTCCCTCGTGTTTCTGGAAGAAATTGGCTGTATACTCCATATTGTGACCTAAGCTTTGGTAAATTTGAAACTTAAAACCTATCTCTTTTGAAATATAACAAATATTGAATTAAGTGAAGCCTAACATGTTTATGATTGTATTCGTATCATATTTCAAAAATTATAAAATTGTTCATATTTTAGAGATTTCAAAATAATTTCAAACATGGAGAATTATAATTTAAACTGTGTAAAAATAATTTTTTATATTCTTTCTTCAGTAATACTGAGAAAGCAATCGGATTTTGAATGATGTCTCGTAATAGTTCTGATACTTCTCTTTTATGTGGCCAAAGTGTCAAAAGGTTTTCGTTTTTCTATTTCCTTTCGTCTCTAAAACTCACAAACACGAAAATTGAAGCCTGAGGTGCACATCTTCTATATAATGGCCGCCTTTGTGAGAAGCTTCAGGTTTGTAAGCTACGTAGCTTTTCTGAAAAGCGAATGGCAGACATCATATCGCGCCCCGGCGAGAAAAGTGACAGAACTCAAAATTACAGAATTTGTGAAAAACATCCACTTAAAGGATACTGTCAAACTTATATTGAAATAGTATAGCTTCTTTTAAATTTTTGCTATGTGTTTATGGTGGTATATTTTATTATATTCTATAGAATAGTAATATAACACGCTGGGGCTCCTCATACATATATTTTTCAATGACAGCTTTCAAATTTTTATTTTTTGAGTTGTGTCACTTTTCTTGCCGGGGTGTGATATGACTTTGTTTCATTAATACAGGGTATTAAATAACTCAAATATCGATCAACATTTCGTCAAAAAGTACATTTCTATTTTTATACAAGATTTTAAAGTCAATGAGCGTCTTAGGAAACTTTCTAAAATATTTTCCATGCTTGGTTTTTATTTAATACTAGCAAAATACCCGACCTTACTCGGTTTGAATTGGTTTACTCTAGATTGAAGAGATAATCAAAATATATAATGACTTACGTTTTTTGTAGAATAAAAATTTATTTTAACATCTTTCGCCATCTTTATATTTTCTACAACTTACTTTACACACAAATCCTACACATGCATATCCATTCATGTAATACATTTCACATACATCGCACAATTGCTGTATGACAAAGCTACAAAATGACGAAAGGTGATACTAAGGTTACTACTATAAAAGACGATTTATAGGAAGATTTGGAATTCCCTTTCTTAAGTTCTTTTCATGTTCAACTAAATTAATTAAAATTACGATTTACGGCGAGTGCTCTCGCACTCATAGTCAACAAAACAATATTTTTTTACTTGTGGCACTCTTGCCTCCGGTATGCGACATTGTGAATTTTTGCAATCTTCTCCTGTCATTATTACAACGAATTTTTTAATGTTGAAAAAGTTCCAGTTTGGATTAATAAACATTATTATTCTTTCAATAACGGCATTATTCTTTAAATAACGGCATTATTCTTTAAATAACGGCATTATTCTTTAAATAACGGCATTATTCTTTCAATAATGGCATAACTACACTTAATATTTACTGAAAATTTATACTGACTTACCTAAAATTTTTAAGTCTAATACTTTGTGGTGCTGTTGCGTGTGATGAGAAGGAAAACACATTTATTAAAATAATAAATATTTAAAACTGGAAACAGCGAAGTAAAACAAAATAAAAGAAGTCGCAAAAAATTGTTCTAAAGATATTAATTTGTGATTCAATTTTATCTCTTGATCTCGCACAGTTGCCACAACTTACAACTAAAAGTGTACAAAATTTAGAAATGTGAAATTAATTCAGAGCGAAAGAACCAGAAAAAATATCACTGCTCGCGCGATCTCGTTCATTCTCGTTTCATTGAAAAATATCGTCTGTCCCAAATATTCGGAAATCGTTTTCATTGCGCAAAGAATAAAAATAAGACTCGAAGTAAATGAAGTTTCAGAGATGAAATTCCATAAAAAAAATAATTTTTTGAAGAATAATTACTTTTTCAGCAGTACTGGTAAAACAATCGAAGTAATCGTAATATTCAATAGACATTCCAATTTTTCCAAACCTACCAAATTATGGTTGATTTAAGTATACTTACTCAGGTGTTTTAGCATGAAACTCAACTAAATATGACAATAAAGAAATGTTTAATATTGCGTTCACTAAACTAATAAATAATGTATAAAATAAAATACAATGCAATCAAATATCTGGAATACAATTCATGTGATGCCTACACAAACACACAAACACAAAATTGAGCATAGAACAGAAAGACGGACAGACAGACTTTCGCAACCAATACCACTCACTAAATGAAGATAAGTACTCACTGTATGCAAATTTTCATGAAAATATCTTAAACCGCGTGGACGTGTATAGGGCACAACATACAGACAGACAGACAGACAGACAGACAGACGGACAGACAGACAGACAGACACCAAAAGAAAAAAAGGCGGATTCGGCATCAGAAGGGTCCAAAACGGATAGAAAACTTGAAATGGGTCGAAAATATTGAATGTACAAACAAACACTCCATTCTTATTTATATAGATTGCTTCATACCGAGACGGACCCCAAAATAGTTTTTTTCCACTTATAGCTCAGAAAATTATTATCATATTTTCCCAAATATTTATATTTAGATAAATTTTATCATGGGAAGGAAAATTGTGTCATTGCCATTTGGGTGCTGCCATTAAAATTGCGGAGATGATATCTAAATACATATTAAGACTAACATTTTTGCAAATAGAGTGCAAATTTATTTATAGTATGAATTGTAATTATGTGACACTACACAGGGATTGGAAAAACAAAAGGTGTTTGGATATTATTTTGACCGAACGTACAAATATGCAACAATTTAATATTTTTGCCTAATTTCAGTTTCAAAACATTTAATTATTCTAACTGTGATACTGAATATTGGTTTAAAATCGAGACTTATCCAAGGATCCTGAATGTTACAGTTACATATTTTTATGTATACGCAAGTGCATTGAAACTGCGTTGGAAAATTGACTAAAAATTAAGTAAATTGGATCCCATGATCCCATATTAAATTGTCGAAGCAGAAGTGTCTTCCTTAGATTGGACAATATTTCCCGAACAACATTATTTAATCTTACTCATAATTAAAGGATTTATGGGTGAAAACTTTTGCTGATGTAGAGAGTTCTGATATGATAATCAGTAAATGAATTATTAGCCAATAACAGTCATGCTGATATTTTAGTACTTTTGTAGCGTTGACTTATGAGTTGTTTATTTATGGATTTAATGGGATTCATAAATGCAAATCCGCCTGTCTTTGAGAGTTTAAATGACCTCTTGTCCACAAAAAATAGTTATGATTTAAACAGTCATATAATGAATCACTATTGAATGCCTACCCACTTTAACTTTGCACAATACCAAGCAATGCTTTTAAAAATTATAATTTCTGAACTAAAATTCAGATAGCTTTTTCAATAAAAGGATTTCGTGACACTTTAAAAATTAAGAGTTGTATCTATATAAATAAGAATGGAGTGTTTGTTTGTACATTCAATATTTTCGACCCATTTCAAGTTTTCTATCCGTTTTGGACCCTTCTGATGCCGAATCCGCCTTTTTCTCGTTTGGTGTCTGTCTGTCTGTCTGTCTGTATGTATGTTGTGCCCTATACACGTCCACGCGGTTTAAGATATTTTCATGAAAATTTGCATACAGTGAGTACTTATCTTCATTTAGTGAGTGGCAGTGGTTGCGAAAGTCTGTCTGTCCGTCTTTCTGTTCTATGCTCCATTTTGTGTTTGTGTGTTTGTGTAGACATCACATGAATTGTATTCCAGATATTTGATTGCATTGTATTTTATTTTATACATTATCTATTAGTTTAGTGAATGCAATATTAAACATTTCTTTATTGTCATATTTAGTTGAGTTTCATGCTAAAACACCTGAGTAAGTATCCTTAAATCAACCATAATTTGGTAGTTTTGGAAAAATTGGAATGCCTATTGAATATTACGATTACTTCGATTGCTTTACCAGTACTGTACTAAAAAAGTAATTATTCTTCAAAAAATAATTTTTTTTAATGGAATTTCATCTCTGATACTTCATTTATTTCGAGTCTTATTTTTATTCTTTGCGCAATGAAAACGATTTCTTAATATTTGGGACAGACGATATTTTTCAATGAAACGAGAATGAACAAGATCGCGCGAGCAGTGATATTTTTTCTGGTTCTTTCGATCTGAATTAATTTCACATTTCTAAATTTTGTACACTTTTAGTTGTAAGTTGTGGCAAATGTGCGAGATCAAGAGATAAAATTGAATCACAAATTAATATCTTAAGAACAATTTTTGCGACATCTTTTATTTTGTTCTACTTCGTTGTTTCCTGTTTTAAATATTTATTATTTTAATAAATGTGTTTTCCTTCTCATCACACGCAACAGCACCACAAAGTATTAGACTTAAAAATGTTAGGTAAGTCAGTATAAATTTTCAGTAAATTTTATGTGTAGTTATGCCATTATTGAAAGAATAATGCCGTTATTTAAAGAATAATGCCGTTATTTAAAGAATAATGCCGTTATTTAAGCAATAATGCCGTTATTGAAAGAATAATAATGTTTATTAATCCAAACTGGAACTTTTTCCAACATTAAAAAATTCGTTGTAATAATGACAGGAGAAGATTGCAAAATTTCACAATGTCGCATACCGGAGGCAAGAGTGCCACAAGTAAAAAAAATATATTGTTTTGTCGACTATGAGTGCGAGAGCACTCGCCGTAAATCGTAATTTTAATTAATTGAGTTGAACATGAAAATAACTTAAGAAATTGAATTCCAAATCTTCCTATAAATCGTCTTTTATAGTAGAAACCTTAGTATCACCTTTCGTCATTTTGTAGCTTTGTCATACAGCAATTGTGCGATGTATGTGAAATGTATTACATGAATGGATATGCATGTGTAGGATTTGTGTCCAAAGTAAGTTGTAGAAAATATAAAGATGGCGAAAGATGTTAAAATAAATTTTTATTCTACAAAAGACGTAAGTCATTATATATTTTGATTATCTCTTCAATCTAGAGTAAACCAATTCAAACCGAGTAAGGTTGGGTATTTTGCTAGTCTTTATTTAAGACTCGTGAGACTCATTTCATATTCGAAAAGATCAATAGATTAGATTGTTGAATAATAAACATCTGTGACTAAATGGACACAGGAAAACAAAAGTGACAGCAATTAGAGGTAAAACACTCCTTTAAAAATACAGCACAATATTTTCCGATAGTATATTATTTAACCCTCTGAGGAGTTCATAAGCGCATAATTTTACATTGCGACCTGTAATATATCTTATTTGCCAATAGAATCTTTCCAAATGGCTTTATTCCGATGAACAGGGCCGTTAAATTCTTCCAAAGAGTGAAATTTTACGAAGCGATCTATGTAATCAATCTTTACAAATGATTCTATTCTAATTAAAGGACGTGTAAAATCTCCCTCCAAGAGCATAAGGAAAGGGCCATTGAATTTTCCCAAAGGATTCTATTCTAAGGAAAGAACCATTACATTTGGTTCAAACGATTCTATTCTAAGGCAAGGACGAATAGAATCTATTTGTAAGAGAATATATTATAAGGAAGGGACCATTAAATTTTCCCAAAGAAATTTATTCTAAGGATAGAATCATTACAATTTACGAAATGATTATATTCTAAGGAAAGAAGAAATCATATTAAATTTTTCCGAAGGATTCTATTCTCAGAAAATATGATGAACAGAATCTTTCTTTTTAATGAATTTATGGATTCTTTGTATCAATGTTTGAATCAATATGTGTTTAGGGTTAAACGCAATGTTATGGTACTCAGAAATCCATTAAAGCTAAGCGGGTTCAAACGACAAGTGTATCAAATATTTGCTTTCGTAACTCATTATTTACGTAAATTGCAATTACGTGTTTCACGTTTACAGACACTATATCAAGAACCGACGAGAAACCAACTAAATAATCCAGTTGGATCGTGACATTTCACGCCATGTGAACCAATGTTTTCTCTGTCCTAAGCTTATATGTTACATCAATCCCTGACAAACAATTCTCGTTACGCTAGCAATGACTGGATACATTCCAGGCAGACCACTTATTTGATAGTTGATTGGTAAACACTAATGAGATCATACGCCAAAATCATGACAAAATGGTGATAAACCACATTTTAAAATCTGTTTCAAATAGGTACACATATGAACCAGGCATATATTAAAATGTATGTCATTAAAAATGTCACCATATGTTTACATATTGTATCATACGAGAGCATTTGAACAGCATAAGTTAAATCTTATAGCAGACAGTCTGGTTTATTTTTAAACGTAAAAATCCCTCTCATGCAAAACAAATTTTCAAGCACCCGTGTGTTTACAGAAAAATAGTGGAAATATTACACATTCGTCATACAATCATTCAAATTCAAGAGAAAAGAAATGATACAATGTTTGATATTCAAATCGGAAATTAATTGAAACAATCATATTTAAGGTACAAGAACAAATTACTAAGTCGCAAAAAGAAAGATTAGAAAATCTTAATAGAAAGATTAAAAGATGCGCGCAGTAAAAGAATCGCGACAGTTATATACAGCCATAGGGAAAAGGCTAAGTGTAGGTACACCCGTCATAAAAAAAAAACCTACTAAAACGACTAACGATAAAAGATGGGGGTTCGTATTAAAATTTTCGGAGCAAGCACCCAATTTAATATGAAGACGGCCTATTAGACAAATTTTAAATATTGATACTTGTAGAAAACATTCATCCCTATCGATTGCTACTTTCCGTTTCGTTTTGCGATGTAAATTGTGCAATTGCGATCGGATGAGCCCTTTTTTTGACGATTGTACATTGTATACTATCGTTTTCTGCAATCTATTAACTCAAGAATTTATTTTGTGAGAAACAAAACAGATTCGTGTCAAATGGTAGATCATACGGGACATTTTCATCATAAAAAAAAGGAAAACACATTGAAGTTTTAAAATATGTTAAACAGACAACCACCGATAAAAAGAAAACACTTCAAAAGATGATCTAGACGGTGTCTTTTTATGCCCAACCACTGACCTCTTGGGCTTCCGATACTACTCGCATATGAAGCGAACTGGTGTCTATCAGTGGAGAAAAGCAAACAGTGGACAGTCGCCGCTTATAAAAGGAGTAATCACCAATATGTATGAGCTTACAATACGGTATTAAAATCCGTGATCTACTGTTTAGCAGATAAGCGCTACGATGATTACTACACGACTCTTTCTCTTCAAAAGGATAAAACGTGATATAAACTTGAATTTTCCATTGGAAGACATTGTTCTGAAGACCAATAAAGTACTACACTCCCGTCTAGTCTCCGATAGGTTAAAGGCTTCGTTCATAAAATTGGTAGGTAGTTAATTAATGTCACATTGGAGCAACACAACCGTCTATTTAGAAACTGGTGGACTGAATTTCTTGGTTACAAAATCGAAACATGTATATGCCGAAGTCGACTTAGCTGCTTGATTTTTCCTAGTCTCTTCAAGAAAGGTACTGAATTTATTTCGCTCTGTAACATCCCAACGGGCTCCGGATCAATCCCTACAGCATAATTTCCAAAAACACATTATGAGGTCAGCACCTGAGCTGGCACTCACTACTAGTCCACTATCTAAACTATCTAAACTAGTCCACCAGAAACTACTAGAAACTAGGCACTATCTAAACTAGTCCACCGCACCAAATTAAGGACAGTTGAGAATACGACAGATTTAATACACACAAGCCCCCATGTGCACGACTGTCTGGTTGTCATCAAATATCAGGAACCACTTTCGACCACAACGTTCATTTACTGTTCACCATCTGTTAAACGAAGAATATTTTTCCAGTCCTGGTAAAGTGAATTGCTAAGGTAAATTATCCAGAAATAATTGACTTCGGTACAGTAATACTGAGATCAATTTTCCAAATCTTCAAATGATTCATTTTCATACGACACACAGGTAAATAATTATACACAGGTAAATTCTGTTAAATAACTTTTTTTTGCTACATAACCACACTTTAAATTTATTAAGTGCGTGCATGTATAGTTTGACAATGACTAAACCTAGAAACGGCACAAACTTTCTTGCTTACCTTTCTTGCTTTTAAATTTCTTAACATATAAGATTCTTGACCAATGTTCAGTAAAATTTAATGAAAATGTTTTAATTAACCCATCTGCTAGTTGTCTCTATGTGGTATCTCTTCACTAAGAAAACTAACCAGATCTTGACGGATGCGATAAATCGTCATTTGAAAAACTGACCATATCTTGATCTCGTCATCATAAAAAGCATCTTGATGACGATGAATCTCGTCAGTAGCAATTCATCAGATCTTTAAGGACGAGGTATCTCGTCAAATCCACTAGGAGGATCAAAGTGTCTCAAAAGTCTTGAACACGATATTATGAGTAGATCGTGATATTATGAGAGACACGATATTATGAGAGACAGTTTCGGCATTTTTGAAGATGAGATATCTCGTCATTAGGAAAATTGGTTAGGTCTTAAGGAATGAGATATCTCACCAAAACCACTAGGAGGTTCAAAAGTCTTGAACACGATATTATGAGTTGCTGACAGTTCTCCAAAGTAGTGCGTGGTGACATTCAGCGTTGTTTAGAAGCAAACCAACTGTGGTTCCATTGAGCGTAATTTGCTTATTTCGATAAGCAGCGGCGAACTTTCCCAAACATCGCATTATCAGCTCCGTTTAGTGTTTCCTCGAGGCATTTTTTTCCCTCTCAGCCGCACGTTCCCAGTGATAAAAGAACAACTATTCAAGGGGGAATTCCGGCTGGAAAATTCAGCATCCTTTTGTTCGCCACGACAAAAGTTAATGCGCAAGAGGTCCTCTTCCAAAAGAAACTCGACGATTCTGCCCCCGACTTAATGCGATTCGGAAACGACCGTTTTGCACACTCATGGGAACAAAAATGCATCGACGCAGATGGATCAATTGTTCCCAATGTCTGCCATGATTAAAAAAGGAACTCCGATCATCATTCATGGACAGTTCCAATGAAAAATCGGGATGCCGCCTTCCTGTCGGAATTGGTGCAAAACCGGGTCCACGCTTCGAGTCTTGATGCAGCAATTATTCTTTCGGTATTGATCTTTTGACAATCCGAACAATGGTGAGAGGGGTGTGACCGGAATAATAGCGAGACGTTTGCGAAAGTTGCTCGAAATGAAAGGATTCATTCGTTCTGACAACGTTTTAGTGTTTCGAAGGAAGGGAATAATTGAATAACTCCTGTGAGTATCTGAAAGTTTCCTTTCATTAGGATCTATGAAGCTAGCTGTCTTTTGTGGTGCTGTCCAACAATATCTGGATAGTTTCCTGTTCGAGGTTTTAAAATTATTGCGTAGTTAGTTAATTAAAGAATTGCTTGAAACGCGGGGAAAATTCAGAATTTATAGAATCCACGTGGATCAAAATGTGTTGTAAGTTTGGGAGAAAGGACTTCAAATTTCCTCTCCTATTGTAAGGCGTTGTTTCAGATAACTAACAGAACGCTATTATATTTGGGATTGTTTAATTTGATTTGTAATGCCATTGAACAATGAAATAAGACTCACACTTCAGATTGAAATGAGATAAACGGAACTTCAGAATGTGGTCAAGACTACCCATGCTGTTAACCTCACAGTAGTGCCATTAAGATTAACCTTTAGATTATGGCCGGTTAAGCAGTTGTATCTTGAAAGTTATATGAATCGCGCCAGTTATGTCTATAGCTGAAGTCTAAAGGTTAGGTTTCATTTCCTGCCAAATATTTCATAGCTTTGATGTAACCAATAATAAATGTTGATACTAATATATGTTCTTCTCTAATTTGAATTCGACTATTCCTTTAGGTCTATGTTCTTTAGTATACAAATTACATTGTGGTGTCCTATCGTAGACTTTCTTTTCTTTTGATACACGTCTATTTCTTCAAAGGCTGATGAGCTTAACTCGAGAAATTTCAGTCACAGCTTCCTCTAGAAAGTCCATTCATGATTACATTACTTGGTACACTCATATAAAAGGAATCTACATCAAATGTACCAGAAAATGTCTTGAGAGTTTGCTTATTAACACAATGGATGCAGGATCTCTTTCAGCATATACTGTTTTCGTGTGTTCTAACACAATGAGTCTGTTCCTTATTAACCTTCCTTGTCTTTCCTGTGTTTCGAAAATGTAGTTTGTCTAAGTTAGGGTCGATTTTGTAACTGATGTGGTGACCCAGTTTTTTACTTTGGAGCGACCGTGAAAGTAGACCCAATTGATTGACTCAATTGATTCAATATCGCTTAGGACTGTAGTGTCGTCGCCCACAGTTCTAAGCGATACGGTAGCGCGATACAACCCCCCAAAACGGTAGCGTGAAAACAGAACGAACAGTATACAAGGAGAAGACAACAAACAGCTATGATTTACGTTCTTATAATTACAAGAATATTAAGAATATATGCATCACTTATATAATCACATCAATATCATCATTACTTCCATACATAAAAGTATGTGTCTCAGTCCACCTCACCAGCTTCTCTCTCTCTAACCATCGTCTCCCACGTGCTTTTAAAATATTATCTAAGAAACTAAGATTATCTCCAGTTCAGTTCTATAGCTTACGCCAATGTTTGGGATTCCATTACAAATTTCAGCAGAATCCGTGTTGGTTGGAAAATATTGCGGATCCACTTTCATAGATCTTATTTTAAAATTACTTTTCATCATATTACGCGTGGCCTCTGGTGGAAAGAATTTCCAGGCCTTGCATTTTTTCATATATAGCACAGGTCTAGCTATACAAATTTAAAATACAATATTAGGGAAGAGCACAAATGATTCTATTGCTAATCAGTTTCATAATGTAAGGTGGTTAAATAACGTCGTACAGGGCCAACTTACAACGGGCTGTTTCATAAAGAAAAATAAGACTGGCAGATTTGGATCTATCTACTTCATACCACGTGAAAGAGCATAGCACAATAGAGTGTAACCTTACGTATAAAACACAAATTAGTTTGTGTGAAGTAGTAAAAACTCCCGACCGCTGAGATGTGGTGTCATGAAATTTGCATAGTTTGTTTTGTATTGAATTTATAGGTCAACGCAACTTTTTTCAGCTTCCTACGTAGTTTTCTTCGAACCATCAAAGCAATCTATATATATAATTCTCTTACGTGGCACGCAAAAAAGACGTTATTTGTAATCGCGTTTTGGCAACACTTTACGGTTTGTTTGTTTATCGCGAAGTCTCGCGCATCGATTGAATTTATAGCGTTATCGCATGAAATTTTATTGAAAAAAAAAAGGAAATTTTAATGAGCTGTTGCAGTTAGTTTTTAATAAAAATCAAAGAAAGCGGAGGATATTTTCAGGGCCATTTAAAAAACGGTCCTTTTTAGGGCCAACAATTATAGTTCAACAAGACGCTTGCACTACAACTTTCGGCAACAAACTCAATGAAAAAGTGTGGGTCGTTTGAGTGCTGGGAAAATGTACACACAAACAACATGCTGGGTATTTATTCAATTTCCAAAGCAACGTTCACATTTCAAGTTAAAATTTGCACAAAGTTTTCATTTGAATTCTGATTTTAGAGATACTGTATATATTTTTTCTGTAATACAGCAAATTTAGATTTGAAAAACGTATTTTTTTGGTAACATATTTTGTAAACAATCCCTTATGCTAGGACACATGTCTTCATTGAGGCGAGCGAAGCGAGCATAGGTTCGCGCAGCGAACCAATGAGGATTGCGAAGCAATCCTCCGGGGGTTGGCGAGCGTTAGCGAGCAGGGGGTAGGCCCCCTAGTATTTAAATATTATGGGAATAGTACGCAAGAAAATAGGCCAATCTTTAATCATCCTGGTGATTATCTCAATGCTGTATCTCCTCTTTAGCAAAAACTGACCCGGTCTTGATGGACGAGTTATCTCACCATTGGTCGAAAACCGCCTATAACTCGATTTCGTCACCATAAGAAATTCGGCAATATCGTGAAATATCTGGTCACTAGAAAAATTGGTCAGATATATCCTCAAAATCACTTAGATAGTTGGTGGTAGTTAGTTGATTTTGCGTCGCGATGGGTCATAACAATGGGGTACTAGTGACAGTCTGGGATCAGTACCGAAGAAAAAGACCCGAGGACAACACATCGTAATTATTACTGCACATTACAACACATCGTGCCATTACACCAATGTGTGAAATGGCAAATTCACACCTCAGCCGATATCCCTCTTAATGTAATTCCCTGTTTGAATGTATCCCCCACCTGAAACTTTTAAGTTCGAATTCCAAACTGTTGCAACATTTTCTCAAAGATACATATATTTATCATGAACTCTCTTTCAGGTTTGAACAGTTAACCACTTCTTTACAAGTGCAACTGCATTAGAAATAATTTTTTACTCACCTCACATATCTAAAGGACTCGAAGTAATTATTGAGACGTTATAATCCAAGATTCGTCTGCTTGAATATATTCCCACCTTAAAGCTTTTTCTAAATTAAAATGTTCCAAACTATTTGTGCCGTATCGTTTTCTCGAAGATGCGCTATTTATTATGAACTACCTTTCAACTTTCATCAGTTGACTTTATTTTTTATTTACAAGTTCGACTGGAATATAATAATTGTTGACTCATCCCCATCTTCAAGAAAGTGAAATAATTATAGAAACAACATAGCCCAAAGTAATTTCCCGTTTGAATACGTTCCCGATTGAAGCTTTTTATAAATTTAAGTATTCCGAAAACTGTATTTGTGCCGCAACGGCTTCTTGAAGATGCATACTCTATTTGTCATGAACTCCCCTTTCAAGTTTTAACAGTTACTTTCTTTTTTGAATTTCATCCATCCCCGACTTGAAAAGCAAATAAATCACTTTTCTCCTTCCATCTTTTACCACCATGAAGCGATCCTGCACACGCACGCACTCAAAACCGCATTTATAATAAATGAAAACACACGTCCATTAATCAAAGAGCTACTCATACACCAGCCATTTCTATTATTTCTTTCGCCTGAACTAACTTCGCAGTTTAGAGGAAAGAAGGTTTCTAAGTGAATATTTTATTCAATTCTTTCATATCGCTTCTTCATTTCAAAACGGCGATTAGGAATTAATGTTTTAAGAGTTCACCCTGCCTTATCCAAGATACAGAACATATACACATACTCACTTCTGAATTTTGGAATTAGGAAGATATTTTAGAATTAAAAAATAAAGATATTCCCCAGAACATCAAAAACTAGTTCCAACCTTCTTAACGTCGAATATTGGATCAAGCGAGTAATGATTGTTTTTCAATTTTATAAGTAATAGTTCTAATAAAATAAACAACTGTGGTAAAGTAAACTTTTTTCTATTAACCTCGATGAGGGGTCGTTTACATAATTCACTCATTTATTCGTTTCTCTCTAAAGGATGATATAATTTGACGAGCTGGCTCTAAAGGATAATATAATTTGACGAGCTGGTTCTAAAGGATAATATTTTCTATGAATTCCCCTGTGGAAGTAAGCGAAGAAAAAAACTCGCGGAGAGACATAGGTGTAAACCGTTTCATAATTTTGTAAATTAGATGAAAGATTAATGCTTAGTGATTATTTTATTCCATTTATCCATTACCGTTCTCATATTAAATGACACCTTATGTGCGTCACTAGATTTTCGAGTGACGCAGTATTGTTTTTCGCACATTGCGCACATTAATTTATTATTTTATTACATTCCTCTAGTTTGTTCCTACATTGAAATACATCTTACGAGCACCATGACGTATCCATGTGTTGTAGTATTGATTTTTCACTCACTGTACACACATTAATTAGTTATTTTATTCTATTTCTCCACTGTCGTTCCCATACTAAAAAAAAACACATCTTATGAGCGTCAATAGAATTCCGAGTGACATAGTATTGTTTTTCGCACATTGCGCACATGAATTTATTATTTTATTATAATCCTATAAGTTGTTCCGACATTAAATACATCGTACGAGCACCATGAGCTTTTCGTGTGTTGTAGTATTGAGTTTTCCCCCATAGTTCATAAATTAATTAATTATTTTATTGGGGTAGTATTGTCTTTTTTCCCACAACGAAACTGAAGAAAAATCCCCTCCTATTGGTTAAAGCATAGAAAATATTCAATAGGCCAAGTTTCAAACTATTTAGAAGTCATGCAGATGAACTGCAAGTTGTGTGAACGGATATATGTATCTGAATGTTTATCAATTTGTACATAATGCTGACAGAATTAAGAGTTGCTCCAGTTGAATTGGTTAAATGAGTATTGAAAAGTGATCAGACCAATCAATTCTCTTTCAGAGAAAAATCCAAGCATCATTTCAATAATCACGAAAAATAAATGTAACAACATTTGAACGTTTTAATAGTTTCTACAATTTACTTTCGACGCAAATATGTATTCATTATACATCTATATAAATAAGAATGGAGTGTTTGTTTGTACATTCAATATTTTCGACCCATTTCAAGTTTTCTATCAGTTTTGGACCCTTCTGATGCCGAATCCGCCTTTTTCTCGTTTGGTGTCTGTCTGTCCGTCTGTCTGTCTGTCTGTATGTATGAATGTTCCGCCCTATACACGTCCACGCGGTTTAAGATATTTTCATGGAAATTTACATGCAGTCAGTACTTATCTTCATTTAGTGAGTGAACTTGGTTGCGAAAGTCTGTCTGTCCGTCTTTCTGTTCTATGCTCGATTTTGTATTTGTGTAGGCATCACATAAATTGTATTCCAAATATTTTATTGCAGTGTATTTTATTTTATACATTATATATTAATTTAGTGATTGCAATATTAAACATTTCGTTATTGTTATATTTAGATGAGTTTCATGCTAAAACACCTGAGTAAGTATACTTAAATCAACCATAATTTGGTAGTTTTGGCAAAATTGGAATGTCTTTTGAATATTACGATTGCTTCGATTGCTTTACCAGTACTGCTGAAAAAGTAATTATTCTTCAAAAAATTATATGTTTTAATGGAATTTCAGCTCTGATACTTCATTTATTTCGAGTCTTATTTTTGTTCTTTGCGCAATGAAAACGATTTCGGAATATTTGAGACAGACGATATTTTTCAACGAAACGAGAATGAACAAGATCGCATGAGCAGTGATATTTTCTGTTCCTTTCGCTCTGAATTAATTTCACATTTCTAAATTTTGTGCACTTTTAGTTGTAAACTGTGGCAACTGTGCGAGATCAAGAGATAAAAATGAATCACAAATTAATATCTTTAGAACAATTTTTCCGACATCTTTTATTTTGTTCTATTTCATTGTTTTCTGTTTTAAATATTTATTATTTTAATAAATGTGTTTTCCTTCTCATGACACGCAACAGCACCACAAAGTATAAGACTTAAAAATGTTAGGTAAGTCAGAATAAATTTTCAGTAAATTGTAAGTGTAGTTATGCCATTATTGAAAGAATAATGCCGTTATTTAAAGAATAATGCCGTTATTGAAAGAATAATAATGTTTAAAAATCCAAATTAGATCGTTTTTCAGCTTTAAAAAATTCGTTGTAATAATGACAGGAGAAGATTGCAAAATTTCACAATGTCGCATACCGGAGGCAAGAGTGCCACAAGTAAAAAAATATTGTTTTGTTGACTATGAGTGCGAGAGCACTCGCCGTAAATCGTAATTTTAATTAATTGAGTTGAACATGAAAATAACTTAAGAAAGGGAATTCCAAATCTCCCTCAAAATCGTCTTTTATAGTAGTAACCTTAGTATCACCTTTCGTCATTTTGTAGCTTTGTCGTACAGCAATTGTGCGATGTATGTGAAATGTATTACATGAATGGATATTCATGTGTAGGATTTGTGTCCAAAGTAAGTTGTAGAAAATATAAAGATGGCGAAAGGTGTTAAAATAAATTTTTATTCTACAAAAAACGTAAATCATTATATATTTTGATTATCTCTTCAATCTAGAGTAAACCAATTCAAACCGAGTAAGGTCGGGTATTTTACTAGTCCATCTATATAATCCATTTCATGTTCATCGCAGTCCTGCTGTTAGACAAACTACAAAAATTAATATTGAGGTGACTACTATGAAGTCGAATTCGACTTTTGGTGTGGATTAGAATGCTCCGTAAGTTTACTGTCAGTAAAAATGTCGAACTTCCGGCATATAGCCTTACACTAAGATGTCCTGTCAATATTTTTTTACTTATGGCACTCTTGTACCTGGGATGCTTTGTTTTTGAATTTCATCATCATTATGAGAGGATTGAAAATTAAATATTTACAGTACTCGTGATTAATTTATTTTGAAGCAAATACATGTTTTCCTGAAAATTTCATTCATGTGGAATAGCTGAGCTTGTTTTAAAAATAAATATCATCAGTGTAAATAAAATAAATTCACTTTATTACAATTTTTCAAAAAACAGAAGGTTGAAAGTAGTTTTTAAAGAAGAAAAATCACTGATTTGAACGAATGTTTCACCGTACGTAAGTAGCTTTAACTTGTAAAACAAGCAACCTCGACAGTCAGTTACTACAAACTGTTTCAATTTTTCGAAGTCCTAGCTCAAATACTTCCTATCTGTGATATTATTCCAAGATCAATAAACTCTAGTTTAAAATTTACTTTACTTCAACAAACGTTGCATTTAATTAAAATCTTATAGAACGTTTTTCAATTCTGACTAGGTAAATAGAAATACGCACCTATTTAGAATGATAAATTAATCACTTCATTTCGGAATACAGCTTTCAATAACATTCATGAAACATGAAATCAAATGTAAATTTATTTCATTTTTTCGTCTTTTAGTGAAAATTTATACGTCAAAATTTAGAAAGGTCTTTAAGCTACAACGTATAGCTACCAGTTTTTATTTTAACGTATAACTTATCTTATTTTAAAATTACTTTATTTGAAAGGACAGGTCATTAAAATATAACTACAATATAATATATCAGCAATATGTAAAATACTGGAACACACAAAAGCAAACAAACATGAAATTCGGGTAATGAAGAAAATGTAGAACTTTGAAAAATGGGATATATGCGCTTGTTATGTATTGGGACTTTATATATGAATGCATTAGGAATAGAGGAATTCGTTAAAAGACTTCGGTAAAAACAATAATAATATATTTACAAAAAAATGCTTATCTTAGATATACTCAAATATGATGACCGTAAAATTTCGTTATTTCAACTACACAAACAATTCTAAATGAAATAAAAAAAATATACGTTTCCAGATACAAAGTAGCATATAAAACTTTTATGATCAACTACGAATTACCCAACCTTACTCGGTTTGAATTGGTTTACTCTAGATTGAAGAGATGATCAAAATATATAAAGACTTACGTTTTTAGTAGAATAAAATAATATTTTAACACCTTTCGCCATCTTTATAATTTCTATCACTTACGTAGGATATAAATCTTACACATGCATATTCATTCATGTATTCATTCATGCATTCATTCATTCATGTACATACTACATGTAACATACAATGCACGCTTGCTGTATGAAAAAGCAACAAATTGACGAAAGTTGACACTAAGGTTACTACTACAAAAGACAATTTTAAGGGAACGTGGAGTTTCGTTTCTTCAGTTATTTTCATGTTCAACTCGATTAATAAAAACGACGATATACGGTTAAGGCTCTTGCACTCATAGTCAACAAAACAGTATTTATTTGCTTGTGGCATTCTTGCATCCGGCATGCAACATTGTTTAATTTCGCAGTCTTCTCCTGTTATAATGACAAATAATTTTTTAATGTTTGAAAAGTTCTCGTTCGGATTTTGTTAAACGTTATTTTTCTTTCAAAAACGACATTATTCTTTCAATAATGGCATAATTACACTTATAATTTGCATTATTCTGATTTACCTGCCACTTTAAGTCGAATACTTTGTGATTGTGCAGTGTGTGAGGAAACAAGAAACACAATTTATTAAAATAGTAAGAATTTAAAACAGAAAACAGCGAAAAATAAATAAATAAAATATGTCGGGAAATAGTTGTTCTAAAGATTTTCATTTGTGATTCCTTTTTTTGTCTCTTGATATTGCAGTTGCCACAACTTACAACTAGAAAGTTCAAAAATTTAGAAATGCGAAAATAATTCATAGTGAAAGAAACACGAGTTCGTTGAAAAATATCGTATGTCCCAAATATTTGGAAATCGCCTACATTGCGCAAAGAACAACAATAAGACTTGAAATAAATGAAGTATCAGAGCTAGAATTCCATTTTTTTTTAAATAATTGATTTTTCAGCAGTACTGCTAAAGCAAATCAAAGTTATTGTATTACTCAATGTACATTCCAAATACACATTTTTCCAAAACTACCAAATTAGGGTTGGTTTAACTATACTTACTAAAGTATTTTAGCATGAAACTCATCTAAATATAACAATAAATTAATGTTTAATATTGCATTCACTAAACTAATATATAATGTATAAAATACAACACATTGCAATCAAATATCTGGAATAAAATTCATGTGATGCCTGTGCAAACACACAAACACAAAATCGAGCATAGAATAGAAAGACGGACAGACAGACTTTCGCAACCAAGTTCACTCACTAAATGAAGATAAGTACTGACTGTATGTAAATTTCCATGAAAATGTATTAAACCGTGTGGATGCGTATAGTGCACATACAGACACCAAACGCGCAAGAGACGGATTTGTCATCAATAGGGTCCAAAACGGATAGAAAACTTGAAATGGGTCGGAAATATTCAATGTACAAACAAACACTCCATTCTTATTTAAATAAATGAGTTCTTTGCTTGGCATTTCGTGCTAAATTAATTTGCCTTTTAACAAAATGGAAGTTACGAAATATTAAATATTTTAAATATCCTTATAACCTTCAATAAAACCTTCATAAATTGCTTATATTTTGAAAAAATAAAAAATTGTTCACACCCCCATAAGTATTATAGTTTAAATTCGTAAAAGATAATTGTTTAGAATATTTTTTCCAGCAATACGTAAAACAATCAGAGTACCGTAATCGTACGAACTGTATTATATATATTCCTTTCTACACTCCTAAAAAATAAGCGTACCAAACGTGGCGTGGATTCGTCAAAAGGTGTAGATTTATATTTAGAACAAATGAACCATTTTTCAGTTAGATTTTGGTTAGGTATAGTCCGTAATGGTCAGTAATGTCCATAATGTCCTTAGTTAAACACCAAAACAATAAATTAGTAATAATTGTTTTATATTTACACAAGCTTAGCATTGACATCTTGTAGAGACCATTCAAATTTGAATGTCATGTACTCGTAAGGCGTTCCTTGTAACAAACATTGCACACCTACTGTTGAAAAATAGGACGTTTAGTTTTACGTTAGGTAGGTTGTAAATTAACGTTGGAGTGGAGCAACACAGTAGGATATTCGCGACGGTCTGGGATCTCTAACGGGATTCCTAAGATCCAAGGACATCGCCAAGTCATTTTTAATCTTGGTCAGATTACAAGCCTTGAGCTGGCATCCTACTCTAAATTAATTTTCACGAATACGTGAGGACATTTTAGGCCACGACAGATTTATGGTGCATCAACCCCTGTGTATACGACGGCTTGGATCGAGTTTCGAATTCGAAACCCTCTGGTTTGTAATCCGTTGCTCTTCTAACTAGGAAACCATGGCCTTTTTTAGTTTTTAAAGTAAATGTACTACAAGTTTAAGAACTGGAAACTTTATAAATGTTTGACATAGATCACTCGAAAACTTGTAAAAGTTTTATAATAACAAATTATTGATCGATAAACTGGATTGTTTAAATTTTTATTGTTTCGTGCTGCTTAGTGCATGGAAAGATAGAAATTCTGATAATCTATCGTTTATATGAAAATTTTATTTTTTTGTTTTATAAATATAAATAAACCTATTCTACTGAGAACGTTTTGCGTCAAGAGAAATTTTCTACATTTCACTTTCAAGACTCGTGGGATGTTTTTCATAACAATTTAATGCGTTAGAGAATTGCGTGCCAAAATAAAAAAATAGATGAGCGAAGCAAACGAAAAAGTATTTTACGTGATGATGGAAGAAAACCGATATTGCTTTGTTTATTACTTTTATGTATTTTAGCGCTGGCAACACAAACAACCTTGTTCCGTTCATGGTTTTTTTGGGGAGGATGAAGTATGTGCATTTGTTTCTGAAAGTTAAAACTTTATTTTTCCCTATATATACTTTAGAGCCGAGAGATTATACAATATTCAACTGAAGGTATTTAGCTGAATGGATCGTTTTACAACGTGTTTAGAAAACGAATTCTTTTTTATCATCATTATAATCTCTTATAAATTGGATTTATGGTAATCGAAAATGTATGTGAGACCATATATCTAACATAATAAATAAACCCTATCTTTATACATATTTATAAAAAGCTTGTTTAGAATAATCCATAAAAACGGTTAAACATGAATACATTCTCCGTGGACTAAATAATGAGTCCAGAGAGAATTTTAAGAGTTTTTAGATCCAGAGAGATTTTTGAAAATAGCATGTATATTTTAACTATTAGAAAAACAAACCTCTAGACAATCCCTTCACAGAAAAACTTAACGAAAATTAATTACTTTCAGTTCCTTGAGCATACAGAAATAATTTTTCTTATTTCCTGTATAATTCTAAATAATGGTTTTCTTAACCTTGTTCGTGAAACCCAAAGTTATTGCAGTTATTTCTAGTTCATTTATTCGTACTTTGAAGACAATGGGGTCGAAATTTCTTTAAAGGAAGCCAGAAATCTGGAATAACAAAACACAAGTCAGAAAACTCAATCAATAATTTAATTTATTTATAACTACAAAAGTAAGGAACAAGGCAACAATTCCTTTTTTTTTTAGCAAATAAGAATTTAAAGTATCTGAAAACATTTAAACACTCCGAAGCCAATGTTTTATCAGAACGAGACTTAGCATGCATAACCGTACCTAAAGGTATAAAAAATATCTCCATTCCAAACCGGTGTATAAGTACACAACAGAAGGTCATAAGTAAAATCATCTATGGTATACAGGGTGTCCCTGAATTCATGGGCCAAACTTTAAGGGTAAGTAAAATACATATAAAGAACCATTTTTCACTCACTGTACACACATTAATTAGTTATTTTATTCTATTTCTCCACTGTCGTTCCCATACTAAAAAAAAAACACATCTTATGAGCGTCAATAGAATTCCGAGTGACATAGTATTGTTTTTCGCACATTGCGCACATGAATTTATTATTTTATTATAATCCTATAAGTTGTTCCGACATTAAATACATCGTACGAGCACCATGAGCTTTTCGTGTGTTGTAGTATTGAGTTTTCCCCCATAGTTCATAAATTAATTAATTATTTTATTGGGGTAGTATTGTCTTTTTTCCCACAACGAAACTGAAGAAAAATCCCCTCCTATTGGTTAAAGCATAGAAAATATTCAATAGGCCAAGTTTCAAACTATTTAGAAGTCATGCAGATGAACTGCAAGTTGTGTGAACGGATATATGTATCTGAATGTTTATCAATTTGTACATAATGCTGACAGAATTAAGAGTTGCTCCAGTTGAATTGGTTAAATGAGTATTGAAAAGTGATCAGACCAATCAATTCTCTTTCAGAGAAAAATCCAAGCATCATTTCAATAATCACGAAAAATAAATGTAACAACATTTGAACGTTTTAATAGTTTCTACAATTTACTTTCGACGCAAATATGTATTCATTATACATCTATATAAATAAGAATGGAGTGTTTGTTTGTACATTCAATATTTTCGACCCATTTCAAGTTTTCTATCAGTTTTGGACCCTTCTGATGCCGAATCCGCCTTTTTCTCGTTTGGTGTCTGTCTGTCTGTCTGTCTGTCTGTATGTATGAATGTTCCGCCCTATACACGTCCACGCGGTTTAAGATATTTTCATGGAAATTTACATGCAGTCAGTACTTATCTTCATTTAGTGAGTGAACTTGGTTGCGAAAGTCTGTCTGTCCGTCTTTCTGTTCTATGCTCGATTTTGTATTTGTGTAGGCATCACATAAATTGTATTCCAAATATTTTATTGCAGTGTATTTTATTTTATACATTATATATTAATTTAGTGATTGCAATATTAAACATTTCATTATTGTTATATTTAGATGAGTTTCATGCTAAAACACCTGAGTAAGTATACTTAAATCAACCATAATTTGGTAGTTTTGGCAAAATTGGAATGTCTTTTGAATATTACGATTGCTTCGATTGCTTTACCAGTACTGCTGAAAAAGTAATTATTCTTCAAAAAATTATATGTTTTAATGGAATTTCAGCTCTGATACTTCATTTATTTCGAGTCTTATTTTTGTTCTTTGCGCAATGAAAACGATTTCGGAATATTTGAGACAGACGATATTTTTCAACGAAACGAGAATGAACAAGATCGCATGAGCAGTGATATTTTCTGTTCCTTTCGCTCTGAATTAATTTCACATTTCTAAATTTTGTGCACTTTTAGTTGTAAACTGTGGCAACTGTGCGAGATCAAGAGATAAAAATGAATCACAAATTAATATCTTTAGAACAATTTTTCCGACATCTTTTATTTTGTTCTATTTCATTGTTTTCTGTTTTAAATATTTATTATTTTAATAAATGTGTTTTCCTTCTCATGACACGCAACAGCACCACAAAGTATAAGACTTAAAAATGTTAGGTAAGTCAGAATAAATTTTCAGTAAATTGTAAGTGTAGTTATGCCATTATTGAAAGAATAATGCCGTTATTTAAAGAATAATGCCGTTATTGAAAGAATAATAATGTTTAAAAATCCAAATTAGATCGTTTTTCAGCTTTAAAAAATTCGTTGTAATAATGACAGGAGAAGATTGCAAAATTTCACAATGTCGCATACCGGAGGCAAGAGTGCCACAAGTAAAAAAATATTGTTTTGTTGACTATGAGTGCGAGAGCACTCGCCGTAAATCGTAATTTTAATTAATTGAGTTGAACATGAAAATAACTTAAGAAAGGGAATTCCAAATCTCCCTCAAAATCGTCTTTTATAGTAGTAACCTTAGTATCACCTTTCGTCATTTTGTAGCTTTGTCGTACAGCAATTGTGCGATGTATGTGAAATGTATTACATGAATGGATATTCATGTGTAGGATTTGTGTCCAAAGTAAGTTGTAGAAAATATAAAGATGGCGAAAGGTGTTAAAATAAATTTTTATTCTACAAAAAACGTAAATCATTATATATTTTGATTATCTCTTCAATCTAGAGTAAACCAATTCAAACCGAGTAAGGTCGGGTATTTTACTAGTCCATCTATATAATCCATTTCATGTTCATCGCAGTCCTGCTGTTAGACAAACTACAAAAATTAATATTGAGGTGACTACTATGAAGTCGAATTCGACTTTTGGTGTGGATTAGAATGCTCCGTAAGTTTACTGTCAGTAAAAATGTCGAACTTCCGGCATATAGCCTTACACTAAGATGTCCTGTCAATATTTTTTTACTTATGGCACTCTTATGCGTTAGAGAATTGCGTGCCAAAATAAAAAAATAGATGAGCGAAGCAAACGAAAAAGTATTTTACGTGATGATGGAAGAAAACCGATATTGCTTTGTTTATTACTTTTATGTATTTTAGCGCTGGCAACACAAACAACCTTGTTCCGTTCATGGTTTTTTTGGGGAGGATGAAGTATGTGCATTTGTTTCTGAAAGTTAAAACTTTATTTTTCCCTATATATACTTTAGAGCCGAGAGATTATACAATATTCAACTGAAGGTATTTAGCTGAATGGATCGTTTTACAACGTGTTTAGAAAACGAATTCTTTTTTATCATCATTATAATCTCTTATAAATTGGATTTATGGTAATCGAAAATGTATGTGAGACCATATATCTAACATAATAAATAAACCCTATCTTTATACATATTTATAAAAAGCTTGTTTAGAATAATCCATAAAAACGGTTAAACATGAATACATTCTCCGTGGACTAAATAATGAGTCCAGAGAGAATTTTAAGAGTTTTTAGATCCAGAGAGATTTTTGAAAATAGCATGTATATTTTAACTATTAGAAAAACAAACCTCTAGACAATCCCTTCACAGAAAAACTTAACGAAAATTAATTACTTTCAGTTCCTTGAGCATACAGAAATAATTTTTCTTATTTCCTGTATAATTCTAAATAATGGTTTTCTTAACCTTGTTCGTGAAACCCAAAGTTATTGCAGTTATTTCTAGTTCATTTATTCGTACTTTGAAGACAATGGGGTCGAAATTTCTTTAAAGGAAGCCAGAAATCTGGAATAACAAAACACAAGTCAGAAAACTCAATCAATAATTTAATTTATTTATAACTACAAAAGTAAGGAACAAGGCAACAATTCCTTTTTTTTTAGCAAATAAGAATTTAAAGTATCTGAAAACATTTAAACACTCCGAAGCCAATGTTTTATCAGAACGAGACTTAGCATGCATAACCGTACCTAAAGGTATAAAAAATATCTCCATTCCAAACCGGTGTATAAGTACACAACAGAAGGTCATAAGTAAAATCATCTATGGTATACAGGGTGTCCCTGAATTCATGGGCCAAACTTTAAGGGTAAGTAAAATACATATAAAGAACCATTTTTTTGTATAGCTACATGGGGTCGGAAATGAAAAGTGCAGGGGGAAAAACAAGAAATTCTGATGAATTGAAAAAAAGCTCTTTACTTACATAATAATTTTAGAGCAGACGATAGAAACATTTAATGACGTAGCTTTAAAAAAATATGAATTTTCGGGAAGAAAAATATTGAATAGTAGAAGTTAATTTAGTTTGCATTATCCAATTGTCTGCAAAACAATTTTTATTGAGTTTGAATGGCATTACGCGAGCCGCAAACGATGTCGCTGTTCGAAATACCATGTGGTTTCAGCACGTTGGGGCTCCAACTCATTCCTGTAATAATGTGCGTAGTTACCTCAATGCCACTTAAGCCCTCGATGGATTGGACGAGGTAGACCAGTTGCTTGGCCAGCACGTTCACCAGATTTATCAAGTATCGATTTTTTCTTATGGGAACACTTAAAGGCACTCGTCTACGAGAGTTGATTCTGATGATGACCTCATTGCAAAACTTTTAGTCGCTGCTGCAACAGTTTGTGAAACAACTGGTATCTTCGAAAGAGTACGCCAATCACTTGCTAGGCGCTACCAGGCCTGTATCGATGTTGGTGGTGACACATTTGAGCAGTTACTGTAATATTATGTAAGTAAAGAGCTTTTTTTCATTTCCTCAGCATTTTTTGTTTTTCCACCTGCACTTTTCATTTCCGACCCCATGTTGCTATACAAAAAATGCTTCTTTTTATGTATTTTACACACCCTTAAAGTTGGGCCCGTGAATTCAGGAACACCCTGTATATGTAGGTATACGGCGTGGCATAGAGACAAATGTAGTCCTTATGGTCTCCTTTGGCAACTTATAATAAACATTATTTTATTAGTTGACGTCAGAGCAAAACTATATATTGCAAAATATAATTTTTTTAGCTTCCAATAAAAGTAAACATCTCTTCACTTACGGTGAATATTGTTTAGTATAAAATTATATCTGATCGTTGTGTGTGGTTTACAGTAAAAACTCATTAAATAAGAAGAAGTTTATTGCAAAGCTGTTTAAAGATCATCTGTTAATTCTTAGATAAAAAGTAAAAAGAATATATATTTCAATAGGGTGAAAGAGTTTTGTAAAATTTTTATCCGTTTGATCAAGTGTTGTTTCTCTACTGTAAAATATCCAGTTACAGAGAGGAAAATATATGATCCAAAATATTCAAGGAAAAGACATACAAATATAGCTAGATAAAACAAAATATTTCCCAGAATCAGAGTACTTATTGAAGTGAAATCGTTAAAATCTCTATCAATCTCCGAGAAAGAATTATAAAGTTAAAAAATATATTTATGGCATAATTGATACATATATTATTTTTTAAAACACCACAACTTACAACTAAAAAGTGCACAAAATGTACAAACGCAAAATTAATTCAGAGTGTGACGTGTTAGAAATGGTAGCGTCGTCTACTGGAAGAGATCGTTCGCAGTGTTCTGGGCTATGGTATTTGTTATGGAAAATTGAGAACAGTTTTTGAAGGACATTTAGTTCGCGAATATGTATAGACAGATTCAAGGTGGCTGATTTGCCGAACAAGATTAATTGTTTTTGGTCTCGAGACTCCAAGATGACAATCCATCTCGTGTGAGC
Organism: Metellina segmentata; assembly: GCA_947359465.1. Taxonomy (NCBI): domain Eukaryota; kingdom Metazoa; phylum Arthropoda; class Arachnida; order Araneae; family Tetragnathidae; genus Metellina; species Metellina segmentata. Next base: position 100,395,213 of record OX375879.1, read on the forward strand.
TATTCTAAAGGCCTTATCGGGCGAGTAAGGTTCCTAGCTCGTGTTAGCTTCTTTAAGGGTTCTTGCTCTGTTGAGAGAGTTTCGCAGTTCGGTTGAACTCCCTAAAATAGCGCTCGGTGATTCACAGCTCGGTTGAGCTCTCTAAAATGTCATTAGGTTGAGTGATTCACAACTCGGTTGAGCTCGCTAAAATGGCACTAGGTTGAGTGAATCACAGCTCGGTTAAGCTCGCTAAAATGGCATTAGGTTGAGTGATTCACATCTCGGTTGAGCTCGCTAAAAGTTCAGAGTCCGCTCCACTGAACACGATCAACAGCTCAGGTATGAGCTTTCCTCACGTCTGATGGACGTACTCCTGGGTTGGGAATTTCTCAGAGTCCACGAACAGTAGTCGTGACTCCTACAGGCTAGCTTAGCCTTTTTCCAGTGCTCGGATGAGCACTTATGCCCAGAGAATGGTGTATCGGTAACCGTGAACAGGTGTTCACCTACTTGGACTAGTTTGATCCCTAGGATCTGTTGACCTCTTTCTCAAAAATATTTTCCCCTTCCCTCCGACTACGAAAATCTAACGAGGGTTGTTGGAAACCCCCTCTCGTTTCATTCGTCACACTTGTCCTTTCGCCGTTGGCTGGTTCATAATCGGGCTGTCCAATGACGGTTAGTGCTCTTCTTCCGCCGGGCTGATGCGGGAACTTCATTAGCGAGTCGGCTGGCGGCGAGTACAAAGGTATATGTGGTCTCCTCTGATCCTGGAAGGGGTGGAAATAAACTTCTGACCTGGGGGTTCGTTATATGCGTCCTGCGTTCGGCCACAAAACCGTCTTGCTATGCCACCGCAGAGAAATCCAACTCTTGACCATGGGCTCATTAACTCGCGGTCCGGCGCGCTTGGTTCATGAGTCGACGTGACCCCAGGGGCCTCTCGTCTTTCGTCTTTTCAAGTTTATCGCCGAACGCTTGCTTTGCTTCCGTCACAAGAGTGAAAGAAACAGAAAAATATCACTGTACGTGATCACCCAAAACGAATTTCCGTATCGTTCCCGTTCGTTGAAAAATGTTGTCTGTCCCAAATATTCGGAAATCACTTACATTGTGCATCGAACAAAAATAAGACTCGAAATTAAAGCAATTTCATAGCTGAAATTCCATAAAAAAAATAATTCTGGGAAAAATAATTGCTTTTTAAGCATTATGTAAAACAATCCAAGTAATCGGTTTGCTCAATATACATTCTAGATTTGACAAAACTATCAAATCTGTGCTCGGATGGCAAAATTTTATAAGTCAATTTTCCTATAAAACTGAGTAATTCCCAACCTGTTGTCTGATTTATTAATGTTTAGAAAGTGGCAAAACGTCGCAAGTCTTTTTCTTTCAGTTTATGAGAAACGAAAGGTGAAAAATTGATAATAAGTCAAAAACCACAGAACCACACATGTTGAATCTTCAATCTTAAAAGTACTGTCACGAAAAATTAAAAAAAGTGACTTACAAGATATTGCCATCTTAGCACAGAAATTACGGTTAATTTAAATGTACGTAAGTTTCAGCGTAATATAGGTCTAAAATAGTCAATATACAAATAATCCATTTTAATTTACTCTTAGATTACAATACTTTTTGAAACAATCGAAACCTTTAAGACTATTTAAATTACATTTATGTTTTCCATACAAACACTGTGTTATGCATAATTATCTAAATTGTTCACTTTGCATGAATATTGTCAATATTCGTTCTAAAAATATAGAAATTGCATTGTTCATCACCATGAAAATAACATTGAGTGTCTCCAAAAAGTGTCAGCTAATGAGATTCTACTGTAAGCAGACAGTATCTTCTATTGCTAAATTTCTAAATACACTCTATAACAAAAAAAAATCGACGCACCAAGAAGGAATCATCCGATTGCTTTGAAATTTCGTATGCAAAAATGTTTTGACCAAATATGCAAATGATTAAAATTTGGTGTCCAATGAATGAATAGTGCGATCTCCAGCTCATCGGAACTGCGCATCCAGCAGATGTATATAAGGAGTTGTTCTTGAACTGTTGTTAAAAATTTCTGCTGCATTGCCATTTAGGATACCTTTCAACGACTGAAAAAATGCCTCGCAGCAGGATTCAAGCTCATTACGAGCAACTTTCAGAGTTTGAAAGAGGTCGTATCATTGGATTGAAAGAGGCAGGTTGGGCAAATTGGAGAATCGCTCGTCGTGTGAGTCGAAGCGATGCGGCGATTAGAAGATGCTGGCAAGAGTGGGTGGACAATGGAGATTTCAGCGTCATGATGGTAGCGGTCGACGTAGGGCCACAACAGATCGCGAGGACAGAGTGATTGTCAGATCAGCTATCACATCGCCTGATTCATCGCTATCAACCATCAGTCGTGCGACCCACACACGAGTGTCCACCATGACCATTCACAGACGGCTGAGAGAGCGAAATCTACACTCGTACCGACCGTTACGCCACCTGCCACTCACGCCTGTACACTGTCGAGCCAGATTACAGTGGTGCTCGTTACTGTAACTCTGAAATAATTCATTCAATTGTTCTGAAATGTTAGTAATTTTCTATTCTGTACATAATTTTCCTATCCACCAATTTTTGTCTCCATCGGACAACTCCTTCTTGGTGCGTCGATTTTTTTGTTATAGAGTGTAATTAATTTAATATTTCGGTTAGTCTCGGAAACAATCGAAACCTTTAAGAGCATTTAAACTATATTTCTTTTTACCATGCAAATACGCTTATATGCATAATTACTAAAACTAAATCGTTCGCTTTGAACGAATTTCAGTTCTATTCTGTAACGGCCTTTCTAACTTGTTAGACAAACATATTAAATCGGGCGAAGAAGTTTTAGCGATTGTATGTACCCACTTAGGTTTCTCTTAGCTATTTCAATAAAACTTCTAACCTGGTACCGTTAACTATTAAGAACGAGAGAAGTTTCAATTAGCACACAATTATTTCCTCCTTAAGAAGTTTCCATTTGGGGAACGGAACGATTTTCAGTAATCGGACTTTTTCGCTGAGTGGAATTCCTAAGAGAGCGTTTCAAATATTTAGAATTCGTGCTGTCTAAGGCTGTGGCGTGGAAGTTAAACAGATCTTGAAATTTCCGGAACGCCAGCTGTACCTTTTCTATTTCAAGTGCTCTAGATTGTGTTTCAAGAAGTTATAATTATATTTTCCTATTTGTATTTAAAATCTTAAACTAAAAAAATGGAGCTGATCCTTTGGGACCGAAATGATTCTGAATGTGAAAAGAAACCAATAGAAATGGATTCTTTGTTCGAAATGGATTATTCCGTTAAGTGTAAACGTAGAACCACGTATGCCTTGTCTTGTGTCTAAGATAAGATCGGGATTAAAATACTCAATGGATGTTGCTAATGTTTGATATATTGCCCAATTCACACTAGTCCACTATGTTAACGTTAACCTTATGCTATTGTTTAATCACCTTCAGTTTATAAGGGTGGTAAAGTCGCGGATTAGCAAAAGAAAGCTTGCAGGTGCGAAACTCGATCCAACCAAAGACCGTTGTGTACACGGAGACTTATGCACTTTAAATCTGTCGTGTTTTCAAATCTCTTCATGTTGGCATGTTCGGAGAGATGACAGCTCTGGTAGTGCCCTCGTTATTTGACTTGTTCAAATCTACGAGGGTGTTGTCTTCGGATCTTACCTTTTGGGATAGATCCCGGACCGTAGCCAATAGCCCGTTGTGTTGCTCTAGTGCGGCGTAAATTCAACTATTCTACCCAACCTAATTCGATCACTAATTTTCCTCTTTTTTTAGACAGACGTACAAAATCACATCGGCAAATGGGGCGCTTACTGCCCTTGAAATTCACTACTCGTACAATAATAAAAGAACACGAAGCATAATTTGTTCACCCATCTCTATTCTTGAAATCTCGCAAAACTTTATGGGCTGCAGTTGCTTTTCGAAGCTTCAATACTGCACCATACCGCTGTGGAAAAACTTAGAAGTCAGCACACAAGATATATGATTTATGAAAGGAATTAATAACGTCCCAACAACGTCTACATGATCCACAACCTAATAGACTCCTTCACACATTTTATATGGAATTGGTGTCTCCGTGGGATATATACTGGACGAACAAGGGTTGATCACTGTGTGACTGGAAAAACATGGTTAGTTGTACTTAGTTTGTGTCTTACCATTATCAAGGGAATTAACTACAACTACAGAGCTATTAGCCATGAAGTAGAGGTCAAATAGTAAAGTCAGGAGAGCACCGACATTGTATATATGGTACCATAGAGTGCATCCCCGGAACCTTGCTCATATATACGAGTGATAAACAATATTTAACTTCTCTTCCTAGACGTGTGAACTGGCACAAACAAGATCTCCATCCTTCATTAAAGGCCATAAAATGTTTTCAACTATAAGACTTTTTCAAACTATAACTCTAAACACTACATCCCAAGTCGTCAGACCTGCGGTGGTCTGGCAAGAGAGGATATCTATGGAAGTCTTTAACTAGTGTTGAACGTTATTAGTGTGTTCAAGATTTGTCTAATCCGTCTAGTTTACATAGCTTGAGGAATCAGTAACAATAATAACATGGCAACATCCTAAAACAGCAACCTGAAAAATCCTCGTTAAGTCATCTACTGATCTGCGTTAATCTAGCAAGGGAAGTTCTCTATCAAAGTCCTGCTCAAGTGGTGGAATTTTTGAGCTTGTTCAGACTCATGAACGTGGTCTAGACTCTGAACTGTTTAGCTAGACATATAGTAATAAGTAACAATGCAGATATATTTATATTTTTGAAGCCGATTATACTTATTTGCGTTGTTTATCGTGTGTTTGGCTAAGGTTGGCCAAATATGGCCCATCAAGCTATAAAACCCAGTCCGAACAACCAGTCATAATTACTGCAGAAAATCTTTCTGAAAAGATGGTATCCGTGGCATGTTTTGTCGCCAGGTAATTTTTCTCTCCAAATCAAAATGGCGGCCAAAGCCCGTATGGTGACCATCTTGGCAATTCGTTTTCTCTACTATTATAAAAGGAAGTGTTTGTTACAGAAATGTGATTTGGCACACAGGTAGTCCAAATTTTTTGCAATTTTTGGATCGCGCCGAATTTTAAAATTTAATCTAGAACATTTTAAAGGGAATTTTATGGAATTTAATTATTATTGCTTTCCCTATAGGAATAGTAACACCATAAAGAGATGGCAGATTCTAAATTTATTTTTTCCGTATTTCCGTTTGTACGCTTTCGGCCTAAGAGCAAAACAAATAAGAAGTTTTAACTGGAGTTATGCAATTATTTTTTTATATCCTAGATCGTTTAAGATAGAGTAAAAATTTCAACGGATTCACATTAAATCGATACCTAAAAATAGTATTTCCTTTAAATAAATAATTTTTAAATTGTAACTTTTATGTTTTTTTGCAATATTAACGCCGCTGCAAAGAATGTCCTTCGTTTGATTCGATATTCAAGAAATCACAGATTCCATTTCCTGCGCTCAAACGATTCCATAGCGTAGGAAAGCAAAGCAACTAAAAAACATTTGAATGGCATTGTTTAGTTCGTTTTTGTAAAATCAAGATCGTTAAAGACAGATTAAAAATGTCAACGGATTTGAAATCTGCTGAACATTTTACACCAGATAGATACCTTATACATTGGATTTTCTTTAAATAAATAATTTTTCCACTAAATATTTATATTTTTGCAAGAGATTGTGACTTCACACCGATTGGATCTGTTCGTAATTCGAACTTGGCCGCATTTGACAATGACGTGCAACGCCGCGATGTCTGTTATCCAATAGACAGCAGTGGTTCACACCTGACCCCACGAAAAGAACTGTCACGGGCAACGCCGTGCTGGTCATGCAGTGGCTAGTGTTCTATATCGAAGGGAAAATAAGGAATGCACAAATAATACTAATGAATGATTTCAAGCAAATTTTCTCATTCCGTATAAGAAATATCAACACGCGAACCTTTGCGTATATGAAAGTAAAAGAAAGTGAGAAATCCACAAAAAACAGTAGCAAGTTTATGAATCCAAACGAACTTTTTTGGCATAGGATTGCTTTACTACTGGATGAAAACATTAAGGTTACCTTGTTTGGCGATAGATCCCCGTGGCTCGTATACGACATCTCCACCAATCGTTTCTGTTATTCATTACTGTAGTCTAATTATCATTAGGCTAATGAGCCAGATAATTTACCTGTATTTAGAGTACTTTATTCACACCTCTATATATTTATTATTTCATGCTTCTCTGAATAGAAAGCATTTATTTATTTTTCTCGATGGCCAATAGCTGTTCTTCCTGAACTATCCGAATTGGTCAGGACATATATAAACTACAACGCCGACCAACCGGTATAGTGGTTAAGGTGTTAGCCTCTATATCGGAAGGTTCCTGGTTCGAATCCGGGTCGGGGCATGGATGTTTGTAAACGTATGGTGTAGAGGCGGCTGGTGCACCTTAAATCTGTCGTGGCCGAAAGTACTCACGTTGGGTTGGCGTGGAAGTTTGGAGAGTGGGGTGCCAGCTCAGGTGTTGCTTCGTCATCTGACCGTGGTTCAAAATTACGAGGTGTTGTCCTCGATTCTTTCCCTTAAGGGACTGATTCCGGACCGTCGTCAATAGCCCGTTGTGTTGCTCTAGTACGACGTTAACTAAAATTACCATTACCATATAAACTACAACACTAATAGTACCAGTAAATTAAACGAATAAGAATTGCGCCAAATATGTTACTATAGCGCTTCACTTTATTAAACTAGACAATTTCTCTAAGATGCATTTATTTCGTTTAGTATTGACATATATCCTGTTAATCGTGAGTGTTTACACTGTGAGACCTCTAATTCAAATATGTATTCTTTAATTGCAAAATTCAACTCACTAAGTGCACTCATTAAGCAGTCAATTACTCAAATGCTCTGTTCCTTTTGTTATCAGTTTTCTTATTTCAGACCAATGCAAAGTGTCGTCGAATTGATGAGGTAATTAAAGCATCGTTCGTGGTGTGAATGTTTTTTAATCCACGCGAAACTTTGATTACATAAGACAATTAAATACAACCAAAATCGAATATGTGCTCCTGTATCTAATTAGCAATAAAAAAAGGATTATTAATGCACACGATTTTCTTTAAGTACTACTCATTAGATCGCAAATGTGCACTTATATAAGTAAACACATTATCGAAAAGCTGTCGCATGCATGGAAGTAGTGGATTTTAAAAATTATAAACGTTTATTCTAATTAATTGCGTGCTTTGATCTCCATATGAAAATGGATATTAATTAGATGTGGATTCGTTAATCCTGTAAATGTCCTAATGTTTGCAAAACCTGCAGATTCGGTTATTATATTACGAATTATATTTTTGCACCTCGTATCAAAAGCAAAGATTTCTTTACATTTTCATTCGTCTTAGTTTTAAAAAACGTATATGTTAAACAATATTTTGAACCAAAATTTATAAATCAGAAAGCACGATGGATTTTGCAATTACGTATAAATTTGATCAGCAAATAATGCAACAGATAATAAGGATTAAAAAACAATTTTAAGGGAATCAAAAAAACCTAATGCATAGAAGACAGTTCGAAATTAGAAGAACGTGAAAAATTTCATTCGGAGGCAAAATCGTTCTTTGAATACTTTGCCATACTTTTCTACAATACGTTTCACGTTGTTGCCAGCGTCACTCCGCAAAAAATGTCTCTAAATGAAAAAATATTTTGCTATCCTATAGTTTTACAAATTAGTTATTTTCCACATAACCATGGTTACTTAAGATTCTACTGTAACTGATTTTGAAAATTCCATACAAGACATGAAATCAGTATCCTCAAGTTTGGTCACTTAAAATTTACATTCATAATGTATAGGTATATATATATATATATATATATATATATATATATATATTTAGATTAAAAAAAGAGTAACAGCACTGAAAAGAATTGAGTGACCATCCTGCAATCAGTGTTGTTGACCCAACTAGTAGTTTTGACGAGATATCTTGTCCACTGAGATCTGAGCAATTTCAATAATTGTGAAATGTCTTCAAGAAATTTCTGATTTTTATGATGATGAAATCACGATCTAATCAATTTTCTACTAATAACGAGATATCTCGTCCATAAAGACCTGGTTGGTTTTGCTAATGACGAGATATCTCGTCGAGACAACCACTAGGACTGTAAAGACTACAAGATTTTGAAAAATGGTTACATAACTGGACAATGATTTCCAAATATCCTTTCTACTTAAAATGCCTAGCCGCGGTAGCTCAGTCAGTAGAGCTTCGGGCTCGCATAGGAAGGGTTGTGGGTTCTGTCCTCAGCGAAGCCTGCAATTCTGATGATTGCGAGATCGGCGCTTAGACTTGGCTAAAGACCGTCGTGTTCGCTAATGGTGGCGAGCGCACGTTAAATAGGTCGTGGTCACAAAGTCCCCCATGTTCCCATACCCAATCAATACCTCTGGGGGTACCTGATCAGGGGGTTATCGGCCTCTGATTGGCATCTAAATTACGATATGTGTGAGTGAATGGATGTGTGAAAGGGACCTTCCTGTAAAAAGGATGTGTCATGCATGAAGAAGTCCAACCCTCCGGGGCAAGGGCACCCCTAATTGGGCCATATATGGCTCGCACGACAACAACAACTTAAAATGCCTTGTTTTTGATGCAAAAAATGATTAACCGTATTGAAGAGATCTAGTCTAAAACAAGGGAATATATGCCCTTAAGCTAACACACAAACTTGTCTTCCGAAAACATAATTTGTTAAATTCAAATTCCTATCCCTCGAGGGGGAACATAGTTTTTTAAATTGAATTTTAAGTATACAAAATGCAACACAAGAAATGTGTTTGCATGCAATACGGGTAATAGACCAAAAGATTATACACTATTTTCACAAGCAAACTGCATCAACTCGAGTATAAATTTTAGAATTTTTCTACTATTTGGTCTAGATCACAGCTCATAAATTGAGAGATTTGTTGAATTTACAAGGTCTCGTCCTAATTCACTTCCAGCCGACCAAACGGTATAGTGGTTAAGGTGTTAACCTCTAGATCGGAAGGTTCCTGGTTCGAATCCGGGTCCGGGCATGGATGTTTGTAAGCGTATGGTGTAGAGGCGGCTGGTGCACCTTAAATCTGTCGTGGCCGAAAGTCCTCACGTTGGGTTGGCGTGGAAGTTTGGAGAGTGGGGTGCCAGCTCAGGTGTTGCTTCGTCATCTGACCGTGGTTCAAAATTACGAGGTGTTGTCCTCGGATCTTTCCATTCAGGGACTGATCCCGGACCGTCGTCAATAGCCCGCTGTGTTGCTCTAGTACGACGTTAACAAAAAATTACCAATTACCTAATTCACTTCCAAAGTTTAGAAAAGTATAACTTGTAGTCAACTGTTCCGATGAGTTCACCGATTGGACTAATATTGACTTTGTTACAGAATCGATTTTGATACATTACAATTGTGCCTCTAACTGTTCATAATTGTTCCAATTGCACCTCTAAAACGTAGGAAGTAAATATATAAATGATAATCGACTTAATTCAATTAAGTGTTCAGAGGGTATTGAGTAACCCGTTGTATCTTTCCGTGAGCTCAATCTTACATTTGAATTCAGATGTCGATGGGTTGAAATTGTTTAATAAGCACTAAAGCTTTCCTTTTTTTTTGGTAAGTTTTAAAGGGATCGTTTTATCAAACGTATACAGGCTTAGATAACCAAACACTTATTCATAGTGGTGCTGGGTTACACTGCAAAACGTAATTTAGTTTTATTGATGGCTATGTATTATGAATTAATTTTCAAAGTGGAGGCTAAATTCACAATTCTACCCCTTCAGAATATGGAGTGGCTTATTTCCACATAAATGTTACCGCTAGTTGACTGATTACCAGTCGTTGTGAGAGCTATATTATGATCACCGATGTACTTTCGTATGCATGGATGATTACGATTATGGACTGTATTGGTTAATGTGAACACAACCTGCAGTTTATTGAAATGAAGATTAGTGGCAACCAATAGTGAAGTTGTGATAGAAGTGGATGCGGTGTTTGTTACCTTTGAGGTTTTTAGTATGCTGGTATTCAACTATTAATCCTGAACGAACCATCGAAATGTGCGCCGATTGAGGCGAGCGCCATCTGGACTCTGTCAAGAGCTCCATCTGGCGTTATTGAAGTTGCCACGTTCGCATCACGTCCGAGACACCAATTCAGCATTGCTTGACAATACAGCTCAAGTGTGTCCTTTAAAAAGTCCTTCATATCAAAGTAATGTTTCACTGATATGTATAGTATTGTATTAGAAGTTAATCTTTTATAGCAGTGACTAAGTTCATCTCAGTTTGAATATAAACGATTTTTGTGAGGCAAAAGTGTTCGGAACCCTGTATTTTTAGTTGAATAATCAGACTGTTACACAAAGCTAAGTTTCAAAGGTTCTACCAAAAGGAATCAACTCCTGGAAGTGTTACTGGATCGATGAGAGCATGGTAAAGTTTCACGGCCACGTCTTTCCCCTCACTGTTTCCATTTTCAAAATGCACAGTACACACAGCGAAGAAACTTCTTCCGCACCACCAACCCTTCCACGTTCAAAAGTTTCCCCAGGTTGTAACGGCAGCCTAAGTGGGAATGAAACTCCTTAATTCCATTCGTCCTCACACGGAGAATTCCATTAACACAACCTAAAGTGCATCACCCCAAATTTGCCAACTCTGGCATTTACGAACGGAGAACAGGGTTTGAGTGCCTTTTGGGTACGTGATTCCGGAGCCAACAGCAGAAGGAAGAGCCGGCTCCTATAATTGGAGCTACCAACGTTCTTTGGAAAGACACAAGGACTTTATTCCGAGTAGCGTAGACGACGGCACAGCCATCTGCCTCGATATTCAAAGCAATTTCCCCATAGTAGGGGAAGGGATAGAACAAAGAATAACAGAAGAAAGAATGCGCTGTTTTTGTCTGCAAGCGAAAAAGGGGTCGACTTGATCATGTGGAGGGTCGACGAGTAATCGAGGACCCGGATGGCGGTGAATACTAATGGTGCGGCCGGGGAAAAGTTCCATTCTTTTATGTGTGGCCACACAAATTATACGAGTCGTTGGTGCTCTTTTTTTGGCAACGCAAAGTGATCACGTGAGAGCACTTTGTGTCTGGGAATTGCGAGGATGCTAGGAAGCTCTGTTGGAATATTCTTGTGGGGGATACAGGGATGATTTAGAAGTAGTTGGAAGAATACCTAAAACATTTGCTTGAGTATTGTGAACCTTCAATTTCTTAAAAACATTTTCTAAAACTTTTGTGTTTGCTTTATGATGTTTACTGCTGTAGTGTCTACGAATTATCCCTTATTTGTCTTTATATCTCTAGATACTTTGTTACAAATAACTTCTAAATTTTTATAAAATCTAATCCTCTAATCTCTTATTTTCTCTTTCTCTTCCTGCCTCTCTTTCCCTAATTATTTTATTTTTTTCACAGCATCTGCCTGTTATTTTTACTTTTACTTCTTTCTCTTTGCATCACTATATACTTTTTGACGAACAATTTCGGATTTACTAATACTCTCTCACTTTCTCTTTCTCTCCATGTCTCTCTATCACTAATCTGTGTACTTTTTTCTCCGTCCAATCTCTTCTAATTCCTCTTTCTTATAAAATAACTTATAGTTTTCTCTTATAATCTAAATTTCTAATCTTCCCTTTTTTTTATTTCTCTCTATATCTCTCACTTCATATGTCCTCTATATTTCTAAAGATCCTTTCTGATAAATGACTTCTAATTTTATCTTAATTCAATTTTACTTTTCCTATCTCTCTCTGTATACCTCTCTTCCTCCAATCTTTTCCCTAACTCGTCACGTCTCTCTAATTTCTCATGCCTTTTATCTCTGTTTACATCTCTAGACCTATTCTGCCTGATAACTTCTCATTTCCTTTTAGTCTAACTTTCGTTTTATCTCTTACTTTTTTTCCTCTCAATCTATAATTCTATCTGTTTTCTTCATCCCATTTCTTAATTATATATATATTCTTTTTCTTATGAGGGTTCTTCGTAGTGTTCAGTGAATTTACGACGTTTCTCTTTGATTTTATTAATATCTTCATATTTTCTTTTCGTTCTGTCTTCTCTTACATATCATTCATGTCTCTAAGCATTTCTCATCTTTTCCATCATTTAATATCTCTAACTCCTTCATCTGTTTCAACTTTACTCTCATTTGCTATGCATTTCGCTGATTCTTCTTTAGTCAAGAATCGCCAACCTTTCCAAATGAGAAATTGTTTGTGAAACAAGAAAAGTTTTCTGGACCTTGATCAGGTGAACAGGGTGGCCGAAGAAGCGAAGTTTTCTGTTTGATAGCAAATGCATACATACTCAAGAATGAGTAGTAATTACCAGAGACGGCACTTTGACAGGATAGTATTTTTTTCTGTTAATTGTTTTAGGCGATTCAGCATTTTTTCCATCAGATTTGTGCCACATAAAAGGCACAAATCTGTCGAAAAATTGAAAAATGAAAATTCTTTTGTTGAGAACCATCTTGAGCTGTTTGTAAAAAATGCAACACCATGAAGGAGTCATCAGAATTAAATGAAATTTAATACACAAGCGGCTTGCATTTGTACAAATAAACGAATAAATGTTCAAAGCAAAAAAACCATATTAAGAGTCGGAAATCAGTATTTGGTGTAGCCACCATACTCTGCAATAAGTGCTGCTATACAACGTGGCATGGAGTGAAACAGATGTTGAATATCTGCTTGTGAAAGAGAATTCCATATTGTTTGCATGCGCACCCAAAGTTCGTCTTTTGAAACTGTAGGACGCGGATCACGAGCGAGACGCCGACCAACTAAATCCAACACTTGCTCAATAGGCGACATATCCGGCGAATAAGCAGGCCAAGGAGAAGTTGCATGTGTTGGGCTGAAAAGAAGTCTCGAACAATCCTTGCAACGTGTGAGCGTTTATTATCCTGTTGAAAGATAGCTCCAGGGATGCCTTGAAGGAAGGGAACGACTTCGATCTCTAGCACTTCACGGACGTACCTGTTGCTATTGAGATTACCCTCAATTCGTAGCAGCTGAGATCGTCCATGATACGAAATCGCACCTCAGATCATAACTCCGGGTGTTCGGTCACTGTGACGTTCGATAACGCACTCTGGAAAGCAGCGTTCACCGACATACCGTCTAACACGAATGCAGCCATCATGGTTCCACAAATTAAAGCGGGATTCGTCAGAAAAGACAACTTGTTGCCATTCAGCCCGCCAGGCTCTGTGCTCAAGAGCCCATTGCAGACGCAGCCGTCTATGGTTTGGCGTTAGGGGTATCTTGTATAAAGGAATCCTTACACGCAGTCCTCGATGCAGCAGACGTCTGCGAATTGACGAAGCCGACATTAGCACACCTGTAGAAGAAGACCAAAGTGCTGCCAACTGCCTGGAGGAAGCTGTGCGGTCATGCACCGCCATGTGGACCAGGTGTCTGTCATCGAGAGCCGACGTCACCTTCCGTCGTCCACTCCCAGTTTTCGAATTTTCCTGTGCTCGTCTGTCCAATGCTTCCAAACTCGCATCCCTGTGGAACTGTTCCGCTGCACACGAGCTGCTATTGCGCGATAGGAAAATCCTCCTTCACGAAGGTCGATGATTTTCACTCGTTCAAACTCCGTAAGTTGTTGAAATTTCCTCCTATTTCGTCGTGGAGGCATACTTGGGTCTCACTAAACTTTCGCCACTAAAAAGTAACCATGCACTATTTTCAACGTCCCGCTACAGACCTCTATTTATACGCTTTTAGCATCATTTCAGAGGGCGCTGCTCACATCACGCATGCGTTGTGGCTCTAAACTTTACTACTTTGCATAATATCTTATAATTGACATTTGCTGCAAATTTTATTCCATTCGGATGATTCCTTCATGGTGTTGCATTTTTTACAAACAGCAGTGTATATGTAATAATTATTATTATTATTATTTCTTCAATGACACTATCTATAAAATACAAGTACAGTACCACTAATGAAAATAAAACAATATCCCGTTAATATAAAAAAAAATGAGTATATGTATGTTCATTGAGTGTTTTCTTTTGGGGTCATTTTAATCCACAGTTAGTGGTTTCAGCGTTTGTTGTCTGTATGTATTTGTGTGACTGCACTACGTTCAAACGGCTGAATATATGTTCAAGCAATTTTGTGTACTTAAAATACCTGGAATGAATTAGGGATTAAACTTAACAGCATCAGTCTGTCTTATGATTTTAAGTCTGTTTTAAGCATATGTGTTTTTGCAAGTACCGTAGAAACATATGACTAGAAGCAGTTTTGCGGAAACAGTTGTTGTGGCTTATAACATTACTCTGTATAATGTATAAATTAGTGATTTCGATCTTTGTATGAGAGAGATTATATATTAATTTTTTATTTTAATTTTTGCTAACAAAGTGAGCCAAACACAAGACATACAACATCAAAGTATTATAAAAACAAAGAAAAGGGAGAAGGATGAGAGAGAAATATCTCACATGGACATCATAAGATCGAAATATTTTTCTGAGTCAGTAAACCCTATGAGAAATGAGTAAATCACTAAAGTACTTTGGGTCCCTGAAGCCAGTATACAACTTAAAGAAAATGTGGCCATGAAAGATAAAAGTTATAGAAAGGCCATATACGATCTGCGGGTATTCTAAACCAGTCCAGAAGGCTACGTCCAGCTAGTGGGCCTTATAAAAATATTTGAAGAGTCGTACAGCAGACCGGGAAAACTTGTCCGAAGATAGTATCGTGTTTGTGGACCTGAGATCAATTTCAGCTTCACAACGTATTTGTCTTCAGAGTACGGTTTCATATGGAATGACTAGGTAAACCTAACCATGACGAGAACAACATCGATCACGTAGATAGCTAGTAATAGTACAAATATTTTCAAAGTATTTAGCTTTCATAATAATGAAAGCAAATATTGTTACACGCCTTACCAATAATGGTGATGTATTAATGATCTCCATGAATATCTCGAGACGTATCATCTGAACCAAATAAGATTATTGACGCTCTACAATGATATAAAAATCAGCCAAACACGAAAATGCCAAAAAATGTACTTTGCTTGCAAGTAAAAAAACTCTGATCACCACATGTTCGCCTGTGTGTGTGTGAAGAATTTATCTTGGTCAGTTATAATCAAACATTATAGAAAATTAATGTAATAAATAAAAACAATCTCTAAAGCAAATACTTGAATGTGTCCAGGTGGCCTCATGATAGGGTGGATTGATTTGATTGTCCTCATGCTTGGTTTGCTGCACTTAAATTATCTGTTTGAATTCTATCTGCTTGTGTTGCTGCAGAATGCGTGCACTCTGTATTGATACTGTACTTATTTATTTTTAATAAATTTATTCTGGCTACCCCTCGATAGGCTCCATGTCCTCTGTCGGCAGGCCGGGGGTTTGTGTTATAAGAAAAATAATTACTTTGATCTTACTGACGTCTTAGCGAATGACACTGTAAATAGAATTACGCATTTTATTTCTGTTTATAGTCTATATCGGACTGCCAGAAGAAGAATTATGGTGAAATGGCTGAAGTCTGGCATAAGGTTAAAAATAAATGTCTAGCAAATATGGGTCCGCCAAAAGTCTGCTGGAGAATTATAGTGATTGATCTTCCAGTCACTATTCTCAGTAAGTCATTGACATTGACGCCGCAGGTGGACTTCTATATATCCAAGGGTTGGACTAATCAAAAGAAATGTCTGTCTGTGGATTTATGTCTCCGATATGAACCTTATGGGCTATATGCAGTACTCGACTCCCCTATTAGTGTTTACTTATATAAAAAATGACCATATATTTATACAGAGTGAGTCATATATATATATATATATATATATATATATATATACAGAGTGAACAATATATTTATACAGAGTAAACCATATATTTATACAAAGTGAACCATATACATGGGACAAACGTGTAAGGGGTAGATTACACTAAATGAATCATTCTATAGCTATGTATGTGTTCAAATGATGTGAGAGAGAGAGATTAGTCACAGACGAGTATTCTGCAGGAAATTGAATGAAATGTTTATTCATATCCTTCTTTTACAATTACATATTTGCTATTCGTTTTTGCAAAAGCTGCTCAAAGGTGCAATCAATAATAACAATTCAATCTTCACAGCTTCGATGCGTGGATTGGCTGACTTTTTCGCCGCTAGAATGCACTACTCGGTTTGGCGAGTTTGAACATCATTTCTTTGCTGGAACCCGGCAGTTACAAGGCGGGTTTCGCCCGTAATTGATAATTTTACGGATTAAAAAAAGAGGCAGACATGTAATCGAATCTAGTGTTTCCATTGGTAATGAACGAGAAGCACTCAGATTGAATCGTGGATGCTTCCGCCAACAGGCGAGGGGCACCAGTTGCTTGACTACCGCGATCATCCGATTTATCCAGTCTTTATTTGTTCTCTTGGGAACATCTGAAGACACTCATGCACAAGACTCCAATTGCATCTATTGAGTACGGCTGTTTTCACACTGGACACTCAGTATGCGGCCACTGAATCTCTAGACACTGGAAAAACACAGAACAGAATGATATCTTACACACAGGGCCAGTGTTTGGCGCCATTGCATTCTGTGTCTGTCTTCTCAAGTCACCCTGTCCAATGTCGGCCAATTCTCCTTTTTATTCTCTAGTCCAAGTTTATATTTTCGTGATGGTTACAGACAAAGTGAAACCTTCATAGAATTTGAAATCGAAGGGAAAACTGTATACCAGTTCGATATCTTAAATATGATTTTCAATTGTAACTTTTATCTTTTCACAATATGAATTTGACCACATCTGACGACTATATTCATTACGAACACAAAAAAAAAACTATTTATCTCGATTTATAGAAAATATATATCTCGAAAAGTATCTTGAAAGGAACTTGACATCCGGAAATAATTGAAATTTTTTTTTATCATTCACCATAAGTTCCTAAAACAAGGCATCAATTGCCCAACTTTCTAATCTTATAGCACAAATTGAGTGAACCCACAATGTCCTTTTCCTGTTTTTTGTGAAAATTGAAAACGCAGACTGTAGCGACCAACTCTTCAAGCTCCGACATTTTAATAGAACTTTAGTATTGCAAAAATCAAGATCTGTAATGGGAGTTGAAACTGTGTGTTTCTGACGTCAGATACACCGAATGGCTTTTGAGTGGCCTTGCCAGTTTCCGGTGGCCGGTGTCTAGAGATTATTTGGCCGGGATACCAAGTGTCCCAAGTGAAAGCAGTCTACCTCGCCAATAAATTTCCTGTCGCTGCTGCTGCGTTCGGGAAATCCTGGCTCCTTCTAAATAATCCGCCAAAAATTCATAAATCGAAGCTGCCGAGCTTGAATTAATGCTGTTCATGATATAGTTGAACAGTAATTGTAGAAAAAAAAATCATTGTAAATAATTAATTATAAAATAATGATGTAAATAAGCATTTTATTTAATTTACTTCAACATTCTTGTGTTTGTGACTAAGCGAGCCGCTGAAGCCAATACATTGCAGTACAAAATATTGTTATTTAGTGAGCTTCAACACCCCTTCAAGTTTGTCCCATAAATTCCTAATGACCCTGTATACATTCCCCAAATGTAAGCGGCTCAGATATCTTCGTTATATGTGTGGTGGCGAAAGACGGCAGACGAATATAGGCTATGATAAACAACCGTTACATTAAATTTCATTTGATAATTTTGCCGTTTTATTTAAATATGCTTAGTTTGAGATGCACCGTTAAAATAACACGGAAGGATTTGTCGTTCTAATAAAACTCTTCTGAATATGAAGTTGACTGAAATTGATAACAGAAGGCAATAAAATACTATTAGGGAACATGAAAATAGGCTGCCACTAAACCAAACCTAATCGTCTTTAAGTGAATAGGAGATAATTAAAGTTGATGTTCAGTAGATAATTGTCGTAAATTAATGAGATGTGCAGTTTTTGCAACAGATCTTTATAGGAAATGATAATTTAAACAGAAATATAAATGCTGCCTCAGTTTTTAGGTTAATATTTATTTTATTTCATTTGGAAGTATATGAAATTGGAAGATCTCTCAACGTTTACCATTTTGGTGTCTATTTACTGTAAATGGTTAAAATAAAGGATCAAACTTATAATTCACAGATATTGTCGGTGTAGTTGAGAAGTAACATTTGGTGGTAGCTTTATTCTAAAAGCTTGTCGTTGATGATGGATTATTCAGGTAATATTCCTTGTCCCTTGATTACACATTGCGCTAGCAGCCTGAGAGATGCAGTCAAAGATCTAATTCCTGTAACTTAAACTGTGTCTATTCCTTTCTTTTTTACCAATAAAGACTTTTTTTTGTGTGTATGTCCATTTACTTGACACGAAATAAACATTCATTGATTCAGCTTGGCCAAACCTGGTTCTAGTTTCATAAAAACAATCCACATCATAATCATTCCTATGAACTCGTGGAAGTGGAATTTTAGTGGTGCAAAAACTTACAACAGAGTTTCCAATTGTTCCATGAATATCGTGTTTTCTTTATACGTAGAGACGATAATGGTTTTGAATACGAAAAACGTGCCTTGATTTCAAGGCAAACATTATGTTTTTACCCAGAAACCTTTTCTCTTTCGTAAAAGAAGAATAAATATTAACATATTCCAACGTGTATTAAGGTTGTTTCAACTGAAAACCCAAATTCAAGGCGCTTAGAACGTATGTGCAACTATAACGGCTTCTAAGCAGCTCTGGTATCATAGTGGCCTAGTTGTTTTGCCCATTGAGCAAGCAACCTGCATGTTGGAAGATGGTACAGTCTAGATTTATCACTGGGTGTATTTATCTCTTCTATGTCATAAAAATTTCCTTGTGTGTGCTTGTCCATTTACTTGATATTGTTTTGCTTGGCCAACAAAATATGACCCTTAAACCATAAAATTCTGCACAATCAACGAGCGTAGCTGCACAGGGTTGTTCCTGGGTAGTTTGGCATTCTAGTGAACATCCTCAGAAACAATAGGGATGGCCGAAAAAGGATAAATGCGTGTCTCCAACTTAATAAAATATCCACCAATAAATTTGTCAATATTGTCTATATTCATACTTCTATGCTCATGTTTGTAGTTTATTTTTTACTGGTGATAAGACATGAGTCTATAAGCATTTAGTTAGTACATACAGTCAAGTACTTAATAAACTTCCCCACACCCTCCTGAGCTCTGTCTCTTCATGGGGGTATACTCCCTTAGAAATTAGGATATATTGCTATCATTTATCCATTTCAACATTCACATTGACAAGTGATGTATTGTCGTTGATTCTTTTAACTAAATAGACGAACCTATTGTAAATAGTTGTTTGAAGAGGTTTAAGCATGATGCGATGAAAGTAAAGCTTTAAGGTGCAATTTCTATAGAGCGTCTGAAGCAGAGCACTGCTACAATGGAATGTTACGGATACATTGGGGTCAATTACATCATTCCTCAACCGATTTTTACAGGTAATATATCACATTAAATAAAAGAAACTGTTTTTAAAATGAGCTATAAAACATGAAAATCCGTTAAGTAATGAAAGTGCTGTAGTATGTTTAAGTCGAGACGATTATGGAACTGTTTCCCACAGTGCATCAGCTACGGAAGCGCCAACTATACTTTAGCTGCAATAGATGTCGTATAGGTATTGCACCTTAATGTAAACAAATTGGTAGCACAATACTAGGCTCATCCTTATCATTAATGTTTATTTTAAAATTAAATAATTTAATTTATGTTACATTACCAAAAGTAATGGACATCTAGTGTATTAATGTGCAAAGTATTTTCTTATTTTATTTTAATAAATAACTGTTTAGTTTCTATAGAAATTGACTTATTTTAAAACTTTATTTTGAAACAAATATTTTGCTGGTTTTCGAAAATTATAGGCAAAGCTAGACTTGCAAGTTTTAAGGCGTGCAACTAGTAAACACTAGTTGATATAGAGTTTTTGAAGGGGGAAACTGAAGAAAAATTATCTTTGAAAAAGGGACGGTTGATCCGAGGAATTTTTAGCTATGCCAATACTTCAATCCCACGCCTCAAGTTACCATCATTATCATATGAAAGTGATACTATTTTGCATTAATATTGACACTTCGATCTAATACTCTTTGTTACAATCATTTGCATATGAAAGTGATACTACTGTGTATTACACTTATAGGCAGGCGCAGTAATTCGTTCCGCTCGCAAACAATTTGCTTTTAGTATGTTTGAAGTTAGGCGGCCATAATTTTTCTTCCGCCACAAACGATTTGCTTGTGCAATCATTACTAGAGTTCTGAAAAAGTCTGATAACTCAATGCCTAAAGCGTAGAGCTTGGCTGCTCAATTGTAGGCCTGTATATATTAATGTAACATATCTTGTATATTTACTAGTAAGTTAATGAACTAGAATGTCTCAAGAACTTTGACACTTGAATGCACTTCTTCACTCTGGGTTCGGCCTGTTCATAACATTTTGTGGAGATATTAGAACACTTCCAACGAAAAGGAAACATTTGGCGCCGCCGGCGGGTAGCTTTTCCTGGGTGAGAATTACATTTGCTTGTTTATGATAAGAATTTCCGTATTCTGAAGATTTTTTGATTAAGAAATATTGAATTTTGATAGTAAGAATGTATATTCTTAAACAGAACCCGAGTCTTTTATTAAGGAATATAATGAGCTTGAAATTGATATAAATAGTGAAGTAATCAATCTTATAGTATATAATTTGAGAAGTCTATTCAGAAATCCGAAAGGTGTTAGAAATTGAAATAAGTTATATTTAGATACAATTTCTGGTTCAGAATTTGAAAACTAAAAGAAATTGTAGAACACAGATGAAAGGCTTTAGAAATTAATCTAAATGTAAAAAAAGTAATTGAAGAGTACATGCAAGTGAATCGAAATTCTGCAGCCCCATACAAGCTAGATTCTAATGAAAATACTAAAATAGTGGCAAATCCTAGAACCAAAATTTAACTTTCGAAGTTCGGTGGAGAACTTAAGGATTGGATACGTTTTATAGGACAATTTAAAAAAATTGACGACAATGATGACTCAAAAGGAGTCAACGATCGTCGAGATGAAGTCATGAGAGATTGTTGAATCTTATCCAACTACGGATGGGAATTATCAGTTAGTTGGAAAGCTTAAAGGAACGATTGGGAAGGAAAGCTATATTGTTTCAATTTTATGTCCGTGAATTGTTTGACTAGTTTTTAATAACGCATCGTATGGAAACAAACAAGGTTCATTGAACACCTTGTACAACAATTTAAAATATCAGTTAAGAGCTTTGAGTTCATTGGGTGTAGCTACTGACAAGTCTGCTATAGTATTCTTCCTTTTAGTTGAGTCGTCAATTCATGTATAAGCTTTAAACGAATTGGAAAGATCTAAATCGAATAGAATTGAAAGCAAGGAAACATGTACATCAGATTTAGAATATATACTGTCTTTCCTTCGCAAAGATGTTGAATCCGAAGAAAGAATAAAATTATCTAGATCTGGTTTTACTTTAACCTAGGATAAATAAATAAATGTCTAGGTTCAAGCAAACATTCAGGCGAAATGGCACCTTTGTCACCTTCCGAACTGTTTGTTCAGAAATCGAATAGCATTTCATGTATATTTTGTAAATAAATAATCATGTTAATAAATATTGTAAAAAATCTTTACACATGCCAATGCATAAAAAAAAATTAATAGTTAAGAAAATGGGGTTTGTTTGGTTTGCTTAAACAAAGATCACATAGCCAAAAATTGCAAATCCAAAGTCAAATGCCCGAATTGCTCCAAACGTCATTTTTAATTCACGTGTCCAATGTTGCAACAACCAAGCTAGGTTGGATCTAATCAGGGAAGTTCCAAACTGTCGTAATGAAAAGAGAGTGAAAATTAATGTTACCACCATGTTATCTAATAATACTTTAGTATAAAAGTTATGGGATAGTGATAGACATTGGTGATCCAGTAAAGCAACGAAATAAAGAAGAGATAAAACAAGCTGCTTTAATTCACTTTAAATAAACAGTAAGTAATGAATATGTTCTTTGTAACTACTATCTGTCGGATGGTTGTTACAAAGTAGATTTACCGACAACTATAAAAATTTGTCTAAAAAAAACTTTTCTCCACTTGCAAAAAGTTAGAAAAATGGGCGTCTAGAGGAATATAACCCGTATTTTGTAACTGGCTCAAATAAGGTATAATAGAACACGTTGCTGATACCGATGTGTCTGTGCATGGACATTATCTTCTTCACCGTCATGTTGTCAAGGAAGGTAGTACCACAAAATTAAGACCGGTATTTGACGCCTCGGCCAAAAGTGTCAACCATCCTTCATTAAATGATTATTTAGAAACTGATATTAATTTAAAAGAAAACATCTAGTGTATTCTGATAGGAATTAGGTAAAATAAAGTTGGAGTTTTATTAGAAATTAAAAAGTAAATTAAAAAGTAGAAATTTTTACGTTTCCTGTGGAATGAATGTTCAAAAATGTAATAGTATATTGTCACACAAGAGTAGTATTTGGAGTAACATGCAGTCCTTATTTATTAGGAGCTTTAATTAATAACGATCTACATAAGGTGCATGTGAGTCATTCCTTGCAAATAAACCTAAAGAAAATGCTACTACATATACATCAGAAAAACTAAAAGGTAGTTTGTTCTCCATTGACAATTACGTCACTGGCGTAGACGATTTAAAAAGTCTCGAAAAATTCATAAAATAGGCAAAAGAAATCCTGAAGAAAGGTAAATTTGATATGAGAGGTTGGAATGGTAATGTTTAAGACCTTCTTTCTCTATCACTTTCCCAAAATTATAAAGCAATTGTTTTAGGTTTAGTGTGGAATAAATAAGTAGATTCCTAGAACGTTAATGTCAAAAG
The DNA here is from genome assembly GCA_947359465.1 of Metellina segmentata. Lineage (NCBI taxonomy): Eukaryota > Metazoa > Arthropoda > Arachnida > Araneae > Tetragnathidae > Metellina > Metellina segmentata. The sequence goes on from OX375879.1 coordinate 100,418,256, forward strand.
TTTGAAATTGAAAGAAACGTATAAAGTTTTATGAACGAAAAATCCTTTCAATTCTGAACATTATATTTGATCGCATTAGAATCACATTTATGGCCATATTACAGCCTTAAATATTACTTGAATTGACTTGGAAAAACAAAGAGTATTGGAATGCTGAAGTTAATGACACAAATGTGAGAAAAAGGTTTATCAAATAAGTGAAAGAACTACCATACCTCTGAAATATTCAAGTTTCCAGATTGATTGGTGCAATAGCAGGATTTAAAAAATTAGTCTCCATGCTTCTTGTGATGCAAGCAAAATATCAAATACAGCTGTTGTATGTGTTAGACGTTGAACTAATGCGAGATTGTCAGTGCAATTACTTCAAGCTAAAAGCAGAGTGTCTCTCTTGAAGGATGTCTCAATTTCAAAGTTGGAACTTTTAGAGGCAATTATTGGATACAGGTTACATTACTCCTTGAAACGTGCATTGCAATTAGATACAGTCGAATCCATCCTGGAGTAATTCGTCAACTGTTCAAGCTTGAATTCAAAAAGAAGAACACAATGGTCAGTTTTTGTTAACAATAGAATAACTGAGACTAGGAAGTTGAGTTCATCTAAGAATTGGCTTTACATTTCCACCAATCAGAACACTGCGGATCTTCCTTCTAAGGGCTGTTTTCAGAAAGCCCTGCTAGAATCGAGTTGGTAGTGTGTACCTCCGTGTTTAAAAAACTCTTCAGATCATGGTCCGAAATGAATCATCAATCTCAATGAAAGCGAAGTAAACAAGGAACAGCGACGAACCGTAGTGTCTGCAGGCAAAACTCTTACGAAGTCTCTTATAGCACAACTTACTGAAAAAGTTTCGAAATTCTCGAATATAATAATAATAGAAGCGTGGATGCTTTGATTTCATCTGAAGGCAAGATATTTGAGGATTAATACAAACTTGACTCAAGGATAACTTATTAAAGCTGAGATATTCGTTTTTCGATGTATTCAAGTTGAATGCTTTTCTGATGAAGCAGCACAAAAATCATCGAAGACCCTGCAAACATAAGAAGATAAGGATGGAGCGTTAAGACTGAGATTAAGGTTAACAGATTAAAATGAAACTAAAGAGTTTGTCACTCCAATAAACTTCCTTCAAAGTATCTTGTAGTTAAGAGGATGATAGAGTAAATATCTGGAGGGTTCTCTCTTATAACCATCTTGTGCAATAAAGTTTGGATTTTGAATGGAAGAAAAGCTATAAAAGCAGTGACTCCTAGATGCACCACATGCAGAAGATACAGGGGTTGGACAAAGCTTGTTGGCATACGGAAGCACCCACCAGACCAACTCCAACAACTTTACCACATTAGAAGTCTGTTGACTCTGACGTGATAGAATTACAACTTCACGGAACAGTGCCCCGATAACGACCGACCTGCGTAGCGTATTTACGACGTAATATAGGTGGCGTCAGTAGGCAAAAACAACAGCGCTACCAACACATTTCACTAGAATAAGAGTTTATTTTCAAGCATGCATTTCTCGAGGTGTTTCCATAATTTTGTCCAACCCCTGGATAAGGCAAAGAAACTTCTTGAGGTATCCTTTATTCCACTATCGTACTAGTTTATCTGCTACCTTTGAGATTACTGGAATAGACCTTGCAGGGCCGTTTTACACAGAATATTAAGAGAAGACTTGGATTGTGATATTTATTAACGAAGTTTACAGAACCATGCATTTAGAACTCGTGCAATTGTTAAGTACAAGAACATTTATATAAGCTTTGAGAAGATTTATAGCTCGAAGAGGAAGAGTATCTGTGATTCATGGGACTAATTTTGTTGGTTTAAATACTGCTATAAAACAGTTGAATTGGGATAAAATTCAAGAAAAAGTTGAATTAAAACAAATTTGCTAGAAATTCAATTCACCTGCATCACTGCGGTGGGAGGATTTTGGGAATGACTCATTAAAAGTTTGAAATATTTGTTGAGGAAGTATTCAGGTTTGTGAATGTTTAATTGAGATTTCTCCGAAATATCAAGGTGGGGAGAAGAAAGAAAATATCAGCTGTGCCAATATGCCAATAAGCGAAATTTATTATTTACCTTAATTTATATTAAGGTAAATAATAAATTTCGCTTATTGGCAGACGCCGTAATTCATTCCACTAGAAAACGATTTACTTTTGGTGCAGTTTAAGTTGAGCGCCATAATTTCTCTTCTGCCGCAAACGATTCGCTTGCGCAATCATTACTTGAGTTATGATAAGATATCAGAACGCGATACCTAATGAGTAGAGCTTAGCTGCTTAATTTGTAAGTCGTATCGATATTAATGTACCATAACTTGTATACTTAAGTTAATAAACTAGAATGTCTTTGAGAACCTTGACACTTGGATGCATTTATTCACTCTGTTCGGCGTGATCACAACATTTTGTAGAGATATTAGAACGTTTCGAACGAAGCGGAAACAAATACCGATACTTCAATCCCATGTCTCTAGTTACTACCATTTGCATATGAAAGCGAAAGGCTACTTTGTGTTAATACCAATACTTCAATCCACTTATTTTTAGTTACCATCGTTTTCATATGAAAGCGAAAAACTATTTATATAAATACACGAAACTTCAATCTCCTTATCTCTAGTTATCATCTATATCATATGAAAGCAAAGGGCTACTTTGTGTTAATATTGATTATACTTCTATCTCATTTCTCGAGTTACCGTCATTTAAATATTATTTTACAAACTCATTACTTTAGGATCTCTATTAGAGTTTATTTTATGCAAGCAAAATGTAATTTTACTAGATCTTTTCTTATGAACTAAAAATAACAGAATTTATAGAAAAGCTTTAGAACGAGTGCTACGTTTCGGGGAAATATGATGATAAATGTAGTCGCCTTGGTGTAGCGAATTTCAAGCTATACCCAATGAATCATTTCTATGATCAATTCGTTACATCGTGACTTTTAGTTTAGTATATACATCTTACTATTTTTCTTCTTTAGAGTAATAGTTACCCAGACAAGCTAGTTCTGATAATGCCGGATGAAAAGTCGAGTCTTCGGCCTATAAAAAAAGACTTCAGTCGTTTCTAAGAGTTTTCGGAATTTTAGAGAATAATTGGGGGATTATCTCTCTTCAGCTGGAGGCATCGACAAGAAAGTCAATTGCTGAAAGCGAAAGAAAAGGAAACTGCCTACTCGATCGAAAGTGATACAAGTAATATGGAAGACAGAAAGAATTACGGTGTCACTAAATTTCAGAGATTTCCAAACTGGGAGATGCAAATGAGTGCAAAAGGAGGTACGAAAAGTTTAACAGAAATGTATTTTCACAACATAACATGCATAAATAAACTCTCATAACATGATATTAAATTTTATCTATATATATTATATATATAAAGCTTATCTATCTATCTATCTATCTATCTATATATATATATATATATATATATATATATATATATATATATATCTATATATATATATATATATATATATATATATATATATATATATATATATATATATATATAGGTAGATTGCATAGTATAGTATTATCGGCATAGTTAAAAACACGGTTTTTGTAACCACAGTAAAGATACTTTGTTTTACTGGAAACTACTTGTTTAGGAAATTGGACGACACAACTGGTTTTAAGTTTGCAAGTGCATAGTTTATAAAACGTCCGCTATAATTGCTAGTCGCATGAATCATCAAAACAATAGCCTCAAGTTCGAACATCACTCGTAGCTAAAGTGTCAACAGAAGCATTTCAGCACAGAAGTACTTATTGTTTTTGGTGGGATTACTTAATGATAGGAGTCATTAGTAATTTAGAATTTGTATTTTTAAAGAATAAAAATTTAATCCGTATAGTTTTTGAAAAATAGATAAATTTTTGACTGGACTGGTTACAAGAGAAAATGCACTATTAATAAGGTTATAGATGCTGATACAAGTGAAGGTAGTGAGAATACAAGCAACAGAGAACAAGGAGGTATATATCCCGACAAAAAATATGATTCAACCTATTTATCATTAAGATCCTGAAGTGTTATTATAGATAACGGAAAAAGCAATGTGTTTTGTATGAAAACTTTGGGTTCAGATAGAAGGAGGCCAGAGAAATAAAATCACCTTAAAACTATGCTTTCTGAGCATGTTGGTAACCCCTTAGAATTTTTCAAAGAAAATTAAATAAGTTTAATGAACAAAAGCAAACTTAGAAAAATTAGTTTATGTTCCATCAAATACATTGATACCGTCGTACTAAGTTTCTTACAGAATCGAGAAATGTACTAAACCACACACGATAGAAGAAACTCTAGTTTTACCAAAAGTTATTGATATGGTTTAAATAATGTTTATTGAATCATATGCGAAACAATTAGACAACTACCGCTTGCTGAAGGGCATTCCACGCTTAACTAAAACAGAAGTCCAAAAAATTAAAATGCGTAAAATAATAAGTGTTATGCATCAAAATACAGGTAATTCGTCTGGCTATTAGAATCAATTAATGAATAGTAAGTTTATGACTTTGTATAAATGCAGAAGTCATTTAAAGTTGGATAGAAAAATATTTGCTATAGCACTTGGAATATCATATTTATACCATATTTTTGATTGAGGAACATATTAATATCTAAATCTTTTAAATCTTCAGTAATAATATGATAGTATACGATAAAAAAACTGATTAAAAATAAAATATTATTTATATTAAATTTTTGGGAAGGATTAAACTTTCAATATCCTTGCATATGATACGTCCCTTACAAATTTTTGTGAAAAGGATTTCTGACAACATTAGTTACAAGTATAGACGTTCAATATTATTGAAGAAATACAATCACAACAGGCATATAATGTATCATTTTTTTTAAATATGTAATTTTTTTTAACTATGTAAATATTTTTTTAAATATGTAAATATTTTTTTACTAAGTAAACATTTTTTTTAAATATGTAACAGACGTATCATTGATATGTAACGAACGTATCACTACTGTGGAGCGAACACATCATTTGTACAACATGGACAATGGTTCTATAAATTTGTTAGGAAAAACTTACCATATTGATTAAGAAGAAAAAAATTATTAATGCATAAAATGACAATATTAAGTACAAAAAAAAATTTAAGTGGGAAAATATTTTTTTAATCAGGAGAAACACAATTTGTGTCTTAATTTTCATGTATTTGCTAATATTTGTGTTTTTAAAAAAAGGGACTTGGGCAAAAATTTTCGTGGCTGAAAATTATGACATTTCTGTTGTGAATATAGAAGATATGGTGGACATAATTGACGAATCTCAATAGATAATCGATTTGGATTGACATTTCATATCTCTAATATTATAAAAGGAAGCGTTTGTTTGTTTGTCTGTTTGGGGCCGCAAAATCCTGACGATTCTATGGCACGTACACCAGTGAGATTTGGCACACACACTTAGTCCGAATTATATGCAATTTTGGGGTCTCGGCGAATTTTAAAATTCAATCAATAAGATTTTCAAATGAATTTAATAGTTTTATTCTCCACCGGTTTTTCAAACACGGTGAACCTTTTCTGCTCGCGACCTTGCAGTCAGGGTTTGGCACCATGCGAATTTTTTTCATCCGCAGAAGACGGATAAAACAATTTGTTTCGTTTCCGCTTTGATTTTGCGCGATTGATTTCCCAGCCAGACGATAAATCTTTTAACTGAAGTTAAAGTTCTTTTTTCTATCTCCTAGACCGTTAAAGACAGAGTAAAACTGTCAACTTTTTAAATCTGCGGAAAATTTCAGTTTAGATTGGTACCTAAAAATATGATTTTCTTTAAATAAATAATTTTTTAATTGAATATATCTTTAACGGATTTGAAATCTGCGGAAAATTTTACGTCAGCTCAATGCCTTACATCACGGGCACGGGCAAAGCCAGGCTATTCACTCTATGGCTTGTATTATTTAATGTGTACAATTTTTTGTAACTTAAAAATGTTTTGTCACTGTAGAGTACTACTAAATTTTGAAAACTTCAATAAATTATGATTTTTTTTCTTTCATTTATTATGGAAATGTTTAAGTATTATTATTTGTCTTCTATTTTTGGTAAAAATTTACTGTTGCATATTTTGTACTATAAGTAATTATAAAAAAGTGTATGTATTTCAGAAGATGATACTTCCGTTTCAATTTGAAATCTATATTAAAAATTCAAATTGTCCACAAATTAGATAATCTATGTATTTTTAATATCTCTGAATCTTCTTCATTCATAAAAAACTAATTTTCATTATTTTCCTTTGTAAACATGAGACGATTTGTCATTTCTGTTCACACAATTTTTTTTCCAATTTATAACATTAATTTTAATGTCTCTATCCTTCCTTGAAAGCAGCATTCCAAAGATATTAATTTGCAACCGGCACTACTAAAAGGAAACACTAATTTAATATTATCCATTGCCGGCGGATAGTAGAGCCACTCGATTTATTTTCTTACATAAACTGATGGTATCATTCTAATTGCACACTATTATTAAATAAATTCTAATACTTTTTGGTTTTCTAAACATCAACGTGAAAAATTAAGACACATTATAACTCGCACAAAGTCTGAAATCTAAACGTTTCATCAGGCATAGCAGTATTATCAAACACATTATTATTATTATTTTTTACCAAAATTACTTCAATTAAATTCTGAATTTAGAATAAATGTAATTATTTAATATTCTTTCTACCATATGCCTCAGTTCATTCTTCGAAGATTATTTATCTTGATAGAAGGTCTCCACATCTCGAATACACTAAGTCTCAGCACGGATATAAGAAAGTAAAAACTTAGACCCCCATCTCCCTACACGTGTTCTAAAGATTACTAAAATATCCTAAAACAGGCCATTCATTCGGAGAGAACTTAAAGGATAAAATACTATATCCCGCAGTGCCATCTGCTGGCGAAATACTAATTTTTTTTACATCTTTCATGGCGCCATCTTCTGGTACAGATGTAAACTATTTTCATTTTGATATGTTCATCTGAATTATTTTGTGAAACTTGACAACATTTCGATTAGAGGAAAATGGACATCTTGCAAAATATGCTCATACCTTTAGTAAAAATCACAATTTGTATTAACAAAATTATATATATTTTTTGAGAAAATAAACTAGAATTAAAGTATTATTACTGGATAGTAGTTTTTCGATAAGAGTTAAGGTAAATACCTTTGTTCTTCGACATTCTTGCAAACATGTTATGAGACTGACTATGCACAGTTCAGTTAAATGACAAGCAAATACTAGGGAGTTGCATCTCCATCTAGCTCCCGTATGTCAACCACGTACGAGTGCGAAACATACGGTTTTAGTGCACCATAATAGCAATGATATCCGGTTTTGAATTTTTTTTAAATGTGCGTTAAATTTAATTTGTATGAAAGGGATTGTTTTTAGGTAATCGAATGTGGAACTTAGTAGATAAAGGGTGGAAAGTAGTTCAAGTTACGCTCAGTGTCAAAACACAACGGGTTAATGGCAACGATCTAAGATTAATCAAGAATGAATTGATCCAATGATAATACCATGTATATGTTTATCACGGTCAGATGACGAGGGTAACACCTGAGCTTACATCCCACTCTCCAAACTTCCACACCACGCCAACGTGAGGACATTTGATAGCGCGACAGATCGATTGAGCAACAGTAACCACTTACAAGACGGCCATTTGTTGAATTGGTTTCGAATTCGCAAACCTCCGGTTTTTAATACGCGTTTCTACTAATTGAGTTGCAGCAGTCCTATACAGGGTGGTCCCGAATTCATGGTACAAACTTTAATGGTAGGTACAGGACATTGTAACAATGATTTATTGTATAGGAATGTATAGTCGCAAGTGACGCGGTGAGGCGTAAACAGGGGAAATAAAAGGAAAGAGAAATGGAGTGATCGGTTGGTATCATTGCCGGTAGAGGGCAGTAGATGTCTAGCCGCTGTTGAACATGATGCATCGCAGTAGGGAAAAGCGCCATTCACAATTGTGCTGCCGTAGACGATGGGTGACTTTACGTATGCAGAAAAAGCAGACATGCATTACATGTACGGCCGTGCAAATGGTAACGGCAGAGCTGCGTTACGAATGTATCGCGCGGAGTATCCTGATCGACGAATGCCGGATCATAGAATTTTTCAACGGTTACATCGTCAACTTTGTGAAACAGGTGCGTTCGACGTCAACAGACATGGCGCTGGTCGAGTAAGAGCTGTACGCACTCCAAGGCTGGAAGAAAGCATCTTGAACATTGTGGCTGATAGACCCGAGTCAAGCACAAGAACTGTTGCGCGTGACGTAGGTGTGAGTCATCAGACTGTATGCAGAGTGTTAAACGAAAATCGCTTACACCCCTTCCATTTTCAGAAAGTACAAGCATTGAATCCGGCAGATTATCCTCGCCGCGTGAACTTCTGCCTGTGGGTGATGCAGCAATGTGCGTTGCAGCCGGATTTCGTAGATTATGTGCTATTTACAGATGAAGAGACATTTTCACGCGAAGGTGTCTTTAATGCGCACAATTCCCATGTGTGGGCAACCGATAATCCACATGCAACGCGTCGACATGCGTTTCAACAACGTTTCAGTATTAATGTGTGGGCTGGTATTGTGAACGACTTTTTGATTGGCCCATACTTACTACCCACGCGGCTCACTGGCGGAAGCTATCTTATTTTCCTGAAATAAGTGTTACCACAACTGCTGCATGATGTTCCGATCGCCATTCGTAACCGCATGTGGTTTCAGCACGATGGGGCGCCAGCACACTTCAGCATTGATGTACGGAATTACCTGAATGCCACGTTTGGTACTCGATAGATTGGGCGTGGTGGACCAGTCCCTTGGCCACCCCGATCTCCCGATTTATCGAGCCTCGATTACTTTTTATGGGGACATCTAAAGCATCTTGTTTATGAGACTCCAGTTGACTCAGATGAGGATCTCGTCGCTCGCTTATCTGTAGCTGCTGCAGGTGTGCGTGAAATACCAGGCATCTTTGAACGTGTACGCCAATCGCTCCACCGACGCTGTCAAGCATGTATCGATACTGGTGGACGCAATTTTGAACAATTACTGTAAACATGACACTTGTCAACAACGCTTTCAATAAAATCTTTGTTTTTCCTTTCGGCCGTTATTTCCCCTGTTTTCGCCTCACCGCGTCACTTGCGACTATACATTCCTATACAATAAATCATTGTTACAATGTCCTGTACCTACCATTAAAGTTTGTACCATGAATTCGGGACCACCCTGTAGATAAGTAACAGTAGCCTTAAAAATCGCCTTAAAATACGCCTCCAAAATATGTACATTAAACACTTTCTACCACAAAAATACTTGCAATTAGTTTTACAAATAAAACCACTCATAAAGCAACGATTTGATATGAAGAGTACGATCAATTTGATTTCAAATTCTCTCCAATGTCATATTCAAGACTTCATGATACTCTAGCTGACATTCAGAAGGTTTTTATTCTATGAACACCACATCACATACACGCTACAGCGACACAGACACAGAACTAGAGATGGGCGATCCGCTCAGGAGCTGACTCAAAGAGTTAGCTTTCTTGACGGAGTGAGAGAGCGCTGATTCGTCAAAAAAGAGCTATAGCTCTTTTTTAACCAATCAGGGCTGAAGAGCGGTAACTCTTTTTTTAACGAATCAGCGCTTCCACTCTCGAAGAGTCATTTCCGCATGCGATCACCAGCTCAGTGATTCTTTTGGGAGTTGATTCTTTGGGAGTTGATTCTTTTGGGAGTTAACTCTTTTCGAGATTTGGCTCTTTCGAAGAATCATTTCCGCATTCGATCGTTTGCGCTCACTGATTCTTTTGGGAGTTGATTCTTTTGGGAGTTAACTCTTTGGCTCTTTTCGATAACTATCGCTCTCGAAGAGTCAATTCCGCATTCGTTCTTTTGCGCTCCCTAGCTTCTTGTTACTTTTTTGAAGTTTCAAATTTTTAAATATCTATGTATTATCATAAATGTTATTTTTTTAAATTTAATTCAATTTTAGATTGAAAGGGTGTTTTTACGGCTTAAGTCATATCACGCCTTTTAGCACTAATTAAAACTAGTCTTAAGGTTGTTATTAAAACATATTCTAACAGTTATTATGTTATTCACTTAACAGTAATATAATAATTATAATAAAACCTTGATTTCTCGGGAGTGATATCATTTTAATAAAGCTACACAAAATTAAATTAAACGTAACTCGTTTTAATTGCATTGCCTTCACAAAACAAGGCATTTTGAAAATATTTTATTAAAAGACAAGGAGGGGACTTGGATTTTGAAAATATTTGGGACAACGAGTATTCGAGGGTATTATATACCTATATCTTAAAATAAATAGTTACAAATCTTAAGTACTTAAATAAATTATTAATATTTTTATTATTTGATTTTAAAATATCATTTAAATTATTAGGAAGTCTCATTTAGTAACTAAGTGGTTTTAGAAAGAAATCTTAATGTATCCAAACACGTCCAAGACACTTTTTTTAAATGTGGTATAGAAACATTTTAATGATGTTTTTATGTTTTGTATTTTAAACAATAGCAATGGGCTATAAATATTAAAAGTATATATTAATAATTTTGTAAAAATATGATAATTATGTATGAAATTTTAAAGAAATGTGTCAAAAACTTCAAATGTGCTACATGAAAATCTATTCAACCAATTTGAAAAATGATGCTACCAAAATAAACTACATGCATATTTCTAGGGAATGAACTAGAATAGAAGGATATTTAAATAAACAACAATTTTACAAGTGATTGAAAAATGAATAGAAGATTTTTTATAGTTTTACAGTCCTATTTCTTAAATAAATAGTAATAATTTAGAAACTTTTGAACTCAGCATAATTATTCTAGTTCATTCACTTGACAACATTATGAATAACAAACTCTCAAAAGTTTACTAGAATCCAGTTATAAGTTTTTGTATTATAACATTTGAAGTGAGGAAATAAAGCAAAAATATTAATTTAGAGTTAAAGGTAGTTTCAAGTGCATCGCTTGCTCCCTTGCGTTTGCTCTTTGTGTAAACAATTTTGTTCTTCCTTCTCTTTAAAAAAAGTTCACTCCATTTCCAAAAGAGAAACCATTTAAATATTTGAAAAATCTTTCTAAAATTATATCTGCAAAAACAAGTAAGGTTTAAATTTAGATTTTGCCATGATTTTGGCCTTTTAATGGCCATTTCCAGTGTTTTCCATTCTTACTTCTTTTTTTCCCGCCTTGATTAAAATCTTAATACTTCTTCAAGTAATTAACAGAGAAAAAATTAAATATGTTTTGGAAAGTCAAATAAATACTCTATCCAATAAAATCGGAAACTTTTTTAGAATTCTTGGTCAAAAATGAGATTTTTAACGTGTTTGGATATTTTAATTGCTATTTCTGTAATCTCAACGGGTTCATGACGGGAATTACAAAAGTAGAAGTGTCCTCAAAGTAATTTATTCTTTATGGACAATTTCAAAGTTATATGAATTGACATGGTTTTGGGCCATCTTATGCCTTAGCAATTAAATTTTACAGCTTAGCAGCCCTATGCTGCAATGCCTATCGTCCTCGGGCCCCGTCTCCCTCCTTTTGTTGATTTTAGAGGTAAACTGCGCAATTGCTGGATGAGTGAGTGTTTCAAGTGTTGTGTACGTGGGTGTTTCAAGCACGATTGGCGCCTCTTCGTCTGGACACATGAGCTCACGTGACAACGAGGGATGTTGGATGGCCCGAACATATTATATACATTTCGATATGTTATATACATTATTATATATCTCAAAGGAGCGGTGAGTCATCAAAAAGAGCTAGCTGTTTTTAGTGAGTGAGCAGTTCCGATCCGATCCCTGAGAAGAGACATTTTCCCCATCACTACACAGAACACACTTCTAGCGCATGCAAAGAAGTAAACATTGTATTCATATACGAACTGAAACTAGGGAAGTAACCACTGGGAACGATTTAAGAAGTGAGAAGTGTAAGTAAGGGGAGTGAGAACTGAAGCTGTAGTTCGCGATTTATCACCAGCAAGCCCTTTGAAAATGGCGGAGCTGTACAAGACACCGCAACACAAATGTAAACGTTTATGCATGTGTTGATCTGATCGTATTTTGAGAAACGGCATATCCCGTTCTTGGGTAAGAAACTGGATATGTGAACTTTAGCAACATACTGTTTAGAAACAAGGCTGATAATCTTTTAAAAGCTAAATTTTATGAAAATAAAAAGGTAACCCAGTTATTTCAGTATTTTTCCCATCAATGCTATTAAGCTTCGTGTATTAGAAAAACTCCTTTCGAATGATTAGCAAAACTCGTGGAAGACACAAGTCACATTTTCCATCCCTAGACCGGCCATAAAGGGATTTCCGAAATAAATTTTGCAGTCATAAACGGACTATCAAAAAATTTGCACAAGCCTTTTGCGTTAACTAAAAAGCCTAGAATACATTTTGTTTCAAAATATTGTCATTCAAAAGTTATTACATAAACATGGTCAAAAGTTTGTAAAATTAGCAAAAATTGATAAGTCTCAGGTGCAATAAGTTTTTAATATTGTTAAAATTTTACTTCACGTAAGATTTTGTATTCATACAAATCAAATAAACTCTACTTGGTACTTACCAAGTTGAATACTAAAGTTTGTATTATAACACCTGAAATTTTGCTAAACAAAGAAGTCTATTTACCAGAAGCTTACTTTATTCTCTATCGTATCATTGATGTAGTTGTAGTATCCCGTTGTTTTGCTCCAGTGCGGCGTTAATTAGAATACCTATATACCTACCTTGATGTATTTAAATATGTAACAACTTCAAAAATTAACGTAATTGAAAATTTCTTTTTGCTATCAACAAAATTTGATATAAATTAATTTTTGACGATAAAATTAAAAAAAAAATGCTGTCTACTGTTCTTTTAAACACTCCTCTGTAATATAAGAGGTATGGTTCTTTGAAAAAGCACTAAAACAAATTAAACGCAACTTATATTGGATTTCTTCAAGAATCCAAACATTCATTACAGATAGATAGGTGGTGAATTTTCAGCAAATCCTATAACCGCCAAGTTTAATTTAACGTCATAAATATTTCTTAAGACCGTGTCTGGGGAGTTATCAATCAATGTTATGCTAAGCAATAAAGGATCGAGTAGTTTTATCTCCTGACTGCTATTTCAAATAAATATTCAGCTCACGCGCAAAAGCATTCGTCGCAAGCGAACGAAAAGAAAAATCTGCATTTCCAGATACAGAAGTTTAAATATCCGCCTTTCCCACAGCAAGAGAATGCTAAAAGTGTATTTATTGCGAGAATGAGACTCCATAAATTGCTCGTTTCTATTATGAGGAGAGGCGATATTTCTTTGCAAAACACCACGACTTTTGGAAAGTGTCCATGGCAACACACACTTAAACCCCCATGCCGACACGAAATTTATCGTAGGTTTTTTTTCCCAGCGTTATGAGTATTCCCATGCCTCGAAGCATTTCCTTCTGTCATTTTTCTTTCAAAGCGATGGAGAGGGACAGTCCCGTTTCCCAACAATAAATTCTCGCCTACGCTAGTTTCAATAGATTAGAAGAAACTTTTATAGCCACGCATCATTTATGGTGCCTAAACAGAATATTCCAACGCCGGAAGAACTGATATATTTAGTCGCTGGAGTCAATTTTGTTGATACAATGTTCCCTAAAAAGAAATCTTGCAGAGGATTAATTAATGCAAACGACATATCTGGAGTGTGATGCGCACAAGATGCATTATTAATTGATGGTATTGGTAAATAATTAACGTCGGACTGGAAAAACACATCTGGGAACTGACGACTGTCCTTGATTAAACCCCAATGGAAAGATTCGAGGACCATATCAGGGATTTTGAACGAATTCAACACTTGATCTGTCAACCCCCTCTCCAAACTTCCACTCCCAACGTTAAGGCACTTGATGACAGGACGTATTTAACTCATACGTCTGTCTATGGTTTCACAGAGTTTCTAAATCGCATTTAGTTGCAGGTATGCGCCTATTATTTTGCTTCGGAAGTGATCGTGAATCTCTCATATAAATTGGGGAAGGTGGGGTACAGTATTACATGGGGTACAGTGTTATAGTGAATTTAATTTTAAAGCGGGGGATAAATTAGCTCCAATTTGTTTACAATCTTGTAAGCCATCTTGTTTTCCAGAAGTCCATGTGTTTTGGAAGAATTTGCATCATTAGTTACATTTCTGAAATCAAATTTCTATTATTGTATGTTAAAAGTAAAATTTTGAGTTTGTAATTAAACTATCTTCATTCCTGAGTGGTGCTTATTTTATAATGAATAATATTTTAGAAGAAAAGCTAGTTGTGTTTAGGTTCTGTTGAGTTAAAATGGTTGATTTAAATTCACATTACGTAGTCATAAAAAAACTTTTGTTAGAATTTATGTCAGATGGGGTACAGTGTTATAGAATGAATTGTGGCACGCTGATAAATACATAATTTGTCCATTTTACACATTATAAACAAGCATATGTTTAACAATGCAAATTTTATTACTCTTATAACTCTGCATTTTTCATTTCAAGATTTTTAATTATAAATATTAATGACAACATAAGTAAATTGGTTAATTTTTATTAAACCCTTCGTATAGGTTTGCATATCTTTTTATGCGATGTTTACAATCTTTTATTACATGATTTGCAGTTTTCTTTTGTTAATTTCATTCGAAACATTCACAAGCTAACAAAATTATGTCTCTTTAAGAAGTAAGGTATTTCCTAACGCCTAATTCCGAAAAATTGCACAAAATAGATGACGGGTGAAATGTTAGATCTTGACTGATGCGGCAGTTAAAAATATGATTACAGACGAAATATTGGCACTATACCTTAAAAAGAACGAAATATCTAAGAAGCGAGCCAAAGTGAACCTAAGGCATAAGCCTACCAAGATATCATCAGAAAATGAAGGTTCGTTATCTTTTGCTGTTAGTGATAATATCTCTTTTTCAGAATTGCAATCAGACATTACTGCAGACGATAACAATTAACAATGGTGATTACTTTATAGTTGAAGAAGGAAACCTTAAAGAACATAAAATTCACTCTATTGGAGAAGTTGTGAATCATAACAATGTTGATTTTAAAGTGTTGTATGTTAAAAGAATTTTTAAATCGTATAAAATTTTCACGAACAAAAGAAGGTTATTCATTTCATTTGTTCAAAAATCATTGCCAAACTTCCTCTTCCAATTATATCAGAAGGGTCAATGAGAAAAGCAGAAATGCTGATTTTCCCTGTGGATTTAACCTCCTATCAAAATCTAAAATGAGTTTACAATTTCTTTAATCTTATTTTACCATCTACCTTATAACTGTATTCTACAATCATTGCTAATGTTTTCCTCACATTTAAAGCTGTTCAGTTATACGTAAACTAATCAAAAGTGGTATTTTATTTTAAACTTGCTTAAGGAATCATTAGATATCTGTATATTTCAAGTAAAATGAATTTCAACAAAAGCCCATTCTTTATATTAACTGTCGCTACTATTAAGTAACACTGTATTCCACAGTGTGTAACAATGTACCCCGACCGTGGGGCACAGTGTTACAATGTACATCACTACCAAAAATATTAAATACTGGAAATAAATGTTACCCTTTTTAATTTTTATGATATGTCAGATGAATGTAAGAGATCAAATATCATTCTTTGTTTGCTTCATAAAGATGCATATATTGATGCCACAACTGAAAAAAAAAAGACGTGTAGCACCTTTACTATTGACGTATTTAAAGGTGAGATTCTTTCCGACTCAATTGATTCAATATTCCCTCTATAACTTACGACTGTGGTGTTGTCGCCCCGAAACGGAAGCATGAAAACAGTACGAATCGTAAAGACATCCAACAGCTAAGATATTTAATTTCCTATTATTCCAAGAACATTAAGAATACATACAGCATTTACATCTCATTGACATCATAACATTAACAACATCACATTAACCTGATGACATTAACATGATCACATTAACATGATCACATTAACATGATCACATTAACATCAACACATTAATATTATCACATTAACATAATCACATTAACATCATCACATGAACATCATCACATTAACATCATCACATTAACGCAGACCTCGTGATATATTTTTTAATACAGGTGCACCTTGTGCACCTAAGTTTTTAAATTAGGTACACAGATTATATATTAGGAGCAAATTAAAAAAAATTAATATAAGATCATTAATGTAATGTTAACAACTTTATTGGTTGAGTATACCAACAACTATTTCTTTAGTCTTATCTTTCTCAGCTATTTCTTTAGTCTTTTCTTTCTGAACTATTTCTTTTGTCTTTTTTTTTCAACTACTTCTTTAGTCTCTTCTTTCTCAACTATTTCTTTAGTCTTTTATTTCACAGAAATTATTTCTTCCTTGCCATCCCGTTCTGCTACTATTTCATTTACATAATTCCCACAAATGCCTTTCTTTTGTCTGTCAAGCAAGTTCGAATCACTGTGCATGCATTCGCGTCTTTACGAAAATATTTCTGCTACGTATTATTTTTCAAGATAGATGGTACAGGACGTTTCTTCGTTGGCATCTTTAAGAACTTTTTAACAATCCATCCAATGGATTTATTTGTTAAATGATTTTAGCTATTAAAACGTAAGACTTGGTACAAAGTATTTTAAGCACACGGTACACAGTATTACAGTAATTACAGCACACAGTATTTTAAGCCGATAACATCTGAATTTAAAGATAAATAATGAAAATATTTGTTTACGATACGCAGTGGCCAGACAATTCTCAGGAATTCCTACTGCTTTGCATTTTATTGAAACACGAGGTGTTTACAGAAATACGGCATGCCTATCGTTCTCAGATGGTCACGTGATCTAAATTCTCCCTTCACGACAGTTGCTTCAACATAGCTATCTGGAAAATGTTTCGATCGGGAAGTTCTGATGACAGAGGCACACGTAAACATTAATCCTGTATAAACCCGTTACGGCCCAGCGATTTAGTTTTCGCATAGTATGTATTTATGAATATTAATTACGTTCCTTTAGAACGAGTGAGGTCGTTACTAATGTTTTGTTCAAACAGCAAAATAACATCAAACACATCCCCCCCACCTTTTTTTTTAACATTAGGTGCACTGGATGCACCTAGTCGGAAAAAATTAGGCGCACAATTTTATTGTCATGTGCACAGTGCACCTGTCCACCCAGGTATTTCGAGCACTGCATTAACATATTCAATATTCACAGTAATATCATTAGTACTCCAATACATTAAAGTATGAATCGTCAGTCCAGCGCGGTGAAGCACGTGAGCACTCGCTGCTTATCACTCTCTCTCACAACCGTCTCTAACCGTCGTCTCCAACGTCTCTCTGCCGCAGTCTAAAAATAACCCAACGGTAAAAGTCAGAAACCAATCAGAGATCATCTTCTGAAGTCGTTGTAAAGCGCGTGTCGGAAGAACAGCAGCTGCCGCCAAAGAATAAAAAATCTTAATAAATTCGGCATTCCGAAATTCCGATGACTCAATGGAGTAGGCACCAGCCCTCCAAGTGACCCTTCCTGAAGTTAAAAAACAATGAAGTTTCTCACAATGTCACAGGACAATAAAAGGACTGATTGGGGAAAGGTTTGATTCACAATTTTGGATTAGTGTGTAGTTTTGACGAGATTTAATGTCTGTAAATGACATATTTTGTTCCTCATGCACACTAGATGCACGTTTAGTTGCGGGTTCAGGCAAGCACTCAGAGTGTTTTTATTGGGAACGATATAGTGGATCGTAACCCAACAAGCAGTATGTGGTGCAGTAGTGAGTCCGAGCACGTAACCAGTTAGTCTATAAAACTAACTAAAAGAAGGTTGACCAAACAAACTTAAATAAAATAGTTTTTTATTAAACTAAAAACGTATTTAAATAATATAAAGAACATTATCCGCCTAACAGACTGGGATAACGTGCAAGCAGTATCAACAAGATCGAATAGATCTGTCTCTCACAATCCATACATGCAGCAGATCCACTTGTCTGCGTATATATAGGTTAAGTAATTTACATAACCATACATCTTCAACTTTCAATCAGCCAATCACAAAAATATATCTTGAATTAGAATAAATGTGAAAGTTGAAGTGTAGGTTTGATCGTATAAATAAATGCTTAAAAATGTATACAGTTGCCGAGATATAAAAAGTTAAGAAAGGTGGCGAGAAATTAGCACTTTGCCATAAATTGGCGCCAACTTGTAAAATTTTTTTGGTTGGTTGGTTAGGGGGAGCCAGATTTGCCAATGTTGTGCCAGACACAAGGCATACAATTTCAAGTAATAGATAAACACATAATGTCAAGTAATAGATAAACACATAATGTCAAGCAATAGATAAACACATAATGTCAAGTAATAGATAAACACATAATGTCAAGTAATAGATAAACACATAATGTCAAGTAATAGATAAACACATAATGTCAAGTAATAGACATGTATAGAAGACATAGGAATAGAAGAAGAGAAAATACACCCATAGAGGAATTGAACCTCTACCGCCAGCAACACGCAGCTTACTAACGAAAGGTTCTCATTTTACTTTTGAAGCGACTGAGAAAGTAAAATCATAGTTCTGGTGTTGTTATATAAGGGACCTCGCGTTTCGACTCGTAGATTCAACGGTCCCGCTTAGATGCAATAAGAAGATGAGTTGGGGAAAATTCAAGAGCCAAACTTGGACTTTATATGAAAATTACACAATTTTGTATTTTTGAATACATTCAAGCATTGGTTTTCGAATATTAACACCTTCCTTTTTGTTTGAAACTGACGTTAAGCTTAGCCAGGATTATAATTCAAGGGGATACAAAGTTAACTATTCAATATGCTGTCTATTACAAATTAGAATTGACCTTCGTTAAAGTTAAAGTTCAATGTGTAACTTTTCTCTATGCTCACTCTAACATACAAGTATATTTCTTACCATTTTCGAAGCAATCCCTACTGCCTTCAAATATTCCTCGATTTGTTTTTAGGTATTTATGATCAAACGTCTGCCAACGGCCATATTATGGTCGATTCTCCCGTTCTCATTCGATCACCAAAGATAAGCACATTCGGATCTGCTCAGTACTTGGGAGAGTGACCACTTAGGAACACCACGTGCTATATGGCCGCTTATACTTTTTATATTTTTATTTGCAAGAAAAAGGGGTGTTTTTACACATTTCCGATTTATCATAGATGAATCCTAGGAAAATATACATATAAGTGAGAAAAAAAAATGTAATTAGGAAGGCAATAAATTTGGATTTAATGTTATTGAATTCAAGTAAGTATGAATAGTTCGAGATAGTTGTGAAAAGTACCCCCTTTGATATTTATTCGCAGGCAGCCAGTAAAATGGGGTTTTGACATTCAACAACAATTCTTCAATGGTAAATGAAAGTATCCAACCCCTAAAGGAAGTAAAGTGCGATATCAGAACATCTATCTGAACTTGATTGTCAAACACTACCTTGTACAGTTTTGTTGTATCCGGATGGCGTAGCCGTCGAATGCAACGAGAAGAGAGAACGATAACCACAGCTAACATGCTTGGGGTTATTATTAATTGCAATGACTGTTAGAACACTTTGTTCTGTGGAAACAACTATCCCTCTTTTGTAAAATCAGTTCAAAGGTATTGTTATGGGGGAAGAATAAGAAAAGATTCCATTGTTATCGGATCCTCCCATTCTTGTTCGATTGCTATTATACCGATCAATAGATTTCAGTCTTTTGCAATTCAAAAGATTTCAATTGTTGGTTGCCATTTGAATGGTTTTTATTGTATTCCATTATTGTTCACTCAACTGTTGTCGAATGGACTGTTTAAATTTCATTCTTTCTAAGAGCATTGTCTCCACACTACTATAATATAAATAAATTGTTGTAGTACAACAAATAAAGGCATGTTTTTCCTTTGTTGTTCTGATTAACAACGTTTATGCCCTCCACGACCAGGAATCGAAAAGGGAGCAGCAATATACTCGTATTTAGAGGTAAAGTTTCGATACAATTTGAAGTATTCGATAGTTTACTTAAATATGTGTAACTTTTCTCTATGCTCATTCTAACATACAAGTATATTTCTTACCATTTTCGAAGCAATCCCTACTGCCTTCAAATATTCCTCACTTTGTTTTTAGGTATTTATGATCAAACGTCTGCCAACGGCCATATTATGGTCGATTCTCCCGTTCTCATTCGATCACCAAAGACAAGCACATTCGGATCTGCTCAGTACTTGGGAGAGTGACCACTTAGGAACACCACGTGCTATATGGCCGCTTATACATTTTATATTTTTATTTGCAAGAAAAAGGGGTGTTTTTACACATTTCCGATTTATCATAGATGAATCCTAGGAAAATATACATATAAGTGAGAAAAAAAAATGTAATTAGGAAGGCAATAAATTTGGATTTAATGTTATTGAATTCAAGTAAGTATGAATAGTTCGAGATAGTTGTGAAAAGTACCCCCTTTGATATTTATTCGCGGGCAGCCAGTAAAATGGGGTTTTGACATTCAACAACAATTCTTCAATGGTAAATGAAAGTATCCAACCCCTAAAGGAAGTAAAGTGCGATATCAGAACATCTATCTGAACTTGATTGTCAAACACTACCTTGTACAGTTTTGTTGTACCCGGATGGCGTAGCCGTCGAATGCAACGAGAAGAGAGAACGATAAACACAGCTAACATGCTTGGGGTTATTATTAATTGCAATGACTGTTAGAACACTTTGTTCTGTGGAAACAACTATCCCTCTTTTGTAAAATCAGTTCAAAGGTATTGTTATGGGGGAAGAATAAGAAAAGATTCCATTGTTATCGGATCCTCCCATTCTTGTTCGATTGCTATTATACCGATCAATAGATTTCAGTCTTTTGCAATTCAAAAGATTTCAATTGTTGGTTGCCATTTGAATGGTTTTTATTGTATTCCATTATTGTTCACTCAACTGTTGTCGAATGGACTGTTTAAATTTCATTCTTTCTAAGAGCATTGTCTCCACACTACTATAATATAAATAAATTGTTGTAGTACAACAAATAAAGGCATGTTTTTCCTTTGTTGTTCTGATTAACAACGTTTATGCCCTCCACGACCAGGAATCGAAAAGGGAGCAGCAATATACTCGTATTTAGAGGTAAAGTTTCGATACAATTTGAAGTATTCGATAGTTTACTTAAATATGTGTAACTTTTCTCTATGCTCATTCTAACATACAAGTATATTTCTTACCATTTTCGAAGCAATCCCTACTGCCTTCAAATATTCCTCACTTTGTTTTTAGGTATTTATGATCAAACGTCTGCCAACGGCCATATTATGGTCGATTCTCCCGTTCTCATTCGATCACCAAAGATAAGCACATTCGGATCTGCTCAGTACTTGGGAGAGTGACCACTTAGGAACACCACGTGCTATATGGCCGCTTATACTTTTTATATTTTTATTTGCAAGAAAAAGGGGTGTTTTTACACATTTCCGATTTATCATAGATGAATCCTAGGAAAATATACATATAAGTGAGAAAAAAAAATGTAATTAGGAAGGCAATAAATTTGGATTTAATGTTATTGAATTCAAGTAAGTATGAATAGTTCGAGATAGTTGTGAAAAGTACCCCCTTTGATATTTATTCGCAGGCAGCCAGTAAAATGGGGTTTTGACATTCAACAACAATTCTTCAATGGTAAATGAAAGTATCCAACCCCTAAAGGAAGTAAAGTGCGATATCAGAACATCTATCTGAACTTGATTGTCAAACACTACCTTGTACAGTTTTGTTGTACCCGGATGGCGTAGCCGTCGAATGCAACGAGAAGAGAGAACGATAAACACAGCTAACATGCTTGGGGTTATTATTAATTGCAATGACTGTTAGAACACTTTGTTCTGTGGAAACAACTATCCCTCTTTTGTAAAATCAGTTCAAAGGTATTGTTATGGGGGAAGAATAAGAAAAGATTCCATTGTTATCGGATCCTCCCATTCTTGTTCGATTGCTATTATACCGAGCAATAGATTTCAGTCTTTTGCAATTCAAAAGATTTCAATTGTTGGTTGCCATTTGAATGGTTTTTATTGTATTCCATTATTGTTCACTCAACTGTTGTCGAATGGACTGTTTAAATTTCATTCTTTCTAAGAGCATTGTCTCCACACTACTATAATATAAATAAATTGTTGTAGTACAACAAATAAAGGCATGTTTTTCCTTTGTTGTTCTGATTAACAACGTTTATGCCCTCCACGACCAGGAATCGAAAAGGGAGCAGCAATATACTCGTATTTAGAGGTAAAGTTTCGATACAATTTGAAGTATTCGATAGTTTACTTAAATATGTGTAACTTTTCTCTATGCTCATTCTAACATACAAGTATATTTCTTACCATTTTCGAAGCAATCCCTACTGCCTTCAAATATTCCTCACTTTGTTTTTAGGTATTTATGATCAAACGTCTGCCAACGGCCATATTATGGTCGATTCTCCCGTTCTCATTCGATCACCAAAGATAAGCACATTCGGATCTGCTCAGTACTTGGGAGAGTGACCACTTAGGAACACCACGTGCTATATGGCCGCTTATACTTTTTATATTTTTATTTGCAAGAAAAAGGGGTGTTTTTACACATTTCCGATTTATCATAGATGAATCCTAGGAAAATATACATATAAGTGAGAAAAAAAAATGTAATTAGGAAGGCAATAAATTTGGATTTAATGTTATTGAATTCAAGTAAGTATGAATAGTTCGAGATAGTTGTGAAAAGTACCCCCTTTGATATTTATTCGCAGGCAGCCAGTAAAATGGGGTTTTGACATTCAACAACAATTCTTCAATGGTAAATGAAAGTATCCAACCCCTAAAGGAAGTAAAGTGCGATATCAGAACATCTATCTGAACTTGATTGTCAAACACTACCTTGTACAGTTTTGTTGTACCCGGATGGCGTAGCCGTCGAATGCAACGAGAAGAGAGAACGATAAACACAGCTAACATGCTTGGGGTTATTATTAATTGCAATGACTGTTAGAACACTTTGTTCTGTGGAAACAACTATCCCTCTTTTGTAAAATCAGTTCAAAGGTATTGTTATGGGGGAAGAATAAGAAAAGATTCCATTGTTATCGGATCCTCCCATTCTTGTTCGATTGCTATTATACCGAGCAATAGATTTCAGTCTTTTGCAATTCAAAAGATTTCAATTGTTGGTTGCCATTTGAATGGTTTTTATTGTATTCCATTATTGTTCACTCAACTGTTGTCGAATGGACTGTTTAAATTTCATTCTTTCTAAGAGCATTGTCTCCACACTACTATAATATAAATAAATTGTTGTAGTACAACAAATAAAGGCATGTTTTTCCTTTGTTGTTCTGATTAACAACGTTTATGCCCTCCACGACCAGGAATCGAAAAGGGAGCAGCAATATACTCGTATTTAGAGGTAAAGTTTCGATACAATTTGAAGTATTCGATAGTTTACTTAAATATGTGTAACTTTTCTCTATGCTCATTCTAACATACAAGTATATTTCTTACCATTTTCGAAGCAATCCCTACTGCCTTCAAATATTCCTCACTTTGTTTTTAGGTATTTATGATCAAACGTCTGCCAACGGCCATATTATGGTCGATTCTCCCGTTCTCATTCGATCACCAAAGATAAGCACATTCGGATCTGCTCAGTACTTGGGAGAGTGACCACTTAGGAACACCACGTGCTATATGGCCGCTTATACTTTTTATATTTTTATTTGCAAGAAAAAGGGGTGTTTTTAAACATTTCCGATTTATCATAGATGAATCCTAGGAAAATATACATATAAGTGAGAAAAAAAAATGTAATTAGGAAGGCAATAAATTTGGATTTAATGTTATTGAATTCAAGTAAGTATGAATAGTTCGAGATAGTTGTGAAAAGTACCCCCTTTGATATTTATTCGCAGGCAGCCAGTAAAATGGGGTTTTGACATTCAACAACAATTCTTCAATGGTAAATGAAAGTATCCAACCCCTAAAGGAAGTAAAGTGCGATATCAGAACATCTATCTGAACTTGATTGTCAAACACTACCTTGTACAGTTTTGTTGTACCCGGATGGCGTAGCCGTCGAATGCAACGAGAAGAGAGAACGATAAACACAGCTAACATGCTTGGGGTTATTATTAATTGCAATGACTGTTAGAACACTTTGTTCTGTGGAAACAACTATCCCTCTTTTGTAAAATCAGTTCAAAGGTATTGTTATGGGGGAAGAATAAGAAAAGATTCCATTGTTATCGGATCCTCCCATTCTTGTTCGATTGCTATTATACCGAGCAATAGATTTCAGTCTTTTGCAATTCAAAAGATTTCAATTGTTGGTTGCCATTTGAATGGTTTTTATTGTATTCCATTATTGTTCACTCAACTGTTGTCGAATGGACTGTTTAAATTTCATTCTTTCTAAGAGCATTGTCTCCACACTACTATAATATAAATAAATTGTTGTAGTACAACAAATAAAGGCATGTTTTTCCTTTGTTGTTCTGATTAACAACGTTTATGCCCTCCACGACCAGGAATCGAAAAGGGAGCAGCAATATACTCGTATTTAGAGGTAAAGTTTCGATACAATTTGAAGTATTCGATAGTTTACTTAAATATGTGTAACTTTTCTCTATGCTCATTCTAACATACAAGTATATTTCTTACCATTTTCGAAGCAATCCCTACTGCCTTCAAATATTCCTCACTTTGTTTTTAGGTATTTATGATCAAACGTCTGCCAACGGCCATATTATGGTCGATTCTCCCGTTCTCATTCGATCACCAAAGATAAGCACATTCGGATCTGCTCAGTACTTGGGAGAGTGACCACTTAGGAACACCACGTGCTATATGGCCGCTTATACTTTTTATATTTTTATTTGCAAGAAAAAGGGGTGTTTTTAAACATTTCCGATTTATCATAGATGAATCCTAGGAAAATATACATATAAGTGAGAAAAAAAAATGTAATTAGGAAGGCAATAAATTTGGATTTAATGTTATTGAATTCAAGTAAGTATGAATAGTTCGAGATAGTTGTGAAAAGTACCCCCTTTGATATTTATTCGCAGGCAGCCAGTAAAATGGGGTTTTGACATTCAACAACAATTCTTCAATGGTAAATGAAAGTATCCAACCCCTAAAGGAAGTAAAGTGCGATATCAGAACATCTATCTGAACTTGATTGTCAAACACTACCTTGTACAGTTTTGTTGTACCCGGATGGCGTAGCCGTCGAATGCAACGAGAAGAGAGAACGATAAACACAGCTAACATGCTTGGGGTTATTATTAATTGCAATGACTGTTAGAACACTTTGTTCTGTGGAAACAACTATCCCTCTTTTGTAAAATCAGTTCAAAGGTATTGTTATGGGGGAAGAATAAGAAAAGATTCCATTGTTATCGGATCCTCCCATTCTTGTTCGATTGCTATTATACCGAGCAATAGATTTCAGTCTTTTGCAATTCAAAAGATTTCAATTGTTGGTTGCCATTTGAATGGTTTTTATTGTATTCCATTATTGTTCACTCAACTGTTGTCGAATGGACTGTTTAAATTTCATTCTTTCTAAGAGCATTGTCTCCACACTACTATAATATAAATAAATTGTTGTAGTACAACAAATAAAGGCATGTTTTTCCTTTGTTGTTCTGATTAACAACGTTTATGCCCTCCACGACCAGGAATCGAAAAGGGAGCAGCAATATACTCGTATTTAGAGGTAAAGTTTCGATACAATTTGAAGTATTCGATAGTTTACTTAAATATGTGTAACTTTTCTCTATGCTCATTCTAACATACAAGTATATTTCTTACCATTTTCGAAGCAATCCCTACTGCCTTCAAATATTCCTCACTTTGTTTTTAGGTATTTATGATCAAACGTCTGCCAACGGCCATATTATGGTCGATTCTCCCGTTCTCATTCGATCACCAAAGATAAGCACATTCGGATCTGCTCAGTACTTGGGAGAGTGACCACTTAGGAACACCACGTGCTATATGGCCGCTTATACTTTTTATATTTTTATTTGCAAGAAAAAGGGGTGTTTTTAAACATTTCCGATTTATCATAGATGAATCCTAGGAAAATATACATATAAGTGAGAAAAAAAAATGTAATTAGGAAGGCAATAAATTTGGATTTAATGTTATTGAATTCAAGTAAGTATGAATAGTTCGAGATAGTTGTGAAAAGTACCCCCTTTGATATTTATTCGCAGGCAGCCAGTAAAATGGGGTTTTGACATTCAACAACAATTCTTCAATGGTAAATGAAAGTATCCAACCCCTAAAGGAAGTAAAGTGCGATATCAGAACATCTATCTGAACTTGATTGTCAAACACTACCTTGTACAGTTTTGTTGTACCCGGATGGCGTAGCCGTCGAATGCAACGAGAAGAGAGAACGATAAACACAGCTAACATGCTTGGGGTTATTATTAATTGCAATGACTGTTAGAACACTTTGTTCTGTGGAAACAACTATCCCTCTTTTGTAAAATCAGTTCAAAGGTATTGTTATGGGGAAGAATAAGAAAAGATTCCATTGTTATCGGATCCTCCCATTCTTGTTCGATTGCTATTATACCGATCAATAGATTTCAGTCTTTTGCAATTCAAAAGATTTCAATTGTTGGTTGCCATTTGAATGGTTTTTATTGTATTCCATTATTGTTCACTCAACTGTTGTCGAATGGACTGTTTAAATTTCATTCTTTCTAAGAGCATTGTCTCCACACTACTATAATATAAATAAATTGTTGTAGTACAACAAATAAAGGCATGTTTTTCCTTTGTTGTTCTGATTAACAACGTTTATGCCCTCCACGACCAGGAATCGAAAAGGGAGCAGCAATATACTCGTATTTAGAGGTAAAGTTTCGATACATTTTGAAGTATTCGATAGTTTACTTAAATATGTGTAACTTTTCTCTATGCTCATTCTAACATACAAGTATATTTCTTACCATTTTCGAAGCAATCCCTACTGCCTTCAAATATTCCTCACTTTGTTTTTAGGTATTTATGATCAAACGTCTGCCAACGGCCATATTATGGTCGATTCTCCCGTTTTCATTCGATCACCAAAGATAAGCACATTCGGATCTGCACAGTACTTGGGAGAGTGACCACTTAGGAACACCACGTGCTATATGGCCGCTTATACTTTTTATATTTTTATTTGCAAGAAAAAGGGGTGTTTTTACACATTTCCGATTTATCATAGATGAATCCTAGGAAAATATACATATAAGTGAGAAAAAAAAATGTAATTAGGAAGGCAATAAATTTGGATTTAATGTTATTGAATTCAAGTAAGTATGAATAGTTCGAGATAGTTGTGAAAAGTACCCCCTTTGATATTTATTCGCAGGCAGCCAGTAAAATGGGGTTTTGACATTCAACAACAATTCTTCAATGGTAAATGAAAGTATCCAACCCCTAAAGGAAGTAAAGTGCGATATCAGAACATCTATCTGAACTTGATTGTCAAACACTACCTTGTACAGTTTTGTTGTACCCGGATGGCGTAGCCGTCGAATGCAACGAGAAGAGAGAACGATAAACACAGCTAACATGCTTGGGGTTATTATTAATTGCAATGACTGTTAGAACACTTTGTTCTGTGGAAACAACTATCCCTCTTTTGTAAAATCAGTTCAAAGGTATTGTTATGGGGGAAGAATAAGAAAAGATTCCATTGTTATCGGATCCTCCCATTCTTGTTCGATTGCTATTATACCGAGCAATAGATTTCAGTCTTTTGCAATTCAAAAGATTTCAATTGTTGGTTGCCATTTGAATGGTTTTTATTGTATTCCATTATTGTTCACTCAACTGTTGTCGAATGGACTGTTTAAATTTCATTCTTTCTAAGAGCATTGTCTCCACACTACTATAATATAAATAAATTGTTGTAGTACAACAAATAAAGGCATGTTTTTCCTTTGTTGTTCTGATTAACAACGTTTATGCCCTCCACGACCAGGAATCGAAAAGGGAGCAGCAATATACTCGTATTTAGAGGTAAAGTTTCGATACATTTTGAAGTATTCGATAGTTTACTTAAATATGTGTAACTTTTCTCTATGCTCATTCTAACATACAAGTATATTTCTTACCATTTTCGAAGCAATCCCTACTGCCTTCAAATATTCCTCACTTTGTTTTTAGGTATTTATGATCAAACGTCTGCCAACGGCCATATTATGGTCGATTCTCCCGTTTTCATTCGATCACCAAAGATAAGCACATTCGGATCTGCACAGTACTTGGGAGAGTGACCACTTAGGAACACCACGTGCTATATGGCCGCTTATACTTTTTATATTTTTATTTGCAAGAAAAAGGGGTGTTTTTACACATTTCCGATTTATCATAGATGAATCCTAGGAAAATATACATATAAGTGAGAAAAAAAAATGTAATTAGGAAGGCAATAAATTTGGATTTAATGTTATTGAATTCAAGTAAGTATGAATAGTTCGAGATAGTTGTGAAAAGTACCCCCTTTGATATTTATTCGCAGGCAGCCAGTAAAATGGGGTTTTGACATTCAACAACAATTCTTCAATGGTAAATGAAAGTATCCAACCCCTAAAGGAAGTAAAGTGCGATATCAGAACATCTATCTGAACTTGATTGTCAAACACTACCTTGTACAGTTTTGTTGTACCCGGATGGCGTAGCCGTCGAATGCAACGAGAAGAGAGAACGATAAACACAGCTAACATGCTTGGGGTTATTATTAATTGCAATGACTGTTAGAACACTTTGTTCTGTGGAAACAACTATCCCTCTTTTGTAAAATCAGTTCAAAGGTATTGTTATGGGGGAAGAATAAGAAAAGATTCCATTGTTATCGGATCCTCCCATTCTTGTTCGATTGCTATTATACCGAGCAATAGATTTCAGTCTTTTGCAATTCAAAAGATTTCAATTGTTGGTTGCCATTTGAATGGTTTTTATTGTATTCCATTATTGTTCACTCAACTGTTGTCGAATGGACTGTTTAAATTTCATTCTTTCTAAGAGCATTGTCTCCACACTACTATAATATAAATAAATTGTTGTAGTACAACAAATAAAGGCATGTTTTTCCTTTGTTGTTCTGATTAACAACGTTTATGCCCTCCACGACCAGGAATCGAAAAGGGAGCAGCAATATACTCGTATTTAGAGGTAAAGTTTCGATACATTTTGAAGTATTCGATAGTTTACTTAAATATGTGTAACTTTTCTCTATGCTCATTCTAACATACAAGTATATTTCTTACCATTTTCGAAGCAATCCCTACTGCCTTCAAATATTCCTCACTTTGTTTTTAGGTATTTATGATCAAACGTCTGCCAACGGCCATATTATGGTCGATTCTCCCGTTTTCATTCGATCACCAAAGATAAGCACATTCGGATCTGCACAGTACTTGGGAGAGTGACCACTTAGGAACACCACGTGCTATATGGCCGCTTATACTTTTTATATTTTTATTTGCAAGAAAAAGGGGTGTTTTTACACATTTCCGATTTATCATAGATGAATCCTAGGAAAATATACATATAAGTGAGAAAAAAAAATGTAATTAGGAAGGCAATAAATTTGGATTTAATGTTATTGAATTCAAGTAAGTATGAATAGTTCGAGATAGTTGTGAAAAGTACCCCCTTTGATATTTATTCGCAGGCAGCCAGTAAAATGGGGTTTTGACATTCAACAACAATTCTTCAATGGTAAATGAAAGTATCCAACCCCTAAAGGAAGTAAAGTGCGATATCAGAACATCTATCTGAACTTGATTGTCAAACACTACCTTGTACAGTTTTGTTGTACCCGGATGGCGTAGCCGTCGAATGCAACGAGAAGAGAGAACGATAAACACAGCTAACATGCTTGGGGTTATTATTAATTGCAATGACTGTTAGAACACTTTGTTCTGTGGAAACAACTATCCCTCTTTTGTAAAATCAGTTCAAAGGTATTGTTATGGGGGAAGAATAAGAAAAGATTCCATTGTTATCGGATCCTCCCATTCTTGTTCGATTGCTATTATACCGATCAATAGATTTCAGTCTTTTGCAATTCAAAAGATTTCAATTGTTGGTTGCCATTTGAATGGTTTTTATTGTATTCCATTATTGTTCACTCAACTGTTGTCGAATGGACTGTTTAAATTTCATTCTTTCTAAGAGCATTGTCTCCACACTACTATAATATAAATAAATTGTTGTAGTACAACAAATAAAGGCATGTTTTTCCTTTGTTGTTCTGATTAACAACGTTTATGCCCTCCACGACCAGGAATCGAAAAGGGAGCAGCAATATACTCGTATTTAGAGGTAAAGTTTCGATACATTTTGAAGTATTCGATAGTTTACTTAAATATGTGTAACTTTTCTCTATGCTCATTCTAACATACAAGTATATTTCTTACCATTTTCGAAGCAATCCCTACTGCCTTCAAATATTCCTCACTTTGTTTTTAGGTATTTATGATCAAACGTCTGCCAACGGCCATATTATGGTCGATTCTCCCGTTTTCATTCGATCACCAAAGATAAGCACATTCGGATCTGCACAGTACTTGGGAGAGTGACCACTTAGGAACACCACGTGCTATATGGCCGCTTATACTTTTTATATTTTTATTTGCAAGAAAAAGGGGTGTTTTTACACATTTCCGATTTATCATAGATGAATCCTAGGAAAATATACATATAAGTGAGAAAAAAAAAATGTAATTAGGAAGGCAATAAATTTGGATTTAATGTTATTGAATTCAAGTAAGTATGAATAGTTCGAGATAGTTGTGAAAAGTACCCCCTTTGATATTTATTCGCAGGCAGCCAGTAAAATGGGGTTTTGACATTCAACAACAATTCTTCAATGGTAAATGAAAGTATCCAACCCCTAAAGGAAGTAAAGTGCGATATCAGAACATCTATCTGAACTTGATTGTCAAACACTACCTTGTACAGTTTTGTTGTACCCGGATGGCGTAGCCGTCGAATGCAACGAGAAGAGAGAACGATAAACACAGCTAACATGCTTGGGGTTATTATTAATTGCAATGACTGTTAGAACACTTTGTTCTGTGGAAACAACTATCCCTCTTTTGTAAAATCAGTTCAAAGGTATTGTTATGGGGGAAGAATAAGAAAAGATTCCATTGTTATCGGATCCTCCCATTCTTGTTCGATTGCTATTATACCGAGCAATAGATTTCAGTCTTTTGCAATTCAAAAGATTTCAATTGTTGGTTGCCATTTGAATGGTTTTTATTGTATTCCATTATTGTTCACTCAACTGTTGTCGAATGGACTGTTTAAATTTCATTCTTTCTAAGAGCATTGTCTCCACACTACTATAATATAAATAAATTGTTGTAGTACAACAAATAAAGGCATGTTTTTCCTTTGTTGTTCTGATTAACAACGTTTATGCCCTCCACGACCAGGAATCGAAAAGGGAGCAGCAATATACTCGTATTTAGAGGTAAAGTTTCGATACAATTTGAAGTATTCGATAGTTTACTTAAATATGTGTAACTTTTCTCTATGCTCATTCTAACATACAAGTATATTTCTTACCATTTTCGAAGCAATCCCTACTGCCTTCAAATATTCCTCACTTTGTTTTTAGGTATTTATGATCAAACGTCTGCCAACGGCCATATTATGGTCGATTCTCCCGTTCTCATTCGATCACCAAAGATAAGCACATTCGGATCTGCACAGTACTTGGGAGAGTGACCACTTAGGAACACCACGTGCTATATGGCCGCTTATACTTTTTATATTTTTATTTGCAAGAAAAAGGGGTGTTTTTACACATTTCCGATTTATCATAGATGAATCCTAGGAAAATATACATATAAGTGAGAAAAAAAAATGTAATTAGGAAGGCAATAAATTTGGATTTAATGTTATTGAATTCAAGTAAGTATGAATAGTTCGAGATAGTTGTGAAAAGTACCCCCTTTGATATTTATTCGCAGGCAGCCAGTAAAATGGGGTTTTGACATTCAACAACAATTCTTCAATGGTAAATGAAAGTATCCAACCCCTAAAGGAAGTAAAGTGCGATATCAGAACATCTATCTGAACTTGATTGTCAAACACTACCTTGTACAGTTTTGTTGTACCCGGATGGCGTAGCCGTCGAATGCAACGAGAAGAGAGAACGATAAACACAGCTAACATGCTTGGGGTTATTATTAATTGCAATGACTGTTAGAACACTTTGTTCTGTGGAAACAACTATCCCTCTTTTGTAAAATCAGTTCAAAGGTATTGTTATGGGGGAAGAATAAGAAAAGATTCCATTGTTATCGGATCCTCCCATTCTTGTTCGATTGCTATTATACCGAGCAATAGATTTCAGTCTTTTGCAATTCAAAAGATTTCAATTGTTGGTTGCCATTTGAATGGTTTTTATTGTATTCCATTATTGTTCACTCAACTGTTGTCGAATGGACTGTTTAAATTTCATTCTTTCTAAGAGCATTGTCTCCACACTACTATAATATAAATAAATTGTTGTAGTACAACAAATAAAGGCATGTTTTTCCTTTGTTGTTCTGATTAACAACGTTTATGCCCTCCACGACCAGGAATCGAAAAGGGAGCAGCAATATACTCGTATTTAGAGGTAAAGTTTCGATACAATTTGAAGTATTCGATAGTTTACTTAAATATGTGTAACTTTTCTCTATGCTCATTCTAACATACAAGTATATTTCTTACCATTTTCGAAGCAATCCCTACTGCCTTCAAATATTCCTCACTTTGTTTTTAGGTATTTATGATCAAACGTCTGCCAACGGCCATATTATGGTCGATTCTCCCGTTCTCATTCGATCACCAAAGATAAGCACATTCGGATCTGCACAGTACTTGGGAGAGTGACCACTTAGGAACACCACGTGCTATATGGCCGCTTATACTTTTTATATTTTTATTTGCAAGAAAAAGGGGTGTTTTTACACATTTCCGATTTATCATAGATGAATCCTAGGAAAATATACATATAAGTGAGAAAAAAAAATGTAATTAGGAAGGCAATAAATTTGGATTTAATGTTATTGAATTCAAGTAAGTATGAATAGTTCGAGATAGTTGTGAAAAGTACCCCCTTTGATATTTATTCGCAGGCAGCCAGTAAAATGGGGTTTTGACATTCAACAACAATTCTTCAATGGTAAATGAAAGTATCCAACCCCTAAAGGAAGTAAAGTGCGATATCAGAACATCTATCTGAACTTGATTGTCAAACACTACCTTGTACAGTTTTGTTGTACCCGGATGGCGTAGCCGTCGAATGCAACGAGAAGAGAGAACGATAAACACAGCTAACATGCTTGGGGTTATTATTAATTGCAATGACTGTTAGAACACTTTGTTCTGTGGAAACAACTATCCCTCTTTTGTAAAATCAGTTCAAAGGTATTGTTATGGGGGAAGAATAAGAAAAGATTCCATTGTTATCGGATCCTCCCATTCTTGTTCGATTGCTATTATACCGATCAATAGATTTCAGTCTTTTGCAATTCAAAAGATTTCAATTGTTGGTTGCCATTTGAATGGTTTTTATTGTATTCCATTATTGTTCACTCAACTGTTGTCGAATGGACTGTTTAAATTTCATTCTTTCTAAGAGCATTGTCTCCACACTACTATAATATAAATAAATTGTTGTAGTACAACAAATAAAGGCATGTTTTTCCTTTGTTGTTCTGATTAACAACGTTTATGCCCTCCACGACCAGGAATCGAAAAGGGAGCAGCAATATACTCGTATTTAGAGGTAAAGTTTCGATACAATTTGAAGTATTCGATAGTTTACTTAAATATGTGTAACTTTTCTCTATGCTCATTCTAACATACAAGTATATTTCTTACCATTTTCGAAGCAATCCCTACTGCCTTCAAATATTCCTCACTTTGTTTTTAGGTATTTATGATCAAACGTCTGCCAACGGCCATATTATGGTCGATTCTCCCGTTCTCATTCGATCACCAAAGATAAGCACATTCGGATCTGCACAGTACTTGGGAGAGTGACCACTTAGGAACACCACGTGCTATATGGCCGCTTATACTTTTTATATTTTTATTTGCAAGAAAAAGGGGTGTTTTTACACATTTCCGATTTATCATAGATGAATCCTAGGAAAATATACATATAAGTGAGAAAAAAAAATGTAATTAGGAAGGCAATAAATTTGGATTTAATGTTATTGAATTCAAGTAAGTATGAATAGTTCGAGATAGTTGTGAAAAGTACCCCCTTTGATATTTATTCGCAGGCAGCCAGTAAAATGGGGTTTTGACATTCAACAACAATTCTTCAATGGTAAATGAAAGTATCCAACCCCTAAAGGAAGTAAAGTGCGATATCAGAACATCTATCTGAACTTGATTGTCAAACACTACCTTGTACAGTTTTGTTGTACCCGGATGGCGTAGCCGTCGAATGCAACGAGAAGAGAGAACGATAAACACAGCTAACATGCTTGGGGTTATTATTAATTGCAATGACTGTTAGAACACTTTGTTCTGTGGAAACAACTATCCCTCTTTTGTAAAATCAGTTCAAAGGTATTGTTATGGGGGAAGAATAAGAAAAGATTCCATTGTTATCGGATCCTCCCATTCTTGTTCGATTGCTATTATACCGATCAATAGATTTCAGTCTTTTGCAATTCAAAAGATTTCAATTGTTGGTTGCCATTTGAATGGTTTTTATTGTATTCCATTATTGTTCACTCAACTGTTGTCGAATGGACTGTTTAAATTTCATTCTTTCTAAGAGCATTGTCTCCACACTACTATAATATAAATAAATTGTTGTAGTACAACAAATAAAGGCATGTTTTTCCTTTGTTGTTCTGATTAACAACGTTTATGCCCTCCACGACCAGGAATCGAAAAGGGAGCAGCAATATACTCGTATTTAGAGGTAAAGTTTCGATACAATTTGAAGTATTCGATAGTTTACTTAAATATGTGTAACTTTTCTCTATGCTCATTCTAACATACAAGTATATTTCTTACCATTTTCGAAGCAATCCCTACTGCCTTCAAATATTCCTCACTTTGTTTTTAGGTATTTATGATCAAACGTCTGCCAACGGCCATATTATGGTCGATTCTCCCGTTCTCATTCGATCACCAAAGATAAGCACATTCGGATCTGCACAGTACTTGGGAGAGTGACCACTTAGGAACACCACGTGCTATATGGCCGCTTATACTTTTTATATTTTTATTTGCAAGAAAAAGGGGTGTTTTTACACATTTCCGATTTATCATAGATGAATCCTAGGAAAATATACATATAAGTGAGAAAAAAAAATGTAATTAGGAAGGCAATAAATTTGGATTTAATGTTATTGAATTCAAGTAAGTATGAATAGTTCGAGATAGTTGTGAAAAGTACCCCCTTTGATATTTATTCGCAGGCAGCCAGTAAAATGGGGTTTTGACATTCAACAACAATTCTTCAATGGTAAATGAAAGTAT
Organism: Metellina segmentata; assembly: GCA_947359465.1. Taxonomy (NCBI): domain Eukaryota; kingdom Metazoa; phylum Arthropoda; class Arachnida; order Araneae; family Tetragnathidae; genus Metellina; species Metellina segmentata. The sequence continues at coordinate 100,453,987 of OX375879.1, forward strand.
CCAACCCCTAAAGGAAGTAAAGTGCGATATCAGAACATCTATCTGAACTTGATTGTCAAACACTACCTTGTACAGTTTTGTTGTACCCGGATGGCGTAGCCGTCGAATGCAACGAGAAGAGAGAACGATAAACACAGCTAACATGCTTGGGGTTATTATTAATTGCAATGACTGTTAGAACACTTTGTTCTGTGGAAACAACTATCCCTCTTTTGTAAAATCAGTTCAAAGGTATTGTTATGGGGGAAGAATAAGAAAAGATTCCATTGTTATCGGATCCTCCCATTCTTGTTCGATTGCTATTATACCGATCAATAGATTTCAGTCTTTTGCAATTCAAAAGATTTCAATTGTTGGTTGCCATTTGAATGGTTTTTATTGTATTCCATTATTGTTCACTCAACTGTTGTCGAATGGACTGTTTAAATTTCATTCTTTCTAAGAGCATTGTCTCCACACTACTATAATATAAATAAATTGTTGTAGTACAACAAATAAAGGCATGTTTTTCCTTTGTTGTTCTGATTAACAACGTTTATGCCCTCCACGACCAGGAATCGAAAAGGGAGCAGCAATATACTCGTATTTAGAGGTAAAGTTTCGATACAATTTGAAGTATTCGATAGTTTACTTAAATATGTGTAACTTTTCTCTATGCTCATTCTAACATACAAGTATATTTCTTACCATTTTCGAAGCAATCCCTACTGCCTTCAAATATTCCTCACTTTGTTTTTAGGTATTTATGATCAAACGTCTGCCAACGGCCATATTATGGTCGATTCTCCCGTTCTCATTCGATCACCAAAGATAAGCACATTCGGATCTGCTCAGTACTTGGGAGAGTGACCACTTAGGAACACCACGTGCTATATGGCCGCTTATACTTTTTATATTTTTATTTGCAAGAAAAAGGGGTGTTTTTACACATTTCCGATTTATCATAGATGAATCCTAGGAAAATATACATATAAGTGAGAAAAAAAAATGTAATTAGGAAGGCAATAAATTTGGATTTAATGTTATTGAATTCAAGTAAGTATGAATAGTTCGAGATAGTTGTGAAAAGTACCCCCTTTGATATTTATTCGCAGGCAGTCAGTAAAATGGGGTTTTGACATTCAACAACAATTCTTCAATGGTAAATGAAAGTATCCAACCCCTAAAGGAAGTAAAGTGCGATATCAGAACATCTATCTGAACTTGATTGTCAAACACTACCTTGTACAGTTTTGTTGTACCCGGATGGCGTAGCCGTCGAATGCAACGAGAAGAGAGAACGATAAACACAGCTAACATGCTTGGGGTTATTATTAATTGCAATGACTGTTAGAACACTTTGTTCTGTGGAAACAACTATCCCTCTTTTGTAAAATCAGTTCAAAGGTATTGTTATGGGGGAAGAATAAGAAAAGATTCCATTGTTATCGGATCCTCCCATTCTTGTTCGATTGCTATTATACCGATCAATAGATTTCAGTCTTTTGCAATTCAAAAGATTTCAATTGTTGGTTGCCATTTGAATGGTTTTTATTGTATTCCATTATTGTTCACTCAACTGTTGTCGAATGGACTGTTTAAATTTCATTCTTTCTAAGAGCATTGTCTCCACACTACTATAATATAAATAAATTGTTGTAGTACAACAAATAAAGGCATGTTTTTCCTTTGTTGTTCTGATTAACAACGTTTATGCCCTCCACGACCAGGAATCGAAAAGGGAGCAGCAATATACTCGTATTTAGAGGTAAAGTTTCGATACAATTTGAAGTATTCGATAGTTTACTTAAATATGTGTAACTTTTCTCTATGCTCATTCTAACATACAAGTATATTTCTTACCATTTTCGAAGCAATCCCTACTGCCTTCAAATATTCCTCACTTTGTTTTTAGGTATTTATGATCAAACGTCTGCCAACGGCCATATTATGGTCGATTCTCCCGTTCTCATTCGATCACCAAAGATAAGCACTTTCGGATCTGCACAGTACTTGGGAGAGTGACCACTTAGGAACACCACGTGCTATATGGCCGCTTATACTTTTTATATTTTTATTTGCAAGAAAAAGGGGTGTTTTTACACATTTCCGATTTATCATAGATGAATCCTAGGAAAATATACATATAAGTGAGAAAAAAAAATGTAATTAGGAAGGCAATAAATTTGGATTTAATGTTATTGAATTCAAGTAAGTATGAATAGTTCGAGATAGTTGTGAAAAGTACCCCCTTTGATATTTATTCGCAGGCAGCCAGTAAAATGGGGTTTTGACATTCAACAACAATTCTTCAATGGTAAATGAAAGTATCCAACCCCTAAAGGAAGTAAAGTGCGATATCAGAACATCTATCTGAACTTGATTGTCAAACACTACCTTGTACAGTTTTGTTGTACCCGGATGGCGTAGCCGTCGAATGCAACGAGAAGAGAGAACGATAAACACAGCTAACATGCTTGGGGTTATTATTAATTGCAATGACTGTTAGAACACTTTGTTCTGTGGAAACAACTATCCCTCTTTTGTAAAATCAGTTCAAAGGTATTGTTATGGGGGAAGAATAAGAAAAGATTCCATTGTTATCGGATCCTCCCATTCTTGTTCGATTGCTATTATACCGATATATAGATTTCAGTCTTTTGCAATTCAAAAGATTTCAATTGTTGGTTGCCATTTGAATGGTTTTTATTGTATTCCATTATTGTTCACTCAACTGTTGTCGAATGGACTGTTTAAATTTCATTCTTTCTAAGAGCATTGTCTCCACACTACTATAATATAAATAAATTGTTGTAGTACAACAAATAAAGGCATGTTTTTCCTTTGTTGTTCTGATTAACAACGTTTATGCCCTCCACGACCAGGAATCGAAAAGGGAGCAGCAATATACTCGTATTTAGAGGTAAAGTTTCGATACAATTTGAAGTATTCGATAGTTTACTTAAATATGTGTAACTTTTCTCTATGCTCATTCTAACATACAAGTATATTTCTTACCATTTTCGAAGCAATCCCTACTGCCTTCAAATATTCCTCACTTTGTTTTTAGGTATTTATGATCAAACGTCTGCCAACGGCCATATTATGGTCGATTCTCCCGTTCTCATTCGATCACCAAAGATAAGCACATTCGGATCTGCTCAGTACTTGGGAGAGTGACCACTTAGGAACACCACGTGCTATATGGCCGCTTATACTTTTTATATTTTTATTTGCAAGAAAAAGGGGTGTTTTTACACATTTCCGATTTATCATAGATGAATCCTAGGAAAATATACATATAAGTGAGAAAAAAAAATGTAATTAGGAAGGCAATAAATTTGGATTTAATGTTATTGAATTCAAGTAAGTATGAATAGTTCGAGATAGTTGTGAAAAGTACCCCCTTTGATATTTATTCGCAGGCAGCCAGTAAAATGGGGTTTTGACATTCAACAACAATTCTTCAATGGTAAATGAAAGTATCCAACCCCTAAAGGAAGTAAAGTGCGATATCAGAACATCTATCTGAACTTGATTGTCAAACACTACCTTGTACAGTTTTGTTGTACCCGGATGGCGTAGCCGTCGAATGCAACGAGAAGAGAGAACGATAAACACAGCTAACATGCTTGGGGTTATTATTAATTGCAATGACTGTTAGAACACTTTGTTCTGTGGAAACAACTATCCCTCTTTTGTAAAATCAGTTCAAAGGTATTGTTATGGGGGAAGAATAAGAAAAGATTCCATTGTTATCGGATCCTCCCATTCTTGTTCGATTGCTATTATACCGATCAATAGATTTCAGTCTTTTGCAATTCAAAAGATTTCAATTGTTGGTTGCCATTTGAATGGTTTTTATTGTATTCCATTATTGTTCACTCAACTGTTGTCGAATGGACTGTTTAAATTTCATTCTTTCTAAGAGCATTGTCTCCACACTACTATAATATAAATAAATTGTTGTAGTACAACAAATAAAGGCATGTTTTTCCTTTGTTGTTCTGATTAACAACGTTTATGCCCTCCACGACCAGGAATCGAAAAGGGAGCAGCAATATACTCGTATTTAGAGGTAAAGTTTCGATACAATTTGAAGTATTCGATAGTTTACTTAAATATGTGTAACTTTTCTCTATGCTCATTCTAACATACAAGTATATTTCTTACCATTTTCGAAGCAATCCCTACTGCCTTCAAATATTCCTCACTTTCTTTTTAGGTATTTATGATCAAACGTCTGCCAACGGCCATATTATGGTCGATTCTCCCGTTCTCATTCGATCACCAAAGATAAGCACATTCGGATCTGCTCAGTACTTGGGAGAGTGACCACTTAGGAACACCACGTGCTATATGGCCGCTTATACTTTTTATATTTTTATTTGCAAGAAAAAGGGGTGTTTTTACACATTTCCGATTTATCATAGATGAATCCTAGGAAAATATACATATAAGTGAGAAAAAAAAATGTAATTAGGAAGGCAATAAATTTGGATTTAATGTTATTGAATTCAAGTAAGTATGAATAGTTCGAGATAGTTGTGAAAAGTACCCCCTTTGATATTTATTCGCAGGCAGCCAGTAAAATGGGGTTTTGACATTCAACAACAATTCTTCAATGGTAAATGAAAGTATCCAACCCCTAAAGGAAGTAAAGTGCGATATCAGAACATCTATCTGAACTTGATTGTCAAACACTACCTTGTACAGTTTTGTTGTACCCGGATGGCGTAGCCGTCGAATGCAACGAGAAGAGAGAACGATAAACACAGCTAACATGCTTGGGGTTATTATTAATTGCAATGACTGTTAGAACACTTTATTCTGTGGAAACAACTATCCCTCTTTTGTAAAATCAGTTCAAAGGTATTGTTATGGGGGAAGTATAAGAAAAGATTCCATTGTTATCGGATCCTCCCATTCTTGTTCGATTGCTATTATACCGATCAATAGATTTCAGTCTTTTGCAATTCAAAAGATTTCAATTGTTGGTTGCCATTTGAATGGTTTTTATTGTATTCCATTATTGTTCACTCAACTGTTGTCGAATGGACTGTTTAAATTTCATTCTTTCTAAGAGCATTGTCTCCACACTACTATAATATAAATAAATTGTTGTAGTACAACAAATAAAGGCATGTTTTTCCTTTGTTGTTCTGATTAACAACGTTTATGCCCTCCACGACCAGGAATCGAAAAGGGAGCAGCAATATACTCGTATTTAGAGGTAAAGTTTCGATACAATTTGAAGTATTCGATAGTTTACTTAAATATGTGTAACTTTTCTCTATGCTCATTCTAACATACAAGTATATTTCTTACTATTTTCGAAGCAATCCCTACTGCCTTCAAATATTCCTCACTTTGTTTTTAGGTATTTATGATCAAACGTCTGCCAACGGCCATATTATGGTCGATTCTCCCGTTCTCATTCGATCACCAAAGATAAGCACATTCGGATCTGCTCAGTACTTGGGAGAGTGACCACTTAGGAACACCACGTGCTATATGGCCGCTTATACTTTTTATATTTTTATTTGCAAGAAAAAGGGGTGTTTTTACACATTTCCGATTTATCATAGATGAATCCTAGGAAAATATACATATAAGTGAGAAAAAAAAATGTAATTAGGAAGGCAATAAATTTGGATTTAATGTTATTGAATTCAAGTAAGTATGAATAGTTCGAGATAGTTGTGAAAAGTACCCCCTTTGATATTTATTCGCAGGCAGCCAGTAAAATGGGGTTTTGACATTCAACAACAATTCTTCAATGGTAAATGAAAGTATCCAACCCCTAAAGGAAGTAAAGTGCGATATCAGAACATCTATCTGAACTTGATTGTCAAACACTACCTTGTACAGTTTTGTTGTACCCGGATGGCGTAGCCGTCGAATGCAACGAGAAGAGAGAACGATAAACACAGCTAACATGCTTGGGGTTATTATTAATTGCAATGACTGTTAGAACACTTTATTCTGTGGAAACAACTATCCCTCTTTTGTAAAATCAGTTCAAAGGTATTGTTATGGGGGAAGAATAAGAAAAGATTCCATTGTTATCGGATCCTCCCATTCTTGTTCGATTGCTATTATACCGATCAATAGATTTCAGTCTTTTGCAATTCAAAAGATTTCAATTGTTGGTTGCCATTTGAATGGTTTTTATTGTATTCCATTATTGTTCACTCAACTGTTGTCGAATGGACTGTTTAAATTTCATTCTTTCTAAGAGCATTGTCTCCACACTACTATAATATAAATAAATTGTTGTAGTACAACAAATAAAGGCATGTTTTTCCTTTGTTGTTCTGATTAACAACGTTTATGCCCTCCACGACCAGGAATCGAAAAGGGAGCAGCAATATACTCGTATTTAGAGGTAAAGTTTCGATACAATTTGAAGTATTCGATAGTTTACTTAAATATGTGTAACTTTTCTCTATGCTCATTCTAACATACAAGTATATTTCTTACTATTTTCGAAGCAATCCCTACTGCCTTCAAATATTCCTCACTTTGTTTTTAGGTATTTATGATCAAACGTCTGCCAACGGCCATATTATGGTCGATTCTCCCGTTCTCATTCGATCACCAAAGATAAGCACATTCGGATCTGCTCAGTACTTGGGAGAGTGACCACTTAGGAACACCACGTGCTATATGGCCGCTTATACTTTTTATATTTTTATTTGCAAGAAAAAGGGGTGTTTTTACACATTTCCGATTTATCATAGATGAATCCTAGGAAAATATACATATAAGTGAGAAAAAAAAATGTAATTAGGAAGGCAATAAATTTGGATTTAATGTTATTGAATTCAAGTAAGTATGAATAGTTCGAGATAGTTGTGAAAAGTACCCCCTTTGATATTTATTCGCAGGCAGCCAGTAAAATGGGGTTTTGACATTCAACAACAATTCTTCAATGGTAAATGAAAGTATCCAACCCCTAAAGGAAGTAAAGTGCGATATCAGAACATCTATCTGAACTTGATTGTCAAACACTACCTTGTACAGTTTTGTTGTACCCGGATGGCGTAGCCGTCGAATGCAACGAGAAGAGAGAACGATAAACACAGCTAACATGCTTGGGGTTATTATTAATTGCAATGACTGTTAGAACACTTTGTTCTGTGGAAACAACTATCCCTCTTTTGTAAAATCAGTTCAAAGGTATTGTTATGGGGGAAGAATAAGAAAAGATACCATTGTTATCGGATCCTCCCATTCTTGTTCGATTGCTATTATACCGATCAATAGATTTCAGTCTTTTGCAATTCAAAAGATTTCAATTGTTGGTTGCCATTTGAATGGTTTTTATTGTATTCCATTATTGTTCACTCAACTGTTGTCGAATGGACTGTTTAAATTTCATTCTTTCTAAGAGCATTGTCTCCACACTACTATAATATAAATAAATTGTTGTAGTACAACAAATAAAGGCATGTTTTTCCTTTGTTGTTCTGATTAACAACGTTTATGCCCTCCACGACCAGGAATCGAAAAGGGAGCAGCAATATACTCGTATTTAGAGGTAAAGTTTCGATACAATTTGAAGTATTCGATAGTTTACTTAAATATGTGTAACTTTTCTCTATGCTCATTCTAACATACAAGTATATTTCTTACCATTTTCGAAGCAATCCCTACTGCCTTCAAATATTCCTCACTTTGTTTTTAGGTATTTATGATCAAACGTCTGCCAACGGCCATATTATGGTCGATTCTCCCGTTCTCATTCGATCACCAAAGATAAGCACATTCGGATCTGCTCAGTACTTGGGAGAGTGACCACTTAGGAACACCACGTGCTATATGGCCGCTTATACTTTTTATATTTTTATTTGCAAGAAAAAGGGGTGTTTTTACACATTTCCGATTTATCATAGATGAATCCTAGGAAAATATACATATAAGTGAGAAAAAAAAATGTAATTAGGAAGGCAATAAATTTGGATTTAATGTTATTGAATTCAAGTAAGTATGAATAGTTCGAGATAGTTGTGAAAAGTACCCCCTTTGATATTTATTCGCAGGCAGCCAGTAAAATGGGGTTTTGACATTCAACAACAATTCTTCAATGGTAAATGAAAGTATCCAACCCCTAAAGGAAGTAAAGTGCGATATCAGAACATCTATCTGAACTTGATTGTCAAACACTACCTTGTACAGTTTTGTTGTACCCGGATGGCGTAGCCGTCGAATGCAACGAGAAGAGAGAACGATAAACACAGCTAACATGCTTGGGGTTATTATTAATTGCAATGACTGTTAGAACACTTTGTTCTGTGGAAACAACTATCCCTCTTTTGTAAAATCAGTTCAAAGGTATTGTTATGGGGGAAGAATAAGAAAAGATTCCATTGTTATCGGATCCTCCCATTCTTGTTCGATTGCTATTATACCGATCAATAGATTTCAGTCTTTTGCAATTCAAAAGATTTCAATTGTTGGTTGCCATTTGAATGGTTTTTATTGTATTCCATTATTGTTCACTCAACTGTTGTCGAATGGACTGTTTAAATTTCATTCTTTCTAAGAGCATTGTCTCCACACTACTATAATATAAATAAATTGTTGTAGTACAACAAATAAAGGCATGTTTTTCCTTTGTTGTTCTGATTAACAACGTTTATGCCCTCCACGACCAGGAATCGAAAAGGGAGCAGCAATATACTCGTATTTAGAGGTAAAGTTTCGATACAATTTGAAGTATTCGATAGTTTACTTAAATATGTGTAACTTTTCTCTATGCTCATTCTAACATACAAGTATATTTCTTACCATTTTCGAAGCAATCCCTACTGCCTTCAAATATTCCTCACTTTGTTTTTAGGTATTTATGATCAAACGTCTGCCAACGGCCATATTATGGTCGATTCTCCCGTTCTCATTCGATCACCAAAGATAAGCACATTCGGATCTGCTCAGTACTTGGGAGAGTGACCACTTAGGAACACCACGTGCTATATGGCCGCTTATACTTTTTATATTTTTATTTGCAAGAAAAAGGGGTGTTTTTACACATTTCCGATTTATCATAGATGAATCCTAGGAAAATATACATATAAGTGAGAAAAAAAATGTAATTAGGAAGGCAATAAATTTGGATTTAATGTTATTGAATTCAAGTAAGTATGAATAGTTCGAGATAGTTGTGAAAAGTACCCCCTTTGATATTTATTCGCAGGCAGCCAGTAAAATGGGGTTTTGACATTCAACAACAATTCTTCAATGGTAAATGAAAGTATCCAACCCCTAAAGGAAGTAAAGTGCGATATCAGAACATCTATCTGAACTTGATTGTCAAACACTACCTTGTACAGTTTTGTTGTACCCGGATGGCGTAGCCGTCGAATGCAACGAGAAGAGAGAACGATAAACACAGCTAACATGCTTGGGGTTATTATTAATTGCAATGACTGTTAGAACACTTTGTTCTGTGGAAACAACTATCCCTCTTTTGTAAAATCAGTTCAAAGGTATTGTTATGGGGGAAGAATAAGAAAAGATTCCATTGTTATCGGATCCTCCCATTCTTGTTCGATTGCTATTATACCGATCAATAGATTTCAGTCTTTTGCAATTCAAAAGATTTCAATTGTTGGTTGCCATTTGAATGGTTTTTATTGTATTCCATTATTGTTCACTCAACTGTTGTCGAATGGACTGTTTAAATTTCATTCTTTCTAAGAGCATTGTCTCCACACTACTATAATATAAATAAATTGTTGTAGTACAACAAATAAAGGCATGTTTTTCCTTTGTTGTTCTGATTAACAACGTTTATGCCCTCCACGACCAGGAATCGAAAAGTGAGCAGCAATATACTCGTATTTAGAGGTAAAGTTTCGATACAATTTGAAGTATTCGATAGTTTACTTAAATATGTGTAACTTTTCTCTATGCTCATTCTAACATACAAGTATATTTCTTACCATTTTCGAAGCAATCCCTACTGCCTTCAAATATTCCTCACTTTGTTTTTAGGTATTTATGATCAAACGTCTGCCAACGGCCATATTATGGTCGATTCTCCCGTTCTCATTCGATCACCAAAGATAAGCACATTCGGATCTGCTCAGTACTTGGGAGAGTGACCACTTAGGAACACCACGTGCTATATGGCCGCTTATACTTTTTATATTTTTATTTGCAAGAAAAAGGGGTGTTTTTACACATTTCCGATTTATCATAGATGAATCCTAGGAAAATATACATATAAGTGAGAAAAAAAAATGTAATTAGGAAGGCAATAAATTTGGATTTAATGTTATTGAATTCAAGTAAGTATGAATAGTTCGAGATAGTTGTGAAAAGTACCCCCTTTGATATTTATTCGCAGGCAGCCAGTAAAATGGGGTTTTGACATTCAACAACAATTCTTCAATGGTAAATGAAAGTATCCAACCCCTAAAGGAAGTAAAGTGCGATATCAGAACATCTATCTGAACTTGATTGTCAAACACTACCTTGTACAGTTTTGTTGTACCCGGATGGCGTAGCCGTCGAATGCAACGAGAAGAGAGAACGATAAACACAGCTAACATGCTTGGGGTTATTATTAATTGCAATGACTGTTAGAACACTTTGTTCTGTGGAAACAACTATCCCTCTTTTGTAAAATCAGTTCAAAGGTATTGTTATGGGGGAAGAATAAGAAAAGATTCCATTGTTATCGGATCCTCCCATTCTTGTTCGATTGCTATTATACCGATCAATAGATTTCAGTCTTTTGCAATTCAAAAGATTTCAATTGTTGGTTGCCATTTGAATGGTTTTTATTGTATTCCATTATTGTTCACTCAACTGTTGTCGAATGGACTGTTTAAATTTCATTCTTTCTAAGAGCATTGTCTCCACACTACTATAATATAAATAAATTGTTGTAGTACAACAAATAAAGGCATGTTTTTCCTTTGTTGTTCTGATTAACAACGTTTATGCCCTCCACGACCAGGAATCGAAAAGGGAGCAGCAATATACTCGTATTTAGAGGTAAAGTTTCGATACAATTTGAAGTATTCGATAGTTTACTTAAATATGTGTAACTTTTCTCTATGCTCATTCTAACATACAAGTATATTTCTTACCATTTTCGAAGCAATCCCTACTGCCTTCAAATATTCCTCACTTTGTTTTTAGGTATTTATGATCAAACGTCTGCCAACGGCCATATTATGGTCGATTCTCCCGTTCTCATTCGATCACCAAAGATAAGCACATTCGGATCTGCTCAGTACTTGGGAGAGTGACCACTTAGGAACACCACGTGCTATATGGCCGCTTATACTTTTTATATTTTTATTTGCAAGAAAAAGGGGTGTTTTTACACATTTCCGATTTATCATAGATGAATCCTAGGAAAATATACATATAAGTGAGAAAAAAAATGTAATTAGGAAGGCAATAAATTTGGATTTAATGTTATTGAATTCAAGTAAGTATGAATAGTTCGAGATAGTTGTGAAAAGTACCCCCTTTGATATTTATTCGCAGGCAGCCAGTAAAATGGGGTTTTGACATTCAACAACAATTCTTCAATGGTAAATGAAAGTATCCAACCCCTAAAGGAAGTAAAGTGCGATATCAGAACATCTATCTGAACTTGATTGTCAAACACTACCTTGTACAGTTTTGTTGTACCCGGATGGCGTAGCCGTCGAATGCAACGAGAAGAGAGAACGATAAACACAGCTAACATGCTTGGGGTTATTATTAATTGCAATGACTGTTAGAACACTTTGTTCTGTGGAAACAACTATCCCTCTTTTGTAAAATCAGTTCAAAGGTATTGTTATGGGGGAAGAATAAGAAAAGATTCCATTGTTATCGGATCCTCCCATTCTTGTTCGATTGCTATTATACCGATCAATAGATTTCAGTCTTTTGCAATTCAAAAGATTTCAATTGTTGGTTGCCATTTGAATGGTTTTTATTGTATTCCATTATTGTTCACTCAACTGTTGTCGAATGGACTGTTTAAATTTCATTCTTTCTAAGAGCATTGTCTCCACACTACTATAATATAAATAAATTGTTGTAGTACAACAAATAAAGGCATGTTTTTCCTTTGTTGTTCTGATTAACAACGTTTATGCCCTCCACGACCAGGAATCGAAAAGGGAGCAGCAATATACTCGTATTTAGAGGTAAAGTTTCGATACAATTTGAAGTATTCGATAGTTTACTTAAATATGTGTAACTTTTCTCTATGCTCATTCTAACATACAAGTATATTTCTTACCATTTTCGAAGCAATCCCTACTGCCTTCAAATATTCCTCACTTTGTTTTTAGGTATTTATGATCAAACGTCTGCCAACGGCCATATTATGGTCGATTCTCCCGTTCTCATTCGATCACCAAAGATAAGCACATTCGGATCTGCTCAGTACTTGGGAGAGTGACCACTTAGGAACACCACGTGCTATATGGCCGCTTATACTTTTTATATTTTTATTTGCAAGAAAAAGGGGTGTTTTTACACATTTCCGATTTATCATAGATGAATCCTAGGAAAATATACATATAAGTGAGAAAAAAAATGTAATTAGGAAGGCAATAAATTTGGATTTAATGTTATTGAATTCAAGTAAGTATGAATAGTTCGAGATAGTTGTGAAAAGTACCCCCTTTGATATTTATTCGCAGGCAGCCAGTAAAATGGGGTTTTGACATTCAACAACAATTCTTCAATGGTAAATGAAAGTATCCAACCCCTAAAGGAAGTAAAGTGCGATATCAGAACATCTATCTGAACTTGATTGTCAAACACTACCTTGTACAGTTTTGTTGTACCCGGATGGCGTAGCCGTCGAATGCAACGAGAAGAGAGAACGATAAACACAGCTAACATGCTTGGGGTTATTATTAATTGCAATGACTGTTAGAACACTTTGTTCTGTGGAAACAACTATCCCTCTTTTGTAAAATCAGTTCAAAGGTATTGTTATGGGGGAAGAATAAGAAAAGATTCCATTGTTATCGGATCCTCCCATTCTTGTTCGATTGCTATTATACCGATCAATAGATTTCAGTCTTTTGCAATTCAAAAGATTTCAATTGTTGGTTGCCATTTGAATGGTTTTTATTGTATTCCATTATTGTTCACTCAACTGTTGTCGAATGGACTGTTTAAATTTCATTCTTTCTAAGAGCATTGTCTCCACACTACTATAATATAAATAAATTGTTGTAGTACAACAAATAAAGGCATGTTTTTCCTTTGTTGTTCTGATTAACAACGTTTATGCCCTCCACGACCAGGAATCGAAAAGGGAGCAGCAATATACTCGTATTTAGAGGTAAAGTTTCGATACAATTTGAAGTATTCGATAGTTTACTTAAATATGTGTAACTTTTCTCTATGCTCATTCTAACATACAAGTATATTTCTTACCATTTTCGAAGCAATCCCTACTGCCTTCAAATATTCCTCACTTTGTTTTTAGGTATTTATGATCAAACGTCTGCCAACGGCCATATTATGGTCGATTCTCCCGTTCTCATTCGATCACCAAAGATAAGCACATTCGGATCTGCTCAGTACTTGGGAGAGTGACCACTTAGGAACACCACGTGCTATATGGCCGCTTATACTTTTTATATTTTTATTTGCAAGAAAAAGGGGTGTTTTTACACATTTCCGATTTATCATAGATGAATCCTAGGAAAATATACATATAAGTGAGAAAAAAAATGTAATTAGGAAGGCAATAAATTTGGATTTAATGTTATTGAATTCAAGTAAGTATGAATAGTTCGAGATAGTTGTGAAAAGTACCCCCTTTGATATTTATTCGCAGGCAGCCAGTAAAATGGGGTTTTGACATTCAACAACAATTCTTCAATGGTAAATGAAAGTATCCAACCCCTAAAGGAAGTAAAGTGCGATATCAGAACATCTATCTGAACTTGATTGTCAAACACTACCTTGTACAGTTTTGTTGTACCCGGATGGCGTAGCCGTCGAATGCAACGAGAAGAGAGAACGATAAACACAGCTAACATGCTTGGGGTTATTATTAATTGCAATGACTGTTAGAACACTTTGTTCTGTGGAAACAACTATCCCTCTTTTGTAAAATCAGTTCAAAGGTATTGTTATGGGGGAAGAATAAGAAAAGATTCCATTGTTATCGGATCCTCCCATTCTTGTTCGATTGCTATTATACCGATCAATAGATTTCAGTCTTTTGCAATTCAAAAGATTTCAATTGTTGGTTGCCATTTGAATGGTTTTTATTGTATTCCATTATTGTTCACTCAACTGTTGTCGAATGGACTGTTTAAATTTCATTCTTTCTAAGAGCATTGTCTCCACACTACTATAATATAAATAAATTGTTGTAGTACAACAAATAAAGGCATGTTTTTCCTTTGTTGTTCTGATTAACAACGTTTATGCCCTCCACGACCAGGAATCGAAAAGGGAGCAGCAATATACTCGTATTTAGAGGTAAAGTTTCGATACAATTTGAAGTATTCGATAGTTTACTTAAATATGTGTAACTTTTCTCTATGCTCATTCTAACATACAAGTATATTTCTTACCATTTTCGAAGCAATCCCTACTGCCTTCAAATATTCCTCACTTTGTTTTTAGGTATTTATGATCAAACGTCTGCCAACGGCCATATTATGGTCGATTCTCCCGTTCTCATTCGATCACCAAAGATAAGCACATTCGGATCTGCTCAGTACTTGGGAGAGTGACCACTTAGGAACACCACGTGCTATATGGCCGCTTATACTTTTTATATTTTTATTTGCAAGAAAAAGGGGTGTTTTTACACATTTCCGATTTATCATAGATGAATCCTAGGAAAATATACATATAAGTGAGAAAAAAAATGTAATTAGGAAGGCAATAAATTTGGATTTAATGTTATTGAATTCAAGTAAGTATGAATAGTTCGAGATAGTTGTGAAAAGTACCCCCTTTGATATTTATTCGCAGGCAGCCAGTAAAATGGGGTTTTGACATTCAACAACAATTCTTCAATGGTAAATGAAAGTATCCAACCCCTAAAGGAAGTAAAGTGCGATATCAGAACATCTATCTGAACTTGATTGTCAAACACTACCTTGTACAGTTTTGTTGTACCCGGATGGCGTAGCCGTCGAATGCAACGAGAAGAGAGAACGATAAACACAGCTAACATGCTTGGGGTTATTATTAATTGCAATGACTGTTAGAACTCTTTGTTCTGTGGAAACAACTATCCCTCTTTTGTAAAATCAGTTCAAAGGTATTGTTATGGGGGAAGAATAAGAAAAGATTCCATTGTTATCGGATCCTCCCATTCTTGTTCGATTGCTATTATACCGATCAATAGATTTCAGTCTTTTGCAATTCAAAAGATTTCAATTGTTGGTTGCCATTTGAATGGTTTTTATTGTATTCCATTATTGTTCACTCAACTGTTGTCGAATGGACTGTTTAAATTTCATTCTTTCTAAGAGCATTGTCTCCACACTACTATAATATAAATAAATTGTTGTAGTACAACAAATAAAGGCATGTTTTTCCTTTGTTGTTCTGATTAACAACGTTTATGCCCTCCACGACCAGGAATCGAAAAGGGAGCAGCAATATACTCGTATTTAGAGGTAAAGTTTCGATACAATTTGAAGTATTCGATAGTTTACTTAAATATGTGTAACTTTTCTCTATGCTCATTCTAACATACAAGTATATTTCTTACCATTTTCGAAGCAATCCCTACTGCCTTCAAATATTCCTCACTTTGTTTTTAGGTATTTATGATCAAACGTCTGCCAACGGCCATATTATGGTCGATTCTCCCGTTCTCATTCGATCACCAAAGATAAGCACATTCGGATCTGCTCAGTACTTGGGAGAGTGACCACTTAGGAACACCACGTGCTATATGGCCGCTTATACTTTTTATATTTTTATTTGCAAGAAAAAGGGGTGTTTTTACACATTTCCGATTTATCATAGATGAATCCTAGGAAAATATACATATAAGTGAGAAAAAAAAATGTAATTAGGAAGGCAATAAATTTGGATTTAATGTTATTGAATTCAAGTAAGTATGAATAGTTCGAGATAGTTGTGAAAAGTACCCCCTTTGATATTTATTCGCAGGCAGCCAGTAAAATGGGGTTTTGACATTCAACAACAATTCTTCAATGGTAAATGAAAGTATCCAACCCCTAAAGGAAGTAAAGTGCGATATCAGAACATCTATCTGAACTTGATTGTCAAACACTACCTTGTACAGTTTTGTTGTACCCGGATGGCGTAGCCGTCGAATGCAACGAGAAGAGAGAACGATAAACACAGCTAACATGCTTGGGGTTATTATTAATTGCAATGACTGTTAGAACACTTTGTTCTGTGGAAACAACTATCCCTCTTTTGTAAAATCAGTTCAAAGGT
The DNA here is from genome assembly GCA_947359465.1 of Metellina segmentata. Taxonomy (NCBI): domain Eukaryota; kingdom Metazoa; phylum Arthropoda; class Arachnida; order Araneae; family Tetragnathidae; genus Metellina; species Metellina segmentata. The sequence goes on from OX375879.1 coordinate 100,470,385, forward strand.
ATTGTTATGGGGGAAGAATAAGAAAAGATTCCATTGTTATCGGATCCTCCCATTCTTGTTCGATTGCTATTATACCGATCAATAGATTTCAGTCTTTTGCAATTCAAAAGATTTCAATTGTTGGTTGCCATTTGAATGGTTTTTATTGTATTCCATTATTGTTCACTCAACTGTTGTCGTATGGACTGTTTAAATTTCATTCTTTCTAAGAGCATTGTCTCCACACTACTATAATATAAATAAATTGTTGTAGTACAACAAATAAAGGCATGTTTTTCCTTTGTTGTTCTGATTAACAACGTTTATGCCCTCCACGACCAGGAATCGAAAAGGGAGCAGCAATATACTCGTATTTAGAGGTAAAGTTTCGATACAATTTGAAGTATTCGATAGTTTACTTAAATATGTGTAACTTTTCTCTATGCTCATTCTAACATACAAGTATATTTCTTACCATTTTCGAAGCAATCCCTACTGCCTTCAAATATTCCTCACTTTGTTTTTAGGTATTTATGATCAAACGTCTGCCAACGGCCATATTATGGTCGATTCTCCCGTTCTCATTCGATCACCAAAGATAAGCACATTCGGATCTGCTCAGTACTTGGGAGAGTGACCACTTAGGAACACCACGTGCTATATGGCCGCTTATACTTTTTATATTTTTATTTGCAAGAAAAAGGGGTGTTTTTACACATTTCCGATTTATCATAGATGAATCCTAGGAAAATATACATATAAGTGAGAAAAAAAAATGTAATTAGGAAGGCAATAAATTTGGATTTAATGTTATTGAATTCAAGTAAGTATGAATAGTTCGAGATAGTTGTGAAAAGTACCCCCTTTGATATTTATTCGCAGGCAGCCAGTAAAATGGGGTTTTGACATTCAACAACAATTCTTCAATGGTAAATGAAAGTATCCAACCCCTAAAGGAAGTAAAGTGCGATATCAGAACATCTATCTGAACTTGATTGTCAAACACTACCTTGTACAGTTTTGTTGTACCCGGATGGCGTAGCCGTCGAATGCAACGAGAAGAGAGAACGATAAACACAGCTAACATGCTTGGGGTTATTATTAATTGCAATGACTGTTAGAACACTTTGTTCTGTGGAAACAACTATCCCTCTTTTGTAAAATCAGTTCAAAGGTATTGTTATGGGGGAAGAATAAGAAAAGATTCCATTGTTATCGGATCCTCCCATTCTTGTTCGATTGCTATTATACCGATCAATAGATTTCAGTCTTTTGCAATTCAAAAGATTTCAATTGTTGGTTGCCATTTGAATGGTTTTTATTGTATTCCATTATTGTTCACTCAACTGTTGTCGAATGGACTGTTTAAATTTCATTCTTTCTAAGAGCATTGTCTCCACACTACTATAATATAAATAAATTGTTGTAGTACAACAAATAAAGGCATGTTTTTCCTTTGTTGTTCTGATTAACAACGTTTATGCCCTCCACGACCAGGAATCGAAAAGGGAGCAGCAATATACTCGTATTTAGAGGTAAAGTTTCGATACAATTTGAAGTATTCGATAGTTTACTTAAATATGTGTAACTTTTCTCTATGCTCATTCTAACATACAAGTATATTTCTTACCATTTTCGAAGCAATCCCTACTGCCTTCAAATATTCCTCACTTTGTTTTTAGGTATTTATGATCAAACGTCTGCCAACGGCCATATTATGGTCGATTCTCCCGTTCTCATTCGATCACCAAAGATAAGCACATTCGGATCTGCTCAGTACTTGGGAGAGTGACCACTTAGGAACACCACGTGCTATATGGCCGCTTATACTTTTTATATTTTTATTTGCAAGAAAAAGGGGTGTTTTTACACATTTCCGATTTATCATAGATGAATCCTAGGAAAATATACATATAAGTGAGAAAAAAAATGTAATTAGGAAGGCAATAAATTTGGATTTAATGTTATTGAATTCAAGTAAGTATGAATAGTTCGAGATAGTTGTGAAAAGTACCCCCTTTGATATTTATTCGCAGGCAGCCAGTAAAATGGGGTTTTGACATTCAACAACAATTCTTCAATGGTAAATGAAAGTATCCAACCCCTAAAGGAAGTAAAGTGCGATATCAGAACATCTATCTGAACTTGATTGTCAAACACTACCTTGTACAGTTTTGTTGTACCCGGATGGCGTAGCCGTCGAATGCAACGAGAAGAGAGAACGATAAACACAGCTAACATGCTTGGGGTTATTATTAATTGCAATGACTGTTAGAACACTTTGTTCTGTGGAAACAACTATCCCTCTTTTGTAAAATCAGTTCAAAGGTATTGTTATGGGGGAAGAATAAGAAAAGATTCCATTGTTATCGGATCCTCCCATTCTTGTTCGATTGCTATTATACCGATCAATAGATTTCAGTCTTTTGCAATTCAAAAGATTTCAATTGTTGGTTGCCATTTGAATGGTTTTTATTGTATTCCATTATTGTTCACTCAACTGTTGTCGAATGGACTGTTTAAATTTCATTCTTTCTAAGAGCATTGTCTCCACACTACTATAATATAAATAAATTGTTGTAGTACAACAAATAAAGGCATGTTTTTCCTTTGTTGTTCTGATTAACAACGTTTATGCCCTCCACGACCAGGAATCGAAAAGTGAGCAGCAATATACTCGTATTTAGAGGTAAAGTTTCGATACAATTTGAAGTATTCGATAGTTTACTTAAATATGTGTAACTTTTCTCTATGCTCATTCTAACATACAAGTATATTTCTTACCATTTTCGAAGCAATCCCTACTGCCTTCAAATATTCCTCACTTTGTTTTTAGGTATTTATGATCAAACGTCTGCCAACGGCCATATTATGGTCGATTCTCCCGTTCTCATTCGATCACCAAAGATAAGCACATTCGGATCTGCTCAGTACTTGGGAGAGTGACCACTTAGGAACACCACGTGCTATATGGCCGCTTATACTTTTTATATTTTTATTTGCAAGAAAAAGGGGTGTTTTTACACATTTCCGATTTATCATAGATGAATCCTAGGAAAATATACATATAAGTGAGAAAAAAAAATGTAATTAGGAAGGCAATAAATTTGGATTTAATGTTATTGAATTCAAGTAAGTATGAATAGTTCGAGATAGTTGTGAAAAGTACCCCCTTTGATATTTATTCGCAGGCAGCCAGTAAAATGGGGTTTTGACATTCAACAACAATTCTTCAATGGTAAATGAAAGTATCCAACCCCTAAAGGAAGTAAAGTGCGATATCAGAACATCTATCTGAACTTGATTGTCAAACACTACCTTGTACAGTTTTGTTGTACCCGGATGGCGTAGCCGTCGAATGCAACGAGAAGAGAGAACGATAAACACAGCTAACATGCTTGGGGTTATTATTAATTGCAATGACTGTTAGAACACTTTGTTCTGTGGAAACAACTATCCCTCTTTTGTAAAATCAGTTCAAAGGTATTGTTATGGGGGAAGAATAAGAAAAGATTCCATTGTTATCGGATCCTCCCATTCTTGTTCGATTGCTATTATACCGATCAATAGATTTCAGTCTTTTGCAATTCAAAAGATTTCAATTGTTGGTTGCCATTTGAATGGTTTTTATTGTATTCCATTATTGTTCACTCAACTGTTGTCGAATGGACTGTTTAAATTTCATTCTTTCTAAGAGCATTGTCTCCACACTACTATAATATAAATAAATTGTTGTAGTACAACAAATAAAGGCATGTTTTTCCTTTGTTGTTCTGATTAACAACGTTTATGCCCTCCACGACCAGGAATCGAAAAGGGAGCAGCAATATACTCGTATTTAGAGGTAAAGTTTCGATACAATTTGAAGTATTCGATAGTTTACTTAAATATGTGTAACTTTTCTCTATGCTCATTCTAACATACAAGTATATTTCTTACCATTTTCGAAGCAATCCCTACTGCCTTCAAATATTCCTCACTTTGTTTTTAGGTATTTATGATCAAACGTCTGCCAACGGCCATATTATGGTCGATTCTCCCGTTCTCATTCGATCACCAAAGATAAGCACATTCGGATCTGCTCAGTACTTGGGAGAGTGACCACTTAGGAACACCACGTGCTATATGGCCGCTTATACTTTTTATATTTTTATTTGCAAGAAAAAGGGGTGTTTTTACACATTTCCGATTTATCATAGATGAATCCTAGGAAAATATACATATAAGTGAGAAAAAAAAATGTAATTAGGAAGGCAATAAATTTGGATTTAATGTTATTGAATTCAAGTAAGTATGAATAGTTCGAGATAGTTGTGAAAAGTACCCCCTTTGATATTTATTCGCAGGCAGCCAGTAAAATGGGGTTTTGACATTCAACAACAATTCTTCAATGGTAAATGAAAGTATCCAACCCCTAAAGGAAGTAAAGTGCGATATCAGAACATCTATCTGAACTTGATTGTCAAACACTACCTTGTACAGTTTTGTTGTACCCGGATGGCGTAGCCGTCGAATGCAACGAGAAGAGAGAACGATAAACACAGCTAACATGCTTGGGGTTATTATTAATTGCAATGACTGTTAGAACACTTTGTTCTGTGGAAACAACTATCCCTCTTTTGTAAAATCAGTTCAAAGGTATTGTTATGGGGGAAGAATAAGAAAAGATTCCATTGTTATCGGATCCTCCCATTCTTGTTCGATTGTTATTATACCGATCAATAGATTTCAGTCTTTTGCAATTCAAAAGATTTCAATTGTTGGTTGCCATTTGAATGGTTTTTATTGTATTCCATTATTGTTCACTCAACTGTTGTCGAATGGACTGTTTAAATTTCATTCTTTCTAAGAGCATTGTCTCCATACTACTATAATATAAATAAATTGTTGTAGTACAACAAATAAAGGCATGTTTTTCCTTTGTTGTTCTGATTAACAACGTTTATGCCCTCCACGACCAGGAATCGAACAGGGAGCAGCAATATACTCGTATTTAGAGGTAAAGTTTCGATACAATTTGAAGTATTCGATAGTTTACTTAAATATGTGTAACTTTTCTCTATGCTCACTCTAACATACAAGTATATTTCTTACCATTTTCGAAGCAATCCCTACTGCCTTCAAATATTCCTCACTTTGTTTTTAGGTATTTATGATCAAACGTCTGCCAACGGCCATATTATGGTCGATTCTCCCCTTCTCATGCGATCACCAAAGATAAGCACATTCGGATCTGCTCAGTAGTTCGGAGAGTGACCACTTAGGAACACCACATGCTATATGGCCGCTTATACTTTTTATATTTTTATTTGCAAAAAAGAGGGTTGTTTTTACACATTTCCGATTTATCATAGAGGAATCCTAGCAAAATATACATATAAGTGAGAAAAAAAAAAGTGTAATTAGGAAGGCAATAAAGTTGGATGGAATGTTATTGAATTCAAGTGAGTATGAATGGTCCGAGATAGTTGTGAAAACTACCCCCTTTGATATTTATTCTCAGGCAGCCAGTAATATGGGGTTTTGACATTCAACAACAATTCTTCAATGGTAAATGAAAGTATCCAACCCCTAAAGGAAGTAAAGTGCGATATCAGAACATCTATCTGAACTTGATTGTCAAACACTACCTTGTACAGTTTTGTTGTACCCGGATGGCGTAGCCGTCGAATGCAACGAGAAGAGAGAACGATAAACACAGCTAACATGCATGGGGTTATTATTAATTGCAATGACTGTTAGAACACTTTGTTCTGTGGAAACAACTATCCCTCTTTTGTAAAATCAGTTCAAAGGTATTGTTATGGGGGAAGAATAAGAAAAGATTCCATTGTTATCGGATCCTCCCATTCTTGTTCGATTGTTATTATACCGTTCAATAGATTTCAGTCTTTTGCAATTCAAAAGATTTCAATTGTTGGTTGCCATTTGAATGGTTTTTATAATATTCCATTATTGTTCACTCAACTGTTGTCGAATGGACTGTTTAAATTTCATTCTTTCTAAGAGCATTGTCTCCACACTACTATAATATAAATAAATTGTTGTAGTACAACAAATAAGGGCATGTTTTTCCTTTGTTGTTCTGATTAACAACGTTTATGCCCTCCACGACCAGGAATCGAACAGTGAGCAGCAATATACTCGTATTTAGAGGTAAAGTTTCGATACAATTTGAAGTATTCGATAGTTTACTTAAATATGTGTAACTTTTCTCTATGCTCACTCTAACATACAAGTATATTTCTTACCATTTTCGAAGCAATCCCTACTGCCTTCAAATATTCCTCACTTTGTTTTTAGGTATTTATGATCAAACGTCTGCCAACGGCCAAAATATGGTCGATTCTCCCGTTCTCATGCGATCACCAAAGATAAGCACATTCGGATCTGCTCAGTACTTGGGAGAGTGACCACTTAGGAACACCACGTGCTATATGGCCGCTTATACTTTTTATATTTTTATTTGCAAGAAAAAGGGGTGTTTTTACACATTTCCGATTTATCATAGATGAATCCTAGGAAAATATACATATAAGTGAGAAAAAAAAATGTAATTAGGAAGGCAATAAATTTGGATTTAATGTTATTGAATTCAAGTAAGTATGAATAGTTCGAGATAGTTGTGAAAAGTACCCCCTTTGATATTTATTCGCAGGCAGCCAGTAAAATGGGGTTTTGACATTCAACAACAATTCTTCAATGGTAAATGAAAGTATCCAACCCCTAAAGGAAGTAAAGTGCGATATCAGAACATCTATCTGAACTTGATTGTCAAACACTACCTTGTACAGTTTTGTTGTACCCGGTTGGCGTAGCCGTCGAATGCAACGAGAAGAGAGAACGATAAACACAGCTAACATGCTTGGGGTTATTATTAATTGAAATGACTGTTAGAACACTTTGTTCTGTGGAAACAACTATCACTCTTTTGTAAAATCAGTTCAAAGGTATTGTTATGGGGGAAGAATAAGAAAAGATTCCATTGTTATCGGATCCTCCCATTCTTGTTCGATTGTTATTATACCGATCAATAGATTTCAGTCTTTTGCAATTCAAAAGATTTCAATTGTTGGTTGCCATTTGAATGGTTTTTATTGTATTCCATTATTGTTCACTCAACTGTTGTCGAATGGACTGTTTAAATTTCATTCTTTCTAAGAGCATTGTCTCCACACTACTATAATATAAATAAATTGTTGTAGTACAACAAATAAAGGCATGTTTTTCCTTTGTTGTTCTGATTAACAACGTTTATGCCCTCCACGACCAGGAATCGAACAGGGAGCAGCAATATACTCGTATTTAGAGGTAAAGTTTCGATACAATTTGAAGTATTCGATAGTTTACTTAAATATGTGTAACTTTTCTCTATGCTCACTCTAACATACAAGTATATTTCTTACCATTTTCGAAGCAATCCCTACTGCCTTCAAATATTCCTCACTTTGTTTTTAGGTATTTATGATCAAACGTCTGCCAACGGCCAAAATATGGTCGATTCTCCCGTTCTCATGCGATCACCAAAGATAAGCACATTCGGATCTGCTCAGTACTTGGGAGAGTGACCACTTAGGAACACCACGTGCTATATGGCCGCTTATACTTTTTATATTTTTATTTGCAAGAAAAAGGGGTGTTTTTACACATTTCCGATTTATCATAGATGAATCCTAGGAAAATATACATATAAGTGAGAAAAAAAATGTAATTAGGAAGGCAATAAATTTGGATTTAATGTTATTGAATTCAAGTAAGTATGAATAGTTCGAGATAGTTGTGAAAAGTACCCCCTTTGATATTTATTCGCAGGCAGCCAGTAAAATGGGGTTTTGACATTCAACAACAATTCTTCAATGGTAAATGAAAGTATCCAACCCCTAAAGGAAGTAAAGTGCGATATCAGAACATCTATCTGAACTTGATTGTCAAACACTACCTTGTACAGTTTTGTTGTACCCGGATGGCGTAGCCGTCGAATGCAACGAGAAGAGAGAACGATAAACACAGCTAACATGCTTGGGGTTATTATTAATTGCAATGACTGTTAGAACACTTTGTTCTGTGGAAACAACTATCCCTCTTTTGTAAAATCAGTTCAAAGGTATTGTTATGGGGGAAGAATAAGAAAAGATTCCATTGTTATCGGATCCTCCCATTCTTGTTCGATTGCTATTATACCGATCAATAGATTTCAGTCTTTTGCAATTCAAAAGATTTCAATTGTTGGTTGCCATTTGAATGGTTTTTATTGTATTCCATTATTGTTCACTCAACTGTTGTCGAATGGACTGTTTAAATTTCATTCTTTCTAAGAGCATTGTCTCCACACTACTATAATATAAATAAATTGTTGTAGTACAACAAATAAAGGCATGTTTTTCCTTTGTTGTTCTGATTAACAACGTTTATGCCCTCCACGACCAGGAATCGAAAAGTGAGCAGCAATATACTCGTATTTAGAGGTAAAGTTTCGATACAATTTGAAGTATTCGATAGTTTACTTAAATATGTGTAACTTTTCTCTATGCTCATTCTAACATACAAGTATATTTCTTACCATTTTCGAAGCAATCCCTACTGCCTTCAAATATTCCTCACTTTGTTTTTAGGTATTTATGATCAAACGTCTGCCAACGGCCATATTATGGTCGATTCTCCCGTTCTCATTCGATCACCAAAGATAAGCACATTCGGATCTGCTCAGTACTTGGGAGAGTGACCACTTAGGAACACCACGTGCTATATGGCCGCTTATACTTTTTATATTTTTATTTGCAAGAAAAAGGGGTGTTTTTACACATTTCCGATTTATCATAGATGAATCCTAGGAAAATATACATATAAGTGAGAAAAAAAAATGTAATTAGGAAGGCAATAAATTTGGATTTAATGTTATTGAATTCAAGTAAGTATGAATAGTTCGAGATAGTTGTGAAAAGTACCCCCTTTGATATTTATTCGCAGGCAGCCAGTAAAATGGGGTTTTGACATTCAACAACAATTCTTCAATGGTAAATGAAAGTATCCAACCCCTAAAGGAAGTAAAGTGCGATATCAGAACATCTATCTGAACTTGATTGTCAAACACTACCTTGTACAGTTTTGTTGTACCCGGATGGCGTAGCCGTCGAATGCAACGAGAAGAGAGAACGATAAACACAGCTAACATGCTTGGGGTTATTATTAATTGCAATGACTGTTAGAACACTTTGTTCTGTGGAAACAACTATCCCTCTTTTGTAAAATCAGTTCAAAGGTATTGTTATGGGGGAAGAATAAGAAAAGATTCCATTGTTATCGGATCCTCCCATTCTTGTTCGATTGCTATTATACCGATCAATAGATTTCAGTCTTTTGCAATTCAAAAGATTTCAATTGTTGGTTGCCATTTGAATGGTTTTTATTGTATTCCATTATTGTTCACTCAACTGTTGTCGAATGGACTGTTTAAATTTCATTCTTTCTAAGAGCATTGTCTCCACACTACTATAATATAAATAAATTGTTGTAGTACAACAAATAAAGGCATGTTTTTCCTTTGTTGTTCTGATTAACAACGTTTATGCCCTCCACGACCAGGAATCGAAAAGGGAGCAGCAATATACTCGTATTTAGAGGTAAAGTTTCGATACAATTTGAAGTATTCGATAGTTTACTTAAATATGTGTAACTTTTCTCTATGCTCATTCTAACATACAAGTATATTTCTTACCATTTTCGAAGCAATCCCTACTGCCTTCAAATATTCCTCACTTTGTTTTTAGGTATTTATGATCAAACGTCTGCCAACGGCCATATTATGGTCGATTCTCCCGTTCTCATTCGATCACCAAAGATAAGCACATTCGGATCTGCTCAGTACTTGGGAGAGTGACCACTTAGGAACACCACGTGCTATATGGCCGCTTATACTTTTTATATTTTTATTTGCAAGAAAAAGGGGTGTTTTTACACATTTCCGATTTATCATAGATGAATCCTAGGAAAATATACATATAAGTGAGAAAAAAAAATGTAATTAGGAAGGCAATAAATTTGGATTTAATGTTATTGAATTCAAGTAAGTATGAATAGTTCGAGATAGTTGTGAAAAGTACCCCCTTTGATATTTATTCGCAGGCAGCCAGTAAAATGGGGTTTTGACATTCAACAACAATTCTTCAATGGTAAATGAAAGTATCCAACCCCTAAAGGAAGTAAAGTGCGATATCAGAACATCTATCTGAACTTGATTGTCAAACACTACCTTGTACAGTTTTGTTGTACCCGGATGGCGTAGCCGTCGAATGCAACGAGAAGAGAGAACGATAAACACAGCTAACATGCTTGGGGTTATTATTAATTGCAATGACTGTTAGAACACTTTGTTCTGTGGAAACAACTATCCCTCTTTTGTAAAATCAGTTCAAAGGTATTGTTATGGGGGAAGAATAAGAAAAGATTCCATTGTTATCGGATCCTCCCATTCTTGTTCGATTGTTATTATACCGATCAATAGATTTCAGTCTTTTGCAATTCAAAAGATTTCAATTGTTGGTTGCCATTTGAATGGTTTTTATTGTATTCCATTATTGTTCACTCAACTGTTGTCGAATGGACTGTTTAAATTTCATTCTTTCTAAGAGCATTGTCTCCATACTACTATAATATAAATAAATTGTTGTAGTACAACAAATAAAGGCATGTTTTTCCTTTGTTGTTCTGATTAACAACGTTTATGCTCTCCACGACCAGGAATCGAACAGGGAGCAGCAATATACTCGTATTTAGAGGTAAAGTTTCGATACAATTTGAAGTATTCGATAGTTTACTTAAATATGTGTAACTTTTCTCTATGCTCACTCTAACATACAAGTATATTTCTTACCATTTTCGAAGCAATCCCTACTGCCTTCAAATATTCCTCACTTTGTTTTTAGGTATTTATGATCAAACGTCTGCCAACGGCCATATTATGGTCGATTCTCCCCTTCTCATGCGATCACCAAAGATAAGCACATTCGGATCTGCTCAGTAGTTCGGAGAGTGACCACTTAGGAACACCACATGCTATATGGCCGCTTATACTTTTTATATTTTTATTTGCAAAAAAGAGGGTTGTTTTTACACATTTCCGATTTATCATAGAGGAATCCTAGCAAAATATACATATAAGTGAGAAAAAAAAAAGTGTAATTAGGAAGGCAATAAAGTTGGATGGAATGTTATTGAATTCAAGTGAGTATGAATGGTCCGAGATAGTTGTGAAAACTACCCCCTTTGATATTTATTCTCAGGCAGCCAGTAATATGGGGTTTTGACATTCAACAACAATTCTTCAATGGTAAATGAAAGTATCCAACCCCTAAAGGAAGTAAAGTGCGATATCAGAACATCTATCTGAACTTGATTGTCAAACACTACCTTGTACAGTTTTGTTGTACCCGGATGGCGTAGCCGTCGAATGCAACGAGAAGAGAGAACGATAAACACAGCTAACATGCATGGGGTTATTATTAATTGCAATGACTGTTAGAACACTTTGTTCTGTGGAAACAACTATCCCTCTTTTGTAAAATCAGTTCAAAGGTATTGTTATGGGGGAAGAATAAGAAAAGATTCCATTGTTATCGGATCCTCCCATTCTTGTTCGATTGTTATTATACCGTTCAATAGATTTCAGTCTTTTGCAATTCAAAAGATTTCAATTGTTGGTTGCCATTTGAATGGTTTTTATAATATTCCATTATTGTTCACTCAACTGTTGTCGAATGGACTGTTTAAATTTCATTCTTTCTAAGAGCATTGTCTCCACACTACTATAATATAAATAAATTGTTGTAGTACAACAAATAAGGGCATGTTTTTCCTTTGTTGTTCTGATTAACAACGTTTATGCCCTCCACGACCAGGAATCGAACAGGGAGCAGCAATATACTCGTATTTAGAGGTAAAGTTTCGATACAATTTGAAGTATTCGATAGTTTACTTAAATATGTGTAACTTTTCTCTATGCTCACTCTAACATACAAGTATATTTCTTACCATTTTCGAAGCAATCCCTACTGCCTTCAAATATTCCTCACTTTGTTTTTAGGTATTTATGATCAAACGTCTGCCAACGGCCAAAATATGGTCGATTCTCCCGTTCTCATGCGATCACCAAAGATAAGCACATTCGGATCTGCTCAGTACTTGGGAGAGTGACCACTTAGGAACACCACGTGCTATATGGCCGCTTATACTTTTTATATTTTTATTTGCAAGAAAAAGGGGTGTTTTTACACATTTCCGATTTATCATAGATGAATCCTAGGAAAATATACATATAAGTGAGAAAAAAAAATGTAATTAGGAAGGCAATAAATTTGGATTTAATGTTATTGAATTCAAGTAAGTATGAATAGTTCGAGATAGTTGTGAAAAGTACCCCCTTTGATATTTATTCGCAGGCAGCCAGTAAAATGGGGTTTTGACATTCAACAACAATTCTTCAATGGTAAATGAAAGTATCCAACCCCTAAAGGAAGTAAAGTGCGATATCAGAACATCTATCTGAACTTGATTGTCAAACACTACCTTGTACAGTTTTGTTGTACCCGGTTGGCGTAGCCGTCGAATGCAACGAGAAGAGAGAACGATAAACACAGCTAACATGCTTGGGGTTATTATTAATTGAAATGACTGTTAGAACACTTTGTTCTGTGGAAACAACTATCACTCTTTTGTAAAATCAGTTCAAAGGTATTGTTATGGGGGAAGAATAAGAAAAGATTCCATTGTTATCGGATCCTCCCATTCTTGTTCGATTGTTATTATACCGATCAATAGATTTCAGTCTTTTGCAATTCAAAAGATTTCAATTGTTGGTTGCCATTTGAATGGTTTTTATTGTATTCCATTATTGTTCACTCAACTGTTGTCGAATGGACTGTTTAAATTTCATTCTTTCTAAGAGCATTGTCTCCACACTACTATAATATAAATAAATTGTTGTAGTACAACAAATAAAGGCATGTTTTTCCTTTGTTGTTCTGATTAACAACGTTTATGCCCTCCACGACCAGGAATCGAACAGGGAGCAGCAATATACTCGTATTTAGAGGTAAAGTTTCGATACAATTTGAAGTATTCGATAGTTTACTTAAATATGTGTAACTTTTCTCTATGCTCACTCTAACATACAAGTATATTTCTTACCATTTTCGAAGCAATCCCTACTGCCTTCAAATATTCCTCACTTTGTTTTTAGGTATTTATGATCAAACGTCTGCCAACGGCCAAAATATGGTCGATTCTCCCGTTCTCATGCGATCACCAAAGATAAGCACATTCGGATCTGCTCAGTACTTGGGAGAGTGACCACTTAGGAACACCACGTGCTATATGGCCGCTTATACTTTTTATATTTTTATTTGCAAGAAAAAGGGGTGTTTTTACACATTTCCGATTTATCATAGATGAATCCTAGCAAAATATACATATAAGTGAGAAAAAAAAAGTGTAATTAGGAAGGCAATAAAGTTGGATGGAATGTTATTGAATTCAAGTGAGTATGAATGGTCCGAGATAGTTGTGAAAAGTACCCCCTTTGATATTTATTCGCAGGCAGCCAGTAAAATGGGGTTTTGACATTCAACAACAATTCTTCAATGGTAAATGAAAGTATCCAACCCCTAAAGGAAGTAAAGTGCGATATCAGAACATCTATCTGAACTTGATTGTCAAACACTACCTTGTACAGTTTTGTTGTACCCGGATGGCGTAGCCGTCGAATGCAACGAGAAGAGAGAACGATAAACACAGCTAACATGCATGGGGTTATTATTAATTGCAATGACTGTTAGAACACTTTGTTCTGTGGAAACAACTATCCCTCTTTTGTAAAATCAGTTCAAAGGTATTGTTATGGGGGAAGAATAAGAAAAGATTCCATTGTTATCGGATCCTCCCATTCTTGTTCGATTGTTATTATACCGATCAATAGATTTCAGTCTTTTGCAATTCAAAAGATTTCAATTGTTGGTTGCCATTTGAATGGTTTTTATTATATTCCATTATTGTTCACTCAACTGTTGTCGAATGGACTGTTTAAATTTCATTCTTTCTAAGAGCATTGTCTCCACACTACTATAATATAAATAAATTGTTGTAGTACAACAAATAAGGGCATGTTTTTCCTTTGTTGTTCTGATTAACAACGTTTATGCCCTCCACGACCAGGAATCGAACAGGGAGCAGCAATATACTCGTATTTAGAGGTAAAGTTTCGATACAATTTGAAGTATTCGATAGTTTACTTAAATATGTGTAACTTTTCTCTATGCTCACTCTAACATAAAAGTATATTTCTTACCATTTTCGAAGCAATCCCTACTGCCTTCAAATATTCCTCACTTTGTTTTTAGGTATTTATGATCAAACGTCTGCCAACGGCCATATTATGGTCGATTCTCCCGTTCTCATGCGATCACCAAAGATAAGCACATTCGGATCTGCTCAGTAGTTGGGAGAGTGACCACTTAGGAACACCACATGCTATATGGCCGCTTATACTTTTTATATTTTTATTTGCAAGAAAGAGGGTTGTTTTTACACATTTCCGATTTATCATAGATGAATCCTAGCAAAATATACATATAAGTGAGAAAAAAAAAGTGTAATTAGGAAGGCAATAAAGTTGGATGGAATGTTATTGAATTCAAGTGAGTATGAATGGTCCGAGATAGTTGTGAAAAGTACCCCCTTTGATATTTATTCGCAGGCAGCCAGTAAAATGGGGTTTTGACATTCAACAACAATTCTTCAATGGTAAATGAAAGTATCCAACCCCTAAAGGAAGTAAAGTGCGATATCAGAACATCTATCTGAACTTGATTGTCAAACACTACCTTGTACAGTTTTGTTGTACCCGGATGGCGTAGCCGTCGAATGCAACGAGAAGAGAGAACGATAAACACAGCTAACATGCATGGGGTTATTATTAATTGCAATGACTGTTAGAACACTTTGTTCTGTGGAAACAACTATCCCTCTTTTGTAAAATCAGTTCAAAGGTATTGTTATGGGGGAAGAATAAGAAAAGATTCCATTGTTATCGGATCCTCCCATTCTTGTTCGATTGTTATTATACCGATCAATAGATTTCAGTCTTTTGCAATTCAAAAGATTTCAATTGTTGGTTGCCATTTGAATGGTTTTTATAATATTCCATTATTGTTCACTCAACTGTTGTCGAATGGACTGTTTAAATTTCATTCTTTCTAAGAGCATTGTCTCCACACTACTATAATATAAATAAATTGTTGTAGTACAACAAATAAGGGCATGTTTTTCCTTTGTTGTTCTGATTAACAACGTTTATGCCCTCCACGACCAGGAATCGAACAGGGAGCAGCAATATACTCGTATTTAGAGGTAAAGTTTCGATACAATTTGAAGTATTCGATAGTTTACTTAAATATGTGTAACTTTTCTCTATGCTCACTCTAACATAAAAGTATATTTCTTACCATTTTCGAAGCAATCCCTACTGCCTTCAAATATTCCTCACTTTGTTTTTAGGTATTTATGATCAAACGTCTGCCAACGGCCATATTATGGTCGATTCTCCCGTTCTCATGCGATCACCAAAGATAAGCACATTCGGATCTGCTCAGTAGTTGGGAGAGTGACCACTTAGGAACACCACGTGCTATATGGCCGCTTATACTTTTTATATTTTTATTTGCAAGAAAGAGGGTTGTTTTTACACATTTCCGATTTATCATAGATGAATCCTAGCAAAATATACATATAAGTGAGAAAAAAAAAGTGTAATTAGGAAGGCAATAAAGTTGGATGGAATGTTATTGAATTCAAGTGAGTATGAATGGTCCGAGATAGTTGTGAAAAGTACCCCCTTTGATATTTATTCGCAGGCAGCCAGTAAAATGGGGTTTTGACATTCAACAACAATTCTTCAATGGTAAATGAAAGTATCCAACCCCTAAAGGAAGTAAAGTGCGATATCAGAACATCTATCTGAACTTGATTGTCAAACACTACCTTGTACAGTTTTGTTGTACCCGGATGGCGTAGCCGTCGAATGCAACGAGAAGAGAAAACGATAAACACAGCTAACATGCTTGGGGTTATTATTAATTGCAATGACTGTTAGAACACTTTGTTCTGTGGAAACAACTATCCCTCTTTTGTAAAATCAGTTCAAAGGTATTGTTATGGGGGAAGAATAAGAAAAGATTCCATTGTTATCGGATCCTCCCATTCTTGTTCGATTGTTATTATACCGATCAATAGATTTCAGTCTTTTGCAATTCAAAAGATTTCAATTGTTGGTTGCCATTTGAATGGTTTTTATTATATTCCATTATTGTTCACTCAACTGTTGTCGAATGGACTGTTTAAATTTCATTCTTTCTAAGAGCATTGTCTCCACACTACTATAATATAAATAAATTGTTGTAGTACAACAAATAAGGGCATGTTTTTCCTTTGTTGTTCTGATTAACAACGTTTATGCCCTCCACGACCAGGAATCGAACAGGGAGCAGCAATATACTCGTATTTAGAGGTAAAGTTTCGATACAATTTGAAGTATTCGATAGTTTACTTAAATATGTGTAACTTTTCTCTATGCTCACTCTAACATACAAGTATATTTCTTACCATTTTCGAAGCAATCCCTACTGCCTTCAAATATTCCTCACTTTGTTTTTAGGTATTTATGATCAAACGTCTGCCAACGGCCAAAATATGGTCGATTCTCCCGTTCTCATGCGATCACCAAAGATAAGCACATTCGGATCTGCTCAGTACTTGGGAGAGTGACCACTTAGGAACACCACGTGCTATATGGCCGCTTATACTTTTTATATCTTTATTTGCAAGAAAAAGGGGTGTTTTTACACATTTCCGATTTATCATAGATGAATCCTAGGAAAATATACATATAAGTGAGAAAAAAAACTGTAATTAGGAAGGCAATAAATTTGGATTTAATGTTATTGAATTCAAGTAAGTATGAATGGTCCGAGATAGTTGTGAAAAGTACCCCCTTTGATATTTATTCGCAGGCAGCCAGTAAAATGGGGTTTTGACATTCAACAACAATTCTTCAATGGTAAATGAAAGTATCCAACCCCTAAAGGAAGTAAAGTGCGATATCAGAACATCTATCTGAACTTGATTGTCAAACACTACCTTGTACAGTTTTGTTGTACCCGGATGGCGTAGCCGTCGAATGCAACGAGAAGAGAGAACGATAAACACAGCTAACATGCTTGGGGTTATTATTAATTGCAATGACTGTTAGAACACTTTGTTCTGTGGAAACAACTATCCCTCTTTTGTAAAATCAGTTCAAAGGTATTGTTATGGGGGAAGAATAAGAAAAGATTTCATTGTTATCGGATCCTCCCATTCTTGTTCGATTGTTATTATACCGATCAATAGATTTCAGTCTTTTGCAATTCAAAAGATTTCAATTGTTGGTTGCCATTTGAATGGTTTTTATTATATTCCATTATTGTTCACTCAACTGTTGTCGAATGGACTGTTTAAATTTCATTCTTTCTAAGAGCATTGTCTCCACACTACTATAATATAAATAAATTGTTGTAGTACAACAAATAAGGGCATGTTTTTCCTTTGTTGTTCTGATTAACAACGTTTATGCCCTCCACGACCAGGAATCGAACAGGGAGCAGCAATATACTCGTATTTAGAGGTAAAGTTTCGATACAATTTGAAGTATTCGATAGTTTACTTAAATATGTGTAACTTTTCTCTATGCTCACTCTAACATACAAGTATATTTCTTACCATTTTCGAAGCAATCCCTACTGCCTTCAAATATTCCTCACTTTGTTTTTAGGTATTTATGATCAAACGTCTGCCAACGGCCAAAATATGGTCGATTCTCCCGTTCTCATGCGATCACCAAAGATAAGCACATTCGGATCTGCTCAGTACTTGGGAGAGTGACCACTTAGGAACACCACGTGCTATATGGCCGCTTATACTTTTTATATCTTTATTTGCAAGAAAAAGGGGTGTTTTTACACATTTCCGATTTATCATAGATGAATCCTAGGAAAATATACATATAAGTGAGAAAAAAAACTGTAATTAGGAAGGCAATAAATTTGGATTTAATGTTATTGAATTCAAGTAAGTATGAATAGTTCGAGATAGTTGTGAAAAGTACCCCCTTTGATTTTTATTCGCAGGCAGCCAGTAAAATGGGGTTTTGACATTCAACAACAATTCTTCAATGGTAAATGAAAGTATCCAACCCCTAAAGGAAGTAAAGTGCGATATCAGAACATCTATCTGAACTTGATTGTCAAACACTACCTTGTACAGTTTTGTTGTACCCGGATGGCGTAGCCGTCGAATGCAACGAGAAGAGAGAACGATAAACACAGCTAACATGCTTGGGGTTATTATTAATTGCAATGACTGTTAGAACACTTTGTTCTGTGGAAACAACTATCCCTCTTTTGTAAAATCAGTTCAAAGGTATTGTTATGGGCGAAGAATAAGAAAAGATTCCATTGTTATCGGATCCTCCCATTCTTGTTCGATTGTTATTATACCGATCAATAGATTTCAGTCTTTTGCAATTCAAAAGATTTCAATTGTTGGTTGCCATTTGAATGGTTTTTATTATATTCCATTATTGTTCACTCAACTGTTGTCGAATGGACTGTTTAAATTTCATTCTTTCTAAGAGCATTGTCTTCACACTACTATAATATAAATAAATTGTTGTAGTACAATAAATAAAGGCATGTTTTTCCTTTGTTGTTCTGATTAACAACGTTTATGCCCTCCACGACCAGGAATCGAACAGGGAGCAGCAATATACTCGTATTTAGAGGTAAAGTTTCGATACAATTTGAAGTATTCGATAGTTTACTTAAATATGTGTAACTTTTCTCTATGCTCACTCTAACATACAAGTATATTTCTTACCATTTTCGAAGCAATCCCTACTGCCTTCAAATATTCCTCACTTTGTTTTTAGGTATTTATGATCAAACGTCTGCCAACGGCCATATTATGGTCGATTCTCCCGTTCTCATGCGATCACCAAAGATAAGCACATTCGGATCTGCTCAGTAGTTGGGAGAGTGACCACTTAGGAACACCACATGCTATATGGCCGCTTATACTTTTTATACTTTTATTTGCAAGAAAGAGGGTTGTTTTTACACATTTCCGATTTATCATAGATGAATCCTAGCAAAATATACATATAAGTGAGAAAAAAAAAGTGTAATTAGGAAGGCAATAAAGTTGGATGGAATGTTATTGAATTCAAGTGAGTATGAATGGTCCGAGATAGTTGTGAAAAGTACCCCCTTTGATATTTATTCGCAGGCAGCCAGTAAAATGGGGTTTTGACATTCAACAACAATTCTTCAATGGTAAATGAAAGTATCCAACCCCTAAAGGAAGTAAAGTGCGATATCAGAACATCTATCTGAACTTGATTGTCAAACACTACCTTGTACAGTTTTGTTGTACCCGGATGGCGTAGCCGTCGAATGCAACGAGAAGAGAGAACGATAAACACAGCTAACATGTTTGGGGTAATTATTAATTGCAATGACTGTTAGAACACTTTGTTCTGTGGAAACAACTATCCCTCTTTTGTAAAATCAGTTCAAAGGTATTGTTATGGGGGAAGAATAAGAAAAGATTCCCCATTGTTATCGGATCCTCCCATTCTTGTTCGATTGTTATTATACCGATCAATAGATTTCAGTCTTTTGCAATTCAAAAGATTTCAATTGTTGGTTGCCATTTGAATGGTTTTTATTATATTCCATTATTGTTCACTCAACTGTTGTCGAATGGACTGTTTAAATTTCATTCTTTCTAAGAGCATTGTCTCCACACTACTATAATATAAATAAATTGTTGTAGTACAACAAATAAGGGCATGTTTTTCCTTTGTTGTTCTGATTAACAACGTTTATGCCCTCCACGACCAGGAATCGAACAGGGAGCAGCAATATACTCGTATTTAGAGGTAAAGTTTCGATACAATTTGAAGTATTCGATAGTTTACTTAAATATGTGTAACTTTTCTCTATGCTCACTCTAACATACAAGTATATTTCTTACCATTTTCGAAGCAATCCCTACTGCCTTCAAATATTCCTCACTTTGTTTTTAGGTATTTATGATCAAACGTCTGCCAACGGCCAAAATATGGTCGATTCTCCCGTTCTCATGCGATCACCAAAGATAAGCACATTCGGATCTGCTCAGTACTTGGGAGAGTGACCACTTAGGAACACCACGTGCTATATGGCCGCTTATACTTTTTATATCTTTATTTGCAAGAAAAAGGGGTGTTTTTACACATTTCCGATTTATCATAGATGAATCCTAGGAAAATATACATATAAGTGAGAAAAAAAAATGTAATCAGGAAGGCAATAAAGTTGGATGGAATGTTATTGAATTCAAGTAAGTATGAATAGTTCGAGATAGTTGTGAAAAGTACCCCCTTTGATATTTATTCGCAGGCAGCCAGTAAAATTGGGTTTTGACATTCAACAACAATTCTTCAATGGTAAATGAAAGTATCCAACCCCTAAAGGAAGTAAAGTGCGATATCAGAACATCTATCTGAACTTGATTGTCAAACACTACCTAGTACAGTTTTGTTGTACCCGGTTGGCGTAGCCGTCGAATGCAACGAGAAGAGAGAACGATAAACACAGCTAACATGCTTGGGGTTATTATTAATTGAAATGACTGTTAGAACACTTTGTTCTGTGGAAACAACTATCACTCTTTTGTAAAATCAGTTCAAAGGTATTGTTATGGGGGAAGAATAAGAAAAGATTCCATTGTTATCGGATCCTCCCATTCTTGTTCGATTGTTATTATACCGATCAATAGATTTCAGTCTTTTGCAATTCAAAAGATTTCAATTGTTGGTTGCCATTTGAATGGCTTTTATTGTATTCCATTATTGTTCACTCAACTGTTGTCGAATGGACTGTTTAAATTTCATTCTTTCTAAGAGCATTGTCTCCACACTACTATAATATAAATAAATTGTTGTAGTACAACAAATACAGGCATGTTTTTCCTTTGTTGTTCTGATTAACAACGTTTATGCCCTCCACGACCAGGAATCGAACAGGGAGCAGCAATATACTCGTATTTAGAGGTAAAGTTTCGATACAATTTGAAGTATTCGATAGTTTACTTAAATATGTGTAACTTTTCTCTATGCTCACTCTAACATACAAGTATATTTCTTACCATTTTCGAAGCAATCCCTACTGCCTTCAAATGTTCCTCACTTTGTTTTTAGGTATTTATGATCAAACGTCTGCCAACGGCCATATTATGGTCGATTCTCCCGTTCTCATGCCATCACCAAAGATAAGCACATTCGGATCTGCTCAGTAGTTGGGAGAGTGACCACTTAGGAACACCACATGCTATATGGCCGATTATACTTTTTATATTTTTATTTGCAAGAAAGAGGGTTGTTTTTACACATTTCCGATTTATCATAGATGAATCCTAGCAAAATATACATATAAGTGAGAAAAAAAAAGTGTAATTAGGAAGGCAATAAAGTTGGATGGAATGTTATTGAATTCAAGTGAGTATGAATGGTCCGAGATAGTTGTGAAAAGTACCCCCTTTGATATTTATTCGCAGGCAGCCAGTAAAATGGGGTTTTGACATTCAACAACAATTCTTCAATGGTAAATGAAAGTATCCAACCCCTAAAGGAAGTAAAGTGCGATATCAGAACATCTATCTGAACTTGATTGTCAAACACTACCTTGTACAGTTTTGTTGTACCCGGATGGCGTAGCCGTCGAATGCAACGAGAAGAGAAAACGATAAACACAGCTAACATGCTTGGGGTTATTATTAATTGCAATGACTGTTAGAACACTTTGTTCTGTGGAAACAACTATCCCTCTTTTGTAAAATCAGTTCAAAGGTATTGTTATGGGGGAAGAATAAGAAAAGATTCCATTGTTATCGGATCCTCCCATTCTTGTTCGATTGTTATTATACCGATCAATAGATTTAAGTCTTTTGCAATTCAAAAGATTTCAATTGTTGGTTGCCATTTGAATGGTTTTTATTATATTCCATTATTGTTCACTCAACTGTTGTCGAATGGACTGTTTAAATTTCATTCTTTCTAAGAGCATTGTCTCCACACTACTATAATATAAATAAATTGTTGTAGTACAACAAATAAGGGCATGTTTTTCCTTTGTTGTTCTGATTAACAACGTTTATGCCCTCCACGACCAGGAATCGAACAGGGAGCAGCAATATACTCGTATTTAGAGGTAAAGTTTCGATACAATTTGAAGTATTCGATAGTTTACTTAAATATGTGTAACTTTTCTCTATGCTCACTCTAACATACAAGTATATTTCTTACCATTTTCGAAGCAATCCCTACTGCCTTCAAATATTCCTCACTTTGTTTTTAGGTATTTATGATCAAACGTCTGCCAACGGCCATATTATGGTCGATTCTCCCGTTCTCATGCGATCACCAAAGATAAGCACATTCGGATCTGCTCAGTAGTTGGGAGAGTGACCACTTAGGAACACCACATGCTATATGGCCGCTTATACTTTTTATACTTTTATTTGCAAGAAAGAGGGTTGTTTTTACACATTTCCGATTTATCATAGATGAATCCTAGCAAAATATACATATAAGTGAGAAAAAAAAAGTGTAATTAGGAAGGCAATAAAGTTGGATGGAATGTTATTGAATTCAAGTGAGTATGAATGGTCCGAGATAGTTGTGAAAAGTACCCCCTTTGATATTTATTCGCAGGCAGCCAGTAAAATGGGGTTTTGACATTCAACAACAATTCTTCAATGGTAAATGAAAGTATCCAACCCCTAAAGGAAGTAAAGTGCGATATCAGAACATCTATCTGAACTTGATTGTCAAACACTACCTTGTACAGTTTTGTTGTACCCGGATGGCGTAGCCGTCGAATGCAACGAGAAGAGAGAACGATAAACACAGCTAACATGTTTGGGGTAATTATTAATTGCAATGACTGTTAGAACACTTTGTTCTGTGGAAACAACTATCCCTCTTTTGTAAAATCAGTTCAAAGGTATTGTTATGGGGGAAGAATAAGAAAAGATTCCCCATTGTTATCGGATCCTCCCATTCTTGTTCGATTGTTATTATACCGATCAATAGATTTCAGTCTTTTGCAATTCAAAAGATTTCAATTGTTGGTTGCCATTTGAATGGTTTTTATTATATTCCATTATTGTTCACTCAACTGTTGTCGAATGGACTGTTTAAATTTCATTCTTTCTAAGAGCATTGTCTCCACACTACTATAATATAAATAAATTGTTGTAGTACAACAAATAAGGGCATGTTTTTCCTTTGTTGTTCTGATTAACAACGTTTATGCCCTCCACGACCAGGAATCGAACAGGGAGCAGCAATATACTCGTATTTAGAGGTAAAGTTTCGATACAATTTGAAGTATTCGATAGTTTACTTAAATATGTGTAACTTTTCTCTATGCTCACTCTAACATACAAGTATATTTCTTACCATTTTCGAAGCAATCCCTACTGCCTTCAAATATTCCTCACTTTGTTTTTAGGTATTTATGATCAAACGTCTGCCAACGGCCAAAATATGGTCGATTCTCCCGTTCTCATGCGATCACCAAAGATAAGCACATTCGGATCTGCTCAGTACTTGGGAGAGTGACCACTTAGGAACACCACGTGCTATATGGCCGCTTATACTTTTTATATCTTTATTTGCAAGAAAAAGGGGTGTTTTTACACATTTCCGATTTATCATAGATGAATCCTAGGAAAATATACATATAAGTGAGAAAAAAAAATGTAATCAGGAAGGCAATAAAGTTGGATGGAATGTTATTGAATTCAAGTAAGTATGAATAGTTCGAGATAGTTGTGAAAAGTACCCCCTTTGATATTTATTCGCAGGCAGCCAGTAAAATTGGGTTTTGACATTCAACAACAATTCTTCAATGGTAAATGAAAGTATCCAACCCCTAAAGGAAGTAAAGTGCGATATCAGAACATCTATCTGAACTTGATTGTCAAACACTACCTAGTACAGTTTTGTTGTACCCGGTTGGCGTAGCCGTCGAATGCAACGAGAAGAGAGAACGATAAACACAGCTAACATGCTTGGGGTTATTATTAATTGAAATGACTGTTAGAACACTTTGTTCTGTGGAAACAACTATCACTCTTTTGTAAAATCAGTTCAAAGGTATTGTTATGGGGGAAGAATAAGAAAAGATTCCATTGTTATCGGATCCTCCCATTCTTGTTCGATTGTTATTATACCGATCAATAGATTTCAGTCTTTTGCAATTCAAAAGATTTCAATTGTTGGTTGCCATTTGAATGGCTTTTATTGTATTCCATTATTGTTCACTCAACTGTTGTCGAATGGACTGTTTAAATTTCATTCTTTCTAAGAGCATTGTCTCCACACTACTATAATATAAATAAATTGTTGTAGTACAACAAATACAGGCATGTTTTTCCTTTGTTGTTCTGATTAACAACGTTTATGCCCTCCACGACCAGGAATCGAACAGGGAACAGCAATATACTCGTATTTAGAGGTAAAGTTTCGATACAATTTGAAGTATTCGATAGTTTACTTAAATATGTGTAACTTTTCTCTATGCTCACTCTAACATACAAGTATATTTCTTACCATTTTCGAAGCAATCCCTACTGCCTTCAAATGTTCCTCACTTTGTTTTTAGGTATTTATGATCAAACGTCTGCCAACGGCCATATTATGGTCGATTCTCCCGTTCTCATGCGATCACCAAAGATAAGCACATTCGGATCTGCTCAGTAGTTGGGAGAGTGACCACTTAGGAACACCACATGCTATATGGCCGATTATACTTTTTATATTTTTATTTGCAAGAAAGAGGGTTGTTTTTACACATTTCCGATTTATCATAGATGAATCCTAGCAAAATATACATATAAGTGAGAAAAAAAAAGTGTAATTAGGAAGGCAATAAAGTTGGATGGAATGTTATTGAATTCAAGTGAGTATGAATGGTCCGAGATAGTTGTGAAAAGTACCCCCTTTGATATTTATTCGCAGGCAGCCAGTAAAATGGGGTTTTGACATTCAACAACAATTCTTCAATGGTAAATGAAAGTATCCAACCCCTAAAGGAAGTAAAGTGCGATATCAGAACATCTATCTGAACTTGATTGTCAAACACTACCTTGTACAGTTTTGTTGTACCCGGATGGCGTAGCCGTCGAATGCAACGAGAAGAGAAAACGATAAACACAGCTAACATGCTTGGGGTTATTATTAATTGCAATGACTGTTAGAACACTTTGTTCTGTGGAAACAACTATCCCTCTTTTGTAAAATCAGTTCAAAGGTATTGTTATGGGGGAAGAATAAGAAAAGATTCCATTGTTATCGGATCCTCCCATTCTTGTTCGATTGTTATTATACCGATCAATAGATTTAAGTCTTTTGCAATTCAAAAGATTTCAATTGTTGGTTGCCATTTGAATGGTTTTTATTATATTCCATTATTGTTCACTCAACTGTTGTCGAATGGACTGTTTAAATTTCATTCTTTCTAAGAGCATTGTCTCCACACTACTATAATATAAATAAATTGTTGTAGTACAACAAATAAGGGCATGTTTTTCCTTTGTTGTTCTGATTAACAACGTTTATGCCCTCCACGACCAGGAATCGAACAGGGAGCAGCAATATACTCGTATTTAGAGGTAAAGTTTCGATACAATTTGAAGTATTCGATAGTTTACTTAAATATGTGTAACTTTTCTCTATGCTCACTCTAACATACAAGTATATTTCTTACCATTTTCGAAGCAATCCCTACTGCCTTCAAATATTCCTCACTTTGTTTTTAGGTATTTATGATCAAACGTCTGCCAACGGCCAAAATATGGTCGATTCTCCCGTTCTCATGCGATCACCAAAGATAAGCACATTCGGATCTGCTCAGTACTTGGGAGAGTGACCACTTAGGAACACCACGTGCTATATGGCCGCTTATACTTTTTATATCTTTATTTGCAAGAAAAAGGGGTGTTTTTACACATTTCCGATTTATCATAGATGAATCCTAGGAAAATATACATATAAGTGAGAAAAAAAACTGTAATTAGGAAGGCAATAAATTTGGATTTAATGTTATTGAATTCAAGTAAGTATGAATAGTTCGAGATAGTTGTGAAAAGTACCCCCTTTGATTTTTATTCGCAGGCAGCCAGTAAAATGGGGTTTTGACATTCAACAACAATTCTTCAATGGTAAATGAAAGTATCCAACCCCTAAAGGAAGTAAAGTGCGATATCAGAACATCTATCTGAACTTGATTGTCAAACACTACCTTGTACAGTTTTGTTGTACCCGGATGGCGTAGCCGTCGAATGCAACGAGAAGAGAGAACGACAAACACAGCTAACATGCTTGGGGTTATTATTAATTGCAATGACTGTTAGAACACTTTGTTCTGTGGAAACAACTATCCCTCTTTTGTAAAATCAGTTCAAAGGTATTGTTATGGGGGAAGAATAAGAAAAGATTCCATTGTTATCGGATCCTCCCATTCTTGTTCGATTGTTATTATACCGATCAATAGATTTCAGTCTTTTGCAATTCAAAAGATTTCAATTGTTGGTTGCCATTTGAATGGTTTTTATTATATTCCATTATTGTTCACTCAACTGTTGTCGAATGGACTGTTTAAATTTCATTCTTTCTAAGAGCATTGTCTCCACACTACTATAATATAAATAAATTGTTGTAGTACAATAAATAAAGGCATGTTTTTCCTTTGTTGTTCTAATTAACAACGTTTATGCCCTCCACGACCAGGAATCGAACAGGGAGCAGCAATATACTCGTATTTAGAGGTAAAGTTTCGATACAATTTGAAGTATTCGATAGTTTACTTAAATATGTGTAACTTTTCTCTATGCTCACTCTAACATACAAGTATATTTCTTACCATTTTCGAAGCAATCCCTACTGCCTTCAAATATTCCTCACTTTGTTTTTAGGTATTTATGATCAAACGTCTGCCAACGGCCATATTATGGTCGATTCTCCCGTTCTCATGCGATCACCAAAGATAAGCACATTCGGATCTGCTCAGTAGTTGGGAGAGTGACCACTTAGGAACACCACATGCTATATGGCCGCTTATACTTTTTATACTTTTATTTGCAAGAAAGAGGGTTGTTTTTACACATTTCCGATTTATCATAGATGAATCCTAGCAAAATATACATATAAGTGAGAAAAAAAAAGTGTAATTAGGAAGGCAATAAAGTTGGATGGAATGTTATTGAATTCAAGTGAGTATGAATGGTCCGAGATAGTTGTGAAAAGTACCCCCTTTGATATTTATTCGCAGGCAGCCAGTAAAATGGGGTTTTGACATTCAACAACAATTCTTCAATGGTAAATGAAAGTATCCAACCCCTAAAGGAAGTAAAGTGCGATATCAGAACATCTATCTGAACTTGATTGTCAAACACTACCTTGTACAGTTTTGTTGTACCCGGATGGCGTAGCCGTCGAATGCAACGAGAAGAGAGAACGATAAACACAGCTAACATGTTTGGGGTAATTATTAATTGCAATGACTGTTAGAACACTTTGTTCTGTGGAAACAACTATCCCTCTTTTGTAAAATCAGTTCAAAGGTATTGTTATGGGGGAAGAATAAGAAAAGATTCCATTGTTATCGGATCCTCCCATTCTTGTTCGATTGTTATTATACCGATCAATAGATTTAAGTCTTTTGCAATTCAAAAGATTTCAATTGTTGGTTGCCATTTGAATGGTTTTTATTATATTCCATTATTGTTCACTCAACTGTTGTCGAATGGACTGTTTAAATTTCATTCTTTCTAAGAGCATTGTCTCCACACTACTATAATATAAATAAATTGTTGTAGTACAACAAATAAGGGCATGTTTTTCCTTTGTTGTTCTGATTAACAACGTTTATGCCCTCCACGACCAGGAATCGAACAGGGAGCAGCAATATACTCGTATTTAGAGGTAAAGTTTCGATACAATTTGAAGTATTCGATAGTTTACTTAAATATGTGTAACTTTTCTCTATGCTCACTCTAACATACAAGTATATTTCTTACCATTTTCGAAGCAATCCCTACTGCCTTCAAATATTCCTCACTTTGTTTTTAGGTATTTATGATCAAACGTCTGCCAACGGCCAAAATATGGTCGATTCTCCCGTTCTCATGCGATCACCAAAGATAAGCACATTCGGATCTGCTCAGTACTTGGGAGAGTGACCACTTAGGAACACCACGTGCTATATGGCCGCTTATACTTTTTATATCTTTATTTGCAAGAAAAAGGGGTGTTTTTACACATTTCCGATTTATCATAGATGAATCCTAGGAAAATATACATATAAGTGAGAAAAAAAACTGTAATTAGGAAGGCAATAAATTTGGATTTAATGTTATTGAATTCAAGTAAGTATGAATAGTTCGAGATAGTTGTGAAAAGTACCCCCTTTGATTTTTATTCGCAGGCAGCCAGTAAAATGGGGTTTTGACATTCAACAACAATTCTTCAATGGTAAATGAAAGTATCCAACCCCTAAAGGAAGTAAAGTGCGATATCAGAACATCTATCTGAACTTGATTGTCAAACACTACCTTGTACAGTTTTGTTGTACCCGGATGGCGTAGCCGTCGAATGCAACGAGAAGAGAGAACGATAAACACAGCTAACATGCTTGGGGTTATTATTAATTGCAATGACTGTTAGAACACTTTGTTCTGTGGAAACAACTATCCCTCTTTTGTAAAATCAGTTCAAAGGTATTGTTATGGGGGAAGAATAAGAAAAGATTCCATTGTTATCGGATCCTCCCATTCTTGTTCGATTGTTATTATACCGATCAATAGATTTCAGTCTTTTGCAATTCAAAAGATTTCAATTGTTGGTTGCCATTTGAATGGTTTTTATTATATTCCATTATTGTTCACTCAACTGTTGTCGAATGGACTGTTTAAATTTCATTCTTTCTAAGAGCATTGTCTCCACACTACTATAATATAAATAAATTGTTGTAGTACAATAAATAAAGGCATGTTTTTCCTTTGTTGTTCTGATTAACAACGTTTATGCCCTCCACGACCAGGAATCGAACAGGGAGCAGCAATATACTCGTATTTAGAGGTAAAGTTTCGATACAATTTGAAGTATTCGATAGTTTACTTAAATATGTGTAACTTTTCTCTATGCTCACTCTAACATACAAGTATATTTCTTACCATTTTCGAAGCAATCCCTACTGCCTTCAAATGTTCCTCACTTTGTTTTTAGGTATTTATGATCAAACGTCTGCCAACGGCCATATTATGGTCGATTCTCCCGTTCTCATGCGATCACCAAAGATAAGCACATTCGGATCTGCTCAGTACTTGGGAGAGTGACCACTTAGGAACACCACGTGCTATATGGCCGCTTATACTTTTTATATCTTTATTTGCAAGAAAAAGGGGTGTTTTTACACATTTCCGATTTATCATAGATGAATCCTAGCAAAATATACATATAAGTGAGAAAAAAAAAGTGTAATTAGGAAGGCAATAAAGTTGGATGGAATGTTATTGAATTCAAGTAAGTATGAATGGTCCGAGATAGTTGTGAAAAGTACCCCCTTTGATATTTATTCGCAGGCAGCCAGTAAAATGGGGTTTTGACATTCAACAACAATTCTTCAATGGTAAATGAAAGTATCCAACCCCTAAAGGAAGTAAAGTGCGATATCAGAACATCTATCTGAACTTGATTGTCAAACACTACCTTGTACAGTTTTGTTGTACCCGGATGGCGTAGCCGTCGAATGCAACGAGAAGAGAGAACGATAAACACAGCTAACATGCTTGGGGTTATTATTAATTGCAATGACTGTTAGAACACTTTGTTCTGTGGAAACAACTATCCCTCTTTTGTAAAATCAGTTCAAAGGTATTGTTATGGGGGAAGAATAAGAAAAGATTCCATTGTTATCGGATCCTCCCATTCTTGTTCGATTGTTATTATACCGATCAATAGATTTCAGTCTTTTGCAATTCAAAAGATTTCAATTGTTGGTTGCCATTTGAATGGTTTTTATTATATTCCATTATTGTTCACTCAACTGTTGTCGAATGGACTGTTTAAATTTCATTCTTTCTAAGAGCATTGTCTCCACACTACTATAATATAAATAAATTGTTGTAGTACAATAAATAAAGGCATGTTTTTCCTTTGTTGTTCTGATTAACAACGTTTATGCCCTCCACGACCAGGAATCGAACAGGGAGCAGCAATATACTCGTATTTAGAGGTAAAGTTTCGATACAATTTGAAGTATTCGATAGTTTACTTAAATATGTGTAACTTTTCTCTATGCTCACTCTAACATACAAGTATATTTCTTACCATTTTCGAAGCAATCCCTACTGCCTTCAAATGTTCCTCACTTTGTTTTTAGGTATTTATGATCAAACGTCTGCCAACGGCCATATTATGGTCGATTCTCCCGTTCTCATGCGATCACCAAAGATAAGCACATTCGGATCTGCTCAGTACTTGGGAGAGTGACCACTTAGGAACACCACGTGCTATATGGCCGCTTATACTTTTTATATCTTTATTTGCAAGAAAAAGGGGTGTTTTTACACATTTCCGATTTATCATAGATGAATCCTAGCAAAATATACATATAAGTGAGAAAAAAAAAGTGTAATTAGGAAGGCAATAAAGTTGGATGGAATGTTATTGAATTCAAGTAAGTATGAATGGTCCGAGATAGTTGTGAAAAGTACCCCCTTTGATATTTATTCGCAGGCAGCCAGTAAAATGGGGTTTTGACATTCAACAACAATTCTTCAATGGTAAATGAAAGTATCCAACCCCTAAAGGAAGTAAAGTGCGATATCAGAACATCTATCTGAACTTGATTGTCAAACACTACCTTGTACAGTTTTGTTGTACCCGGATGGCGTAGCCGTCGAATGCAACGAGAAGAGAGAACGATAAACACAGCTAACATGCTTGGGGTTATTATTAATTGCAATGACTGTTAGAACACTTTGTTCTGTGGAAACAACTATCCCTTTTTTGTAAAATCAGTTCAAAGGTATTGTTATGGGGGAAGAATAAGAAAAGATTCCATTGTTATCGGATCCTCCCATTCTTGTTCGATTGTTATTATACCGATCAATAGATTTCAGTCTTTTGCAATTCAAAAGATTTCAATTGTTGGTTGCCATTTGAATGGTTTTTATTATATTCCATTATTGTTCACTCAACTGTTGTCGAATGGATTGTTTAAATTTCATTCTTTCTAAGAGCATTGTCTCCACACTACTATAATATAAATAAATTGTTGTAGTACAACAAATAAGGGCATGTTTTTCCTTTGTTGTTCTGATTAACAACGTTTATGCCCTCCACGACCAGGAATCGAACAGGGAGCAGCAATATACTCGTATTTAGAGGTAAAGTTTCGATACAATTTGAAGTATTCGATAGTTTACTTAAATATGTGTAACTTTTCTCTATGCTCACTCTAACATACAAGTATATTTCTTACCATTTTCGAAGCAATCCCTACTGCCTTCAAATATTCCTCACTTTGTTTTTAGGTATTTATGATAAAACGTCTGCCAACGGCCATATTATGGTCGATTCTCCCGTTCTCATGCGATCACCAAAGATAAGCACATTCGGATCTGCTCAGTAGTTGGGAGAGTGACCACTTAGGAACACCACATGCTATATGGCCGATTATACTTTTTATATTTTTATTTGCAAGAAAGAGGGTTGTTTTTACACATTTCCGATTTATCATAGATGAATCCTAGCAAAATATACATATAAGTGAGAAAAAAAAAGTGTAATTAGGAAGGCAATAAAGTTGGATGGAATGTTATTGAATTCAAGTGAGTATGAATGGTCCGAGATAGTTGTGAAAAGTACCCCCTTTGATATTTATTCGCAGGCAGCCAGTAAAATGGGGTTTTGACATTCAACAACAATTCTTCAATGGTAAATGAAAGTATCCAACCCCTAAAGGAAGTAAAGTGCGATATCAGAACATCTATCTGAACTTGATTGTCAAACACTACCTTGTACAGTTTTGTTGTACCCGGATGGCGTAGCCGTCGAATGCAACGAGAAGAGAAAACGATAAACACAGCTAACATGCTTGGGGTTATTATTAATTGCAATGACTGTTAGAACACTTTGTTCTGTGGAAACAACTATCCCTCTTTTGTAAAATCAGTTCAAAGGTATTGTTATGGGGGAAGAATAAGAAAAGATTCCATTGTTATCGGATCCTCCCATTCTTGTTCGATTGTTATTATACCGATCAATAGATTTAAGTCTTTTGCAATTCAAAAGATTTCAATTGTTGGTTGCCATTTGAATGGTTTTTATTATATTCCATTATTGTTCACTCAACTGTTGTCGAATGGACTGTTTAAATTTCATTCTTTCTAAGAGCATTGTCTCCACACTACTATAATATAAATAAATTGTTGTAGTACAACAAATAAGGGCATGTTTTTCCTTTGTTGTTCTGATTAACAACGTTTATGCCCTCCACGACCAGGAATCGAACAGGGAGCAGCAATATACTCGTATTTAGAGGTAAAGTTTCGATACAATTTGAAGTATTCGATAGTTTACTTAAATATGTGTAACTTTTCTCTATGCTCACTCTAACATACAAGTATATTTCTTACCATTTTCGAAGCAATCCCTACTGCCTTCAAATATTCCTCACTTTGTTTTTAGGTATTTATGATCAAACGTCTGCCAACGGCCAAAATATGGTCGATTCTCCCGTTCTCATGCGATCACCAAAGATAAGCACATTCGGATCTGCTCAGTACTTGGGAGAGTGACCACTTAGGAACACCACGTGCTATATGGCCGCTTATACTTTTTATATCTTTATTTGCAAGAAAAAGGGGTGTTTTTACACATTTCCGATTTATCATAGATGAATCCTAGGAAAATATACATATAAGTGAGAAAAAAAACTGTAATTAGGAAGGCAATAAATTTGGATTTAATGTTATTGAATTCAAGTAAGTATGAATAGTTCGAGATAGTTGTGAAAAGTACCCCCTTTGATTTTTATTCGCAGGCAGCCAGTAAAATGGGGTTTTGACATTCAACAACAATTCTTCAATGGTAAATGAAAGTATCCAACCCCTAAAGGAAGTAAAGTGCGATATCAGAACATCTATCTGAACTTGATTGTCAAACACTACCTTGTACAGTTTTGTTGTACCCGGATGGCGTAGCCGTCGAATGCAACGAGAAGAGAGAACGATAAACACAGCTAACATGCTTGGGGTTATTATTAATTGCAATGACTGTTAGAACACTTTGTTCTGTGGAAACAACTATCCCTCTTTTGTAAAATCAGTTCAAAGGTATTGTTATGGGGGAAGAATAAGAAAAGATTCCATTGTTATCGGATCCTCCCATTCTTGTTCGATTGTTATTATACCGATCAATAGATTTCAGTCTTTTGCAATTCAAAAGATTTCAATTGTTGGTTGCCATTTGAATGGTTTTTATTATATTCCATTATTGTTCACTCAACTGTTGTCGAATGGACTGTTTAAATTTCATTCTTTCTAAGAGCATTGTCTCCACACTACTATAATATAAATAAATTGTTGTAGTACAATAAATAAAGGCATGTTTTTCCTTTGTTGTTCTGATTAACAACGTTTATGCCCTCCACGACCAGGAATCGAACAGGGAGCAGCAATATACTCGTATTTAGAGGTAAAGTTTCGATACAATTTGAAGTATTCGATAGTTTACTTAAATATGTGTAACTTTTCTCTATGCTCACTCTAACATACAAGTATATTTCTTACCATTTTCGAAGCAATCCCTACTGCCTTCAAATATTCCTCACTTTGTTTTTAGGTATTTATGATCAAACGTCTGCCAACGGCCATATTATGGTCGATTCTCCCGTTCTCATGCGATCACCAAAGATAAGCACATTCGGATCTGCTCAGTAGTTGGGAGAGTGACCACTTAGGAACACCACATGCTATATGGCCGCTTATACTTTTTATACTTTTATTTGCAAGAAAGAGGGTTGTTTTTACACATTTCCGATTTATCATAGATGAATCCTAGCAAAATATACATATAAGTGAGAAAAAAAAAGTGTAATTAGGAAGGCAATAAAGTTGGATGGAATGTTATTGAATTCAAGTGAGTATGAATGGTCCGAGATAGTTGTGAAAAGTACCCCCTTTGATATTTATTCGCAGGCAGCCAGTAAAATGGGGTTTTGACATTCAACAACAATTCTTCAATGGTAAATGAAAGTATCCAACCCCTAAAGGAAGTAAAGTGCGATATCAGAACATCTATCTGAACTTGATTGTCAAACACTACCTTGTACAGTTTTGTTGTACCCGGATGGCGTAGCCGTCGAATGCAACGAGAAGAGAGAACGATAAACACAGCTAACATGTTTGGGGTAATTATTAATTGCAATGACTGTTAGAACACTTTGTTCTGTGGAAACAACTATCCCTCTTTTGTAAAATCAGTTCAAAGGTATTGTTATGGGGGAAGAATAAGAAAAGATTCCATTGTTATCGGATCCTCCCATTCTTGTTCGATTGTTATTATACCGATCAATAGATTTAAGTCTTTTGCAATTCAAAAGATTTCAATTGTTGGTTGCCATTTGAATGGTTTTTATTATATTCCATTATTGTTCACTCAACTGTTGTCGAATGGACTGTTTAAATTTCATTCTTTCTAAGAGCATTGTCTCCACACTACTATAATATAAATAAATTGTTGTAGTACAACAAATAAGGGCATGTTTTTCCTTTGTTGTTCTGATTAACAACGTTTATGCCCTCCACGACCAGGAATCGAACAGGGAGCAGCAATATACTCGTATTTAGAGGTAAAGTTTCGATACAATTTGAAGTATTCGATAGTTTACTTAAATATGTGTAACTTTTCTCTATGCTCACTCTAACATACAAGTATATTTCTTACCATTTTCGAAGCAATCCCTACTGCCTTCAAATATTCCTCACTTTGTTTTTAGGTATTTATGATCAAACGTCTGCCAACGGCCAAAATATGGTCGATTCTCCCGTTCTCATGCGATCACCAAAGATAAGCACATTCGGATCTGCTCAGTACTTGGGAGAGTGACCACTTAGGAACACCACGTGCTATATGGCCGCTTATACTTTTTATATCTTTATTTGCAAGAAAAAGGGGTGTTTTTACACATTTCCGATTTATCATAGATGAATCCTAGGAAAATATACATATAAGTGAGAAAAAAAACTGTAATTAGGAAGGCAATAAATTTGGATTTAATGTTATTGAATTCAAGTAAGTATGAATAGTTCGAGATAGTTGTGAAAAGTACCCCCTTTGATTTTTATTCGCAGGCAGCCAGTAAAATGGGGTTTTGACATTCAACAACAATTCTTCAATGGTAAATGAAAGTATCCAACCCCTAAAGGAAGTAAAGTGCGATATCAGAACATCTATCTGAACTTGATTGTCAAACACTACCTTGTACAGTTTTGTTGTACCCGGATGGCGTAGCCGTCGAATGCAACGAGAAGAGAGAACGATAAACACAGCTAACATGCTTGGGGTTATTATTAATTGCAATGACTGTTAGAACACTTTGTTCTGTGGAAACAACTATCCCTCTTTTGTAAAATCAGTTCAAAGGTATTGTTATGGGGGAAGAATAAGAAAAGATTCCATTGTTATCGGATCCTCCCATTCTTGTTCGATTGTTATTATACCGATCAATAGATTTCAGTCTTTTGCAATTCAAAAGATTTCAATTGTTGGTTGCCATTTGAATGGTTTTTATTATATTCCATTATTGTTCACTCAACTGTTGTCGAATGGACTGTTTAAATTTCATTCTTTCTAAGAGCATTGTCTCCACACTACTATAATATAAATAAATTGTTGTAGTACAATAAATAAAGGCATGTTTTTCCTTTGTTGTTCTGATTAACAACGTTTATGCCCTCCACGACCAGGAATCGAACAGGGAGCAGCAATATACTCGTATTTAGAGGTAAAGTTTCGATACAATTTGAAGTATTCGATAGTTTACTTAAATATGTGTAACTTTTCTCTATGCTCACTCTAACATACAAGTATATTTCTTACCATTTTCGAAGCAATCCCTACTGCCTTCAAATATTCCTCACTTTGTTTTTAGGTATTTATGATCAAACGTCTGCCAACGGCCATATTATGGTCGATTCTCCCGTTCTCATGCGATCACCAAAGATAAGCACATTCGGATCTGCTCAGTAGTTGGGAGAGTGACCACTTAGGAACACCACATGGTATATGGCCGCTTATACTTTTTATACTTTTATTTGCAAGAAAGAGGGTTGTTTTTACACATTTCCGATTTATCATAGATGAATCCTAGCAAAATATACATATAAGTGAGAAAAAAAAAGTGTAATTAGGAAGGCAATAAAGTTGGATGGAATGTTATTGAATTCAAGTGAGTATGAATGGTCCGAGATAGTTGTGAAAAGTACCCCCTTTGATATTTATTCGCAGGCAGCCAGTAAAATGGGGTTTTGACATTCAACAACAATTCTTCAATGGTAAATGAAAGTATCCAACCCCTAAAGGAAGTAAAGTGCGATATCAGAACATCTATCTGAACTTGATTGTCAAACACTACCTTGTACAGTTTTGTTGTACCCGGATGGCGTAGCCGTCGAATGCAACGAGAAGAGAGAACGATAAACACAGCTAACATGTTTGGGGTAATTATTAATTGCAATGACTGTTAGAACACTTTGTTCTGTGGAAACAACTATCCCTCTTTTGTAAAATCAGTTCAAAGGTATTGTTATGGGGGAAGAATAAGAAAAGATTCCATTGTTATCGGATCCTCCCATTCTTGTTCGATTGTTATTATACCGATCAATAGATTTCAGTCTTTTGCAATTCAAAAGATTTCAATTGTTGGTTGCCATTTGAATGGTTTTTATTATATTCCATTATTGTTCACTCAACTGTTGTCGAATGGACTGTTTAAATTTCATTCTTTCTAAGAGCATTGTCTCCACACTACTATAATATAAATAAATTGTTGTAGTACAACAAATAAGGGCATGTTTTTCCTTTGTTGTTCTGATTAACAACGTTTATGCCCTCCACGACCAGGAATCGAACAGGGAGCAGCAATATACTCGTATTTAGAGGTAAAGTTTCGATACAATTTGAAGTATTCGATAGTTTACTTAAATATGTGTAACTTTTCTCTATGCTCACTCTAACATACAAGTATATTTCTTACCATTTTCGAAGCAATCCCTACTGCCTTCAAATATTCCTCACTTTGTTTTTAGGTATTTATGATCAAACGTCTGCCAACGGCCATATTATGGTCGATTCTCCCGTTCTCATGCGATCACCAAAGATAAGCACATTCGGATCTGCTCAGTAGTTGGGAGAGTGACCACTTAGGAACACCACATGCTATATGGCCGCTTATACTTTTTATATTTTTATTTGCAAGAAAGAGGGTTGTTTTTACACATTTCCGATTTATCATAGATGAATCCTAGCAAAATATACATATAAGTGAGAAAAAAAAAGTGTAATTAGGAAGGCAATAAAGTTGGATGGAATGTTATTGAATTCAAGTGAGTATGAATGGTCCGAGATAGTTGTGAAAAGTACCCCCTTTGATATTTATTCGCAGGCAGCCAGTAAAATGGGGTTTTGACATTCAACAACAATTCTTCAATGGTAAATGAAAGTATCCAACCCCTAAAGGAAGTAAAGTGCGATATCAGAACATCTATCTGAACTTGATTGTCAAACACTACCTTGTACAGTTTTGTTGTACCCGGATGGCGTAGCCGTCGAATGCAACGAGAAGAGAGAACGATAAACACAGCTAACATGCTTGGGGTTATTATTAATTGCAATGACTGTTAGAACACTTTGTTCTGTGGAAACAACTATCCCTCTTTTGTAAAATCAGTTCAAAGGTATTGTTATGGGGGAAGAATAAGAAAAGATTCCATTGTTATCGGATCCTCCCATCCTTGTTCGATTGTTATTATACCGATCAATAGATTTCAGTCTTTTGCAATTCAAAAGATTTCAATTGTTGGTTGCCATTTGAATGGTTTTTATTATATTCCATTATTGTTCACTCAACTGTTGTCGAATGGACTGTTTAAATTTCATTCTTTCTAAGAGCATTGTCTCCACACTACTATAATATAAATAAATTGTTGTAGTACAACAAATAAGGGCATGTTTTTCCTTTGTTGTTCTGATTAACAACGTTTATGCCCTCCACGACCAGGAATCGAACAGGGAGCAGCAATATACTCGTATTTAGAGGTAAAGTTTCGATATAATTTGAAGTATTCGATAGTTTACTTAAATATGTGTAACTTTTCTCTATGCTCACTCTAACATACAAGTATATTTCTTACCATTTTCGAAGCAATCCCTACTGCCTTCAAATATTCCTCACTTTGTTTTTAGGTATTTATGATCAAACGTCTGCCAACGGCCAAAATATGGTCGATTCTCCCGTTCTCATGCGATCACCAAAGATAAGCACATTCGGATCTGCTCAGTACTTGGGAGAGTGACCACTTAGGAACACCACGTGCTATATGGCCGCTTATACTTTTTATATCTTTATTTGCAAGAAAAAGGGGTGTTTTTACACATTTCCGATTTATCATAGATGAATCCTAGGAAAATATACATATAAGTGAGAAAAAAAACTGTAATTAGGAAGGCAATAAATTTGGATTTAATGTTATTGAATTCAAGTAAGTATGAATAGTTCGAGATAGTTGTGAAAAGTACCCCCTTTGATTTTTATTCGCAGGCAGCCAGTAAAATGGGGTTTTGACATTCAACAACAATTCTTCAATGGTAAATGAAAGTATCCAACCCCTAAAGGAAGTAAAGTGCGATATCAGAACATCTATCTGAACTTGATTGTCAAACACTACCTTGTACAGTTTTGTTGTACCCGGATGGCGTAGCCGTCGAATGCAACGAGAAGAGAGAACGATAAACACAGCTAACATGCTTGGGGTTATTATTAATTGCAATGACTGTTAGAACACTTTGTTCTGTGGAAACAACTATCCCTCTTTTGTAAAATCAGTTCAAAGGTATTGTTATGGGGGAAGAATAAGAAAAGATTCCATTGTTATCGGATCCTCCCATTCTTGTTCGATTGTTATTATACCGATCAATAGATTTCAGTCTTTTGCAATTCAAAAGATTTCAATTGTTGGTTGCCATTTGAATGGTTTTTATTATATTCCATTATTGTTCACTCAACTGTTGTCGAATGGACTGTTTAAATTTCATTCTTTCTAAGAGCATTGTCTCCACACTACTATAATATAAATAAATTGTTGTAGTACAATAAATAAAGGCATGTTTTTCCTTTGTTGTTCTGATTAACAACGTTTATGCCCTCCACGACCAGGAATCGAACAGGGAGCAGCAATATACTCGTATTTAGAGGTAAAGTTTCGATACAATTTGAAGTATTCGATAGTTTACTTAAATATGTGTAACTTTTCTCTATGCTCACTCTAACATACAAGTATATTTCTTACCATTTTCGAAGCAATCCCTACTGCCTTCAAATATTCCTCACTTTGTTTTTAGGTATTTATGATCAAACGTCTGCCAACGGCCATATTATGGTCGATTCTCCCGTTCTCATGCGATCACCAAAGATAAGCACATTCGGATCTGCTCAGTAGTTGGGAGAGTGACCACTTAGGAACACCACATGCTATATGGCCGCTTATACTTTTTATATTTTTATTTGCAAGAAAGAGGGTTGTTTTTACACATTTCCGATTTATCATAGATGAATCCTAGCAAAATATACATATAAGTGAGAAAAAAAAAGTGTAATTAGGAAGGCAATAAAGTTGGATGGAATGTTATTGAATTCAAGTGAGTATGAATGGTCCGAGATAGTTGTGAAAAGTACCCCCTTTGATATTTATTCGCAGGCAGCCAGTAAAATGGGGTTTTGACATTCAACAACAATTCTTCAATGGTAAATGAAAGTATCCAACCCCTAAAGGAAGTAAAGTGCGATATCAGAACATCTATCTGAACTTGATTGTCAAACACTACCTTGTACAGTTTTGTTGTACCCGGATGGCGTAGCCGTCGAATGCAACGAGAAGAGAAAACGATAAACACAGCTAACATGCTTGGGGTTATTATTAATTGCAATGACTGTTAGAACACTTTGTTCTGTGGAAACAACTATCCCTCTTTTGTAAAATCAGTTCAAAGGTATTGTTATGGGGGAAGAATAAGAAAAGATTCCATTGTTATCGGATCCTCCCATTCTTGTTCGATTGTTATTATACCGATCAATAGATTTCAGTCTTTTGCAATTCAAAAGATTTCAATTGTTGGTTGCCATTTGAATGGTTTTTATTATATTCCATTATTGTTCACTCAACTGTTGTCGAATGGACTGTTTAAATTTCATTCTTTCTAAGAGCATTGTCTCCACACTACTATAATATAAATAAATTGTTGTAGTACAACAAATAAGGGCATGTTTTTCCTTTGTTGTTCTGATTAACAACGTTTATGCCCTCCACGACCAGGAATCGAACAGGGAGCAGCAATATACTCGTATTTAGAGGTAAAGTTTCGATACAATTTGAAGTATTCGATAGTTTACTTAAATATGTGTAACTTTTCTCTATGCTCACTCTAACATACAAGTATATTTCTTACCATTTTCGAAGCAATCCCTACTGCCTTCAAATATTCCTCACTTTGATTTTAGGTATTTATGATCAAACGTCTGCCAACGGCCAAAATATGGTCGATTCTCCCGTTCTCATGCGATCACCAAAGATAAGCACATTCGGATCTGCTCAGTACTTGGGAGAGTGACCACTTAGGAACACCACGTGCTATATGGCCGCTTATACTTTTTATATCTTTATTTGCAAGAAAAAGGGGTGTTTTTACACATTTCCGATTTATCATAGATGAATCCTAGGAAAATATACATATAAGTGAGAAAAAAAACTGTAATTAGGAAGGCAATAAATTTGGATTTAATGTTATTGAATTCAAGTAAGTATGAATAGTTCGAGATAGTTGTGAAAAGTACCCCCTTTGATTTTTATTCGCAGGCAGCCAGTAAAATGGGGTTTTGACATTCAACAACAATTCTTCAATGGTAAATGAAAGTATCCAACCCCTAAAGGAAGTAAAGTGCGATATCAGAACATCTATCTGAACTTGATTGTCAAACACTACCTTGTACAGTTTTGTTGTACCCGGATGGCGTAGCCGTCGAATGCAACGAGAAGAGAGAACGATAAACACAGCTAACATGCTTGGGGTTATTATTAATTGCAATGACTGTTAGAACACTTTGTTCTGTGGAAACAACTATCCCTCTTTTGTAAAATCAGTTCAAAGGTATTGTTATGGGGGAAGAATAAGAAAAGATTCCATTGTTATCGGATCCTCCCATTCTTGTTCGATTGTTATTATACCGATCAATAGATTTCAGTCTTTTGCAATTCAAAAGATTTCAATTGTTGGTTGCCATTTGAATGGTTTTTATTATATTCCATTATTGTTCACTCAACTGTTGTCGAATGGACTGTTTAAATTTCATTCTTTCTAAGAGCATTGTCTCCACACTACTATAATATAAATAAATTATTGTAGTACAATAAATAAAGGCATGTTTTTCCTTTGTTGTTCTGATTAACAACGTTTATGCCCTCCACGACCAGGAATCGAACAGGGAGCAGCAATATATTCGTATTTAGAGGTAAAGTTTCGATACAATTTGAAGTATTCGATAGTTTACTTAAATATGTGTAACTTTTCTCTATGCTCACTCTAACATACAAGTATATTTCTTACCATTTTCGAAGCAATCCCTACTGCCTTCAAATATTCCTCACTTTGTTTTTAGGTATTTATGATCAAACGTCTGCCAACGGCCATATTATGGTCGATTCTCCCGTTCTCATGCGATCACCAAAGATAAGCACATTCGGATCTGCTCAGTAGTTGGGAGAGTGACCACTTAGGAACACCACATGCTATATGGCCGCTTATACTTTTTATACTTTTATTTGCAAGAAAGAGGGTTGTTTTTACACATTTCCGATTTATCATAGATGAATCCTAGCAAAATATACATATAAGTGAGAAAAAAAAAGTGTAATTAGGAAGGCAATAAAGTTGGATGGAATGTTATTGAATTCAAGTGAGTATGAATGGTCCGAGATAGTTGTGAAAAGTACCCCCTTTGATATTTATTCGCAGGCAGCCAGTAAAATGGGGTTTTGACATTCAACAACAATTCTTCAATGGTAAATGAAAGTATCCAACCCCTAAAGGAAGTAAAGTGCGATATCAGAACATCTATCTGAACTTGATTGTCAAACACTACCTTGTACAGTTTTGTTGTACCCGGATGGCGTAGCCGTCGAA
The DNA here is from genome assembly GCA_947359465.1 of Metellina segmentata. Classification (NCBI taxonomy): domain Eukaryota; kingdom Metazoa; phylum Arthropoda; class Arachnida; order Araneae; family Tetragnathidae; genus Metellina; species Metellina segmentata. The sequence continues at coordinate 100,513,016 of OX375879.1, forward strand.
TGCAACGAGAAGAGAGAACGATAAACACAGCTAACATGTTTGGGGTAATTATTAATTGCAATGACTGTTAGAACACTTTGTTCTGTGGAAACAACTATCCCTCTTTTGTAAAATCAGTTCAAAGGTATTGTTATGGGGGAAGAATAAGAAAAGATTCCATTGTTATCGGATCCTCCCATTCTTGTTCGATTGTTATTATACCGATCAATAGATTTCAGTCTTTTGCAATTCAAAAGATTTCAATTGTTGGTTGCCATTTGAATGGTTTTTATTATATTCCATTATTGTTCACTCAACTGTTGTCGAATGGACTGTTTAAATTTCATTCTTTCTAAGAGCATTGTCTCCACACTACTATAATATAAATAAATTGTTGTAGTACAACAAATAAGGGCATGTTTTTCCTTTGTTGTTCTGATTAACAACGTTTATGCCCTCCACGACCAGGAATCGAACAGGGAGCAGCAATATACTCGTATTTAGAGGTAAAGTTTCGATACAATTTGAAGTATTCGATAGTTTACTTAAATATGTGTAACTTTTCTCTATGCTCACTCTAACATACAAGTATATTTCTTACCATTTTCGAAGCAATCCCTACTGCCTTCAAATATTCCTCACTTTGTTTTTAGGTATTTATGATCAAACGTCTGCCAACGGCCAAAATATGGTCGATTCTCCCGTTCTCATGCGATCACCAAAGATAAGCACATTCGGATCTGCTCAGTACTTGGGAGAGTGACCACTTAGGAACACCACGTGCTATATGGCCGCTTATACTTTTTATATCTTTATTTGCAAGAAAAAGGGGTGTTTTTACACATTTCCGATTTATCATAGATGAATCCTAGGAAAATATACATATAAGTGAGAAAAAAAACTGTAATTAGGAAGGCAATAAATTTGGATTTAATGTTATTGAATTCAAGTAAGTATGAATAGTTCGAGATAGTTGTGAAAAGTACCCCCTTTGATTTTTATTCGCAGGCAGCCAGTAAAATGGGGTTTTGACATTCAACAACAATTCTTCAATGGTAAATGAAAGTATCCAACCCCTAAAGGAAGTAAAGTGCGATATCAGAACATCTATCTGAACTTGATTGTCAAACACTACCTTGTACAGTTTTGTTGTACCCGGATGGCGTAGCCGTCGAATGCAACGAGAAGAGAGAACGATAAACACAGCTAACATGCTTGGGGTTATTATTAATTGCAATGACTGTTAGAACACTTTGTTCTGTGGAAACAACTATCCCTCTTTTGTAAAATCAGTTCAAAGGTATTGTTATGGGGGAAGAATAAGAAAAGATTCCATTGTTATCGGATCCTCCCATTCTTGTTCGATTGTTATTATACCGATCAATAGATTTCAGTCTTTTGCAATTCAAAAGATTTCAATTGTTGGTTGCCATTTGAATGGTTTTTATTATATTCCATTATTGTTCACTCAACTGTTGTCGAATGGACTGTTTAAATTTCATTCTTTCTAAGAGCATTGTCTCCACACTACTATAATATAAATAAATTGTTGTAGTACAATAAATAAAGGCATGTTTTTCCTTTGTTGTTCTGATTAACAACGTTTATGCCCTCCACGACCAGGAATCGAACAGGGAGCAGCAATATACTCGTATTTAGAGGTAAAGTTTCGATACAATTTGAAGTATTCGATAGTTTACTTAAATATGTGTAACTTTTCTCTATGCTCACTCTAACATACAAGTATATTTCTTACCATTTTCGAAGCAATCCCTACTGCCTTCAAATATTCCTCACTTTGTTTTTAGGTATTTATGATCAAACGTCTGCCAACGGCCATATTATGGTCGATTCTCCCGTTCTCATGCGATCACCAAAGATAAGCACATTCGGATCTGCTCAGTAGTTGGGAGAGTGACCACTTAGGAACACCACATGGTATATGGCCGCTTATACTTTTTATACTTTTATTTGCAAGAAAGAGGGTTGTTTTTACACATTTCCGATTTATCATAGATGAATCCTAGCAAAATATACATATAAGTGAGAAAAAAAAAGTGTAATTAGGAAGGCAATAAAGTTGGATGGAATGTTATTGAATTCAAGTGAGTATGAATGGTCCGAGATAGTTGTGAAAAGTACCCCCTTTGATATTTATTCGCAGGCAGCCAGTAAAATGGGGTTTTGACATTCAACAACAATTCTTCAATGGTAAATGAAAGTATCCAACCCCTAAAGGAAGTAAAGTGCGATATCAGAACATCTATCTGAACTTGATTGTCAAACACTACCTTGTACAGTTTTGTTGTACCCGGATGGCGTAGCCGTCGAATGCAACGAGAAGAGAGAACGATAAACACAGCTAACATGCTTGGGGTTATTATTAATTGCAATGACTGTTAGAACACTTTGTTCTGTGGGAACAACTATCCCTCTTTTGTAAAATCAGTTCAAAGGTATTGTTATGGGGGAAGAATAAGAAAAGATTCCATTGTTATCGGATCCTCCCATTCTTGTTCGATTGTTATTATACCGATCAATAGATTTCAGTCTTTTGCAATTCAAAAGATTTCAATTGTTGGTTGCCATTTGAATGGTTTTTATTATATTCCATTATTGTTCACTCAACTGTTGTCGAATGGACTGTTTAAATTTCATTCTTTCTAAGAGCATTGTCTCCACACTACTATAATATAAATAAATTGTTGTAGTACAATAAATAAAGGCATGTTTTTCCTTTGTTGTTCTGATTAACAACGTTTATGCCCTCCACGACCAGGAATCGAACAGGGAGCAGCAATATACTCGTATTTAGAGGTAAAGTTTCGATACAATTTGAAGTATTCGATAGTTTACTTAAATATGTGTAACTTTTCTCTATGCTCACTCTAACATACAAGTATATTTCTTACCATTTTCGAAGCAATCCCTACTGCCTTCAAATATTCCTCACTTTGTTTTTAGGTATTTATGATCAAACGTCTGCCAACGGCCAAAATATGGTCGATTCTCCCGTTCTCATGCGATCACCAAAGATAAGCACATTCGGATCTGCTCAGTACTTGGGAGAGTGACCACTTAGGAACACCACATGGTATATGGCCGCTTATACTTTTTATATCTTTATTTGCAAGAAAAAGGGGTGTTTTTACACATTTCCGATTTATCATAGATGAATCCTAGGAAAATATACATATAAGTGAGAAAAAAAACTGTAATTAGGAAGGCAATAAATTTGGATTTAATGTTATTGAATTCAAGTAAGTATGAATAGTTCGAGATAGTTGTGAAAAGTACCCCCTTTGATTTTTATTCGCAGGCAGCCAGTAAAATGGGGTTTTGACATTCAACAACAATTCTTCAATGGTAAATGAAAGTATCCAACCCCTAAAGGAAGTAAAGTGCGATATCAGAACATCTATCTGAACTTGATTGTCAAACACTACCTTGTACAGTTTTGTTGTACCCGGATGGCGTAGCCGTCGAATGCAACGAGAAGAGAGAACGATAAACACAGCTAACATGCTTGGGGTTATTATTAATTGCAATGACTGTTAGAACACTTTGTTCTGTGGAAACAACTATCCCTCTTTTGTAAAATCAGTTCAAAGGTATTGTTATGGGGGAAGAATAAGAAAAGATTCCATTGTTATCGGATCCTCCCATTCTTGTTCGATTGTTATTATACCGATCAATAGATTTCAGTCTTTTGCAATTCAAAAGATTTCAATTGTTGGTTGCCATTTGAATGGTTTTTATTATATTCCATTATTGTTCACTCAACTGTTGTCGAATGGACTGTTTAAATTTCATTCTTTCTAAGAGCATTGTCTCCACACTACTATAATATAAATAAATTATTGTAGTACAATAAATAAAGGCATGTTTTTCCTTTGTTGTTCTGATTAACAACGTTTATGCCCTCCACGACCAGGAATCGAACAGGGAGCAGCAATATATTCGTATTTAGAGGTAAAGTTTCGATACAATTTGAAGTATTCGATAGTTTACTTAAATATGTGTAACTTTTCTCTATGCTCACTCTAACATACAAGTATATTTCTTACCATTTTCGAAGCAATCCCTACTGCCTTCAAATATTCCTCACTTTGTTTTTAGGTATTTATGATCAAACGTCTGCCAACGGCCATATTATGGTCGATTCTCCCGTTCTCATGCGATCACCAAAGATAAGCACATTCGGATCTGCTCAGTAGTTGGGAGAGTGACCACTTAGGAACACCACATGCTATATGGCCGCTTATACTTTTTATACTTTTATTTGCAAGAAAGAGGGTTGTTTTTACACATTTCCGATTTATCATAGATGAATCCTAGCAAAATATACATATAAGTGAGAAAAAAAAAGTGTAATTAGGAAGGCAATAAAGTTGGATGGAATGTTATTGAATTCAAGTGAGTATGAATGGTCCGAGATAGTTGTGAAAAGTACCCCCTTTGATATTTATTCGCAGGCAGCCAGTAAAATGGGGTTTTGACATTCAACAACAATTCTTCAATGGTAAATGAAAGTATCCAACCCCTAAAGGAAGTAAAGTGCGATATCAGAACATCTATCTGAACTTGATTGTCAAACACTACCTTGTACAGTTTTGTTGTACCCGGATGGCGTAGCCGTCGAATGCAACGAGAAGAGAGAACGATAAACACAGCTAACATGTTTGGGGTAATTATTAATTGCAATGACTGTTAGAACACTTTGTTCTGTGGAAACAACTATCCCTCTTTTGTAAAATCAGTTCAAAGGTATTGTTATGGGGGAAGAATAAGAAAAGATTCCATTGTTATCGGATCCTCCCATTCTTGTTCGATTGTTATTATACCGATCAATAGATTTCAGTCTTTTGCAATTCAAAAGATTTCAATTGTTGGTTGCCATTTGAATGGTTTTTATTATATTCCATTATTGTTCACTCAACTGTTGTCGAATGGACTGTTTAAATTTCATTCTTTCTAAGAGCATTGTCTCCACACTACTATAATATAAATAAATTGTTGTAGTACAACAAATAAGGGCATGTTTTTCCTTTGTTGTTCTGATTAACAACGTTTATGCCCTCCACGACCAGGAATCGAACAGGGAGCAGCAATATACTCGTATTTAGAGGTAAAGTTTCGATACAATTTGAAGTATTCGATAGTTTACTTAAATATGTGTAACTTTTCTCTATGCTCACTCTAACATACAAGTATATTTCTTACCATTTTCGAAGCAATCCCTACTGCCTTCAAATATTCCTCACTTTGTTTTTAGGTATTTATGATCAAACGTCTGCCAACGGCCAAAATATGGTCGATTCTCCCGTTCTCATGCGATCACCAAAGATAAGCACATTCGGATCTGCTCAGTACTTGGGAGAGTGACCACTTAGGAACACCACGTGCTATATGGCCGCTTATACTTTTTATATCTTTATTTGCAAGAAAAAGGGGTGTTTTTACACATTTCCGATTTATCATAGATGAATCCTAGGAAAATATACATATAAGTGAGAAAAAAAACTGTAATTAGGAAGGCAATAAATTTGGATTTAATGTTATTGAATTCAAGTAAGTATGAATAGTTCGAGATAGTTGTGAAAAGTACCCCCTTTGATTTTTATTCGCAGGCAGCCAGTAAAATGGGGTTTTGACATTCAACAACAATTCTTCAATGGTAAATGAAAGTATCCAACCCCTAAAGGAAGTAAAGTGCGATATCAGAACATCTATCTGAACTTGATTGTCAAACACTACCTTGTACAGTTTTGTTGTACCCGGATGGCGTAGCCGTCGAATGCAACGAGAAGAGAGAACGATAAACACAGCTAACATGCTTGGGGTTATTATTAATTGCAATGACTGTTAGAACACTTTGTTCTGTGGAAACAACTATCCCTCTTTTGTAAAATCAGTTCAAAGGTATTGTTATGGGGGAAGAATAAGAAAAGATTCCATTGTTATCGGATCCTCCCATTCTTGTTCGATTGTTATTATACCGATCAATAGATTTCAGTCTTTTGCAATTCAAAAGATTTCAATTGTTGGTTGCCATTTGAATGGTTTTTATTATATTCCATTATTGTTCACTCAACTGTTGTCGAATGGACTGTTTAAATTTCATTCTTTCTAAGAGCATTGTCTCCACACTACTATAATATAAATAAATTGTTGTAGTACAATAAATAAAGGCATGTTTTTCCTTTGTTGTTCTGATTAACAACGTTTATGCCCTCCACGACCAGGAATCGAACAGGGAGCAGCAATATACTCGTATTTAGAGGTAAAGTTTCGATACAATTTGAAGTATTCGATAGTTTACTTAAATATGTGTAACTTTTCTCTATGCTCACTCTAACATACAAGTATATTTCTTACCATTTTCGAAGCAATCCCTACTGCCTTCAAATATTCCTCACTTTGTTTTTAGGTATTTATGATCAAACGTCTGCCAACGGCCATATTATGGTCGATTCTCCCGTTCTCATGCGATCACCAAAGATAAGCACATTCGGATCTGCTCAGTAGTTGGGAGAGTGACCACTTAGGAACACCACATGGTATATGGCCGCTTATACTTTTTATACTTTTATTTGCAAGAAAGAGGGTTGTTTTTACACATTTCCGATTTATCATAGATGAATCCTAGCAAAATATACATATAAGTGAGAAAAAAAAAGTGTAATTAGGAAGGCAATAAAGTTGGATGGAATGTTATTGAATTCAAGTGAGTATGAATGGTCCGAGATAGTTGTGAAAAGTACCCCCTTTGATATTTATTCGCAGGCAGCCAGTAAAATGGGGTTTTGACATTCAACAACAATTCTTCAATGGTAAATGAAAGTATCCAACCCCTAAAGGAAGTAAAGTGCGATATCAGAACATCTATCTGAACTTGATTGTCAAACACTACCTTGTACAGTTTTGTTGTACCCGGATGGCGTAGCCGTCGAATGCAACGAGAAGAGAGAACGATAAACACAGCTAACATGCTTGGGGTTATTATTAATTGCAATGACTGTTAGAACACTTTGTTCTGTGGGAACAACTATCCCTCTTTTGTAAAATCAGTTCAAAGGTATTGTTATGGGGGAAGAATAAGAAAAGATTCCATTGTTATCGGATCCTCCCATTCTTGTTCGATTGTTATTATACCGATCAATAGATTTCAGTCTTTTGCAATTCAAAAGATTTCAATTGTTGGTTGCCATTTGAATGGTTTTTATTATATTCCATTATTGTTCACTCAACTGTTGTCGAATGGACTGTTTAAATTTCATTCTTTCTAAGAGCATTGTCTCCACACTACTATAATATAAATAAATTGTTGTAGTACAATAAATAAAGGCATGTTTTTCCTTTGTTGTTCTGATTAACAACGTTTATGCCCTCCACGACCAGGAATCGAACAGGGAGCAGCAATATACTCGTATTTAGAGGTAAAGTTTCGATACAATTTGAAGTATTCGATAGTTTACTTAAATATGTGTAACTTTTCTCTATGCTCACTCTAACATACAAGTATATTTCTTACCATTTTCGAAGCAATCCCTACTGCCTTCAAATATTCCTCACTTTGTTTTTAGGTATTTATGATCAAACGTCTGCCAACGGCCATATTATGGTCGATTCTCCCGTTCTCATGCGATCACCAAAGATAAGCACATTCGGATCTGCTCAGTAGTTGGGAGAGTGACCACTTAGGAACACCACATGGTATATGGCCGCTTATACTTTTTATACTTTTATTTGCAAGAAAGAGGGTTGTTTTTACACATTTCCGATTTATCATAGATGAATCCTAGCAAAATATACATATAAGTGAGAAAAAAAAAGTGTAATTAGGAAGGCAATAAAGTTGGATGGAATGTTATTGAATTCAAGTGAGTATGAATGGTCCGAGATAGTTGTGAAAAGTACCCCCTTTGATATTTATTCGCAGGCAGCCAGTAAAATGGGGTTTTGACATTCAACAACAATTCTTCAATGGTAAATGAAAGTATCCAACCCCTAAAGGAAGTAAAGTGCGATATCAGAACATCTATCTGAACTTGATTGTCAAACACTACCTTGTACAGTTTTGTTGTACCCGGATGGCGTAGCCGTCGAATGCAACGAGAAGAGAGAACGATAAACACAGCTAACATGTTTGGGGTAATTATTAATTGCAATGACTGTTAGAACACTTTGTTCTGTGGAAACAACTATCCCTCTTTTGTAAAATCAGTTCAAAGGTATTGTTATGGGGGAAGAATAAGAAAAGATTCCATTGTTATCGGATCCTCCCATTCTTGTTCGATTGTTATTATACCGATCAATAGATTTCAGTCTTTTGCAATTCAAAAGATTTCAATTGTTGGTTGCCATTTGAATGGTTTTTATTATATTCCATTATTGTTCACTCAACTGTTGTCGAATGGACTGTTTAAATTTCATTCTTTCTAAGAGCATTGTCTCCACACTACTATAATATAAATAAATTGTTGTAGTACAACAAATAAGGGCATGTTTTTCCTTTGTTGTTCTGATTAACAACGTTTATGCCCTCCACGACCAGGAATCGAACAGGGAGCAGCAATATACTCGTATTTAGAGGTAAAGTTTCGATACAATTTGAAGTATTCGATAGTTTACTTAAATATGTGTAACTTTTCTCTATGCTCACTCTAACATACAAGTATATTTCTTACCATTTTCGAAGCAATCCCTACTGCCTTCAAATATTCCTCACTTTGTTTTTAGGTATTTATGATCAAACGTCTGCCAACGGCCAAAATATGGTCGATTCTCCCGTTCTCATGCGATCACCAAAGATAAGCACATTCGGATCTGCTCAGTACTTGGGAGAGTGACCACTTAGGAACACCACGTGCTATATGGCCGCTTATACTTTTTATATCTTTATTTGCAAGAAAAAGGGGTGTTTTTACACATTTCCGATTTATCATAGATGAATCCTAGGAAAATATACATATAAGTGAGAAAAAAAACTGTAATTAGGAAGGCAATAAATTTGGATTTAATGTTATTGAATTCAAGTAAGTATGAATAGTTCGAGATAGTTGTGAAAAGTACCCCCTTTGATTTTTATTCGCAGGCAGCCAGTAAAATGGGGTTTTGACATTCAACAACAATTCTTCAATGGTAAATGAAAGTATCCAACCCCTAAAGGAAGTAAAGTGCGATATCAGAACATCTATCTGAACTTGATTGTCAAACACTACCTTGTACAGTTTTGTTGTACCCGGATGGCGTAGCCGTCGAATGCAACGAGAAGAGAGAACGATAAACACAGCTAACATGCTTGGGGTTATTATTAATTGCAATGACTGTTAGAACACTTTGTTCTGTGGAAACAACTATCCCTCTTTTGTAAAATCAGTTCAAAGGTATTGTTATGGGGGAAGAATAAGAAAAGATTCCATTGTTATCGGATCCTCCCATTCTTGTTCGATTGTTATTATACCGATCAATAGATTTCAGTCTTTTGCAATTCAAAAGATTTCAATTGTTGGTTGCCATTTGAATGGTTTTTATTATATTCCATTATTGTTCACTCAACTGTTGTCGAATGGACTGTTTAAATTTCATTCTTTCTAAGAGCATTGTCTCCACACTACTATAATATAAATAAATTGTTGTAGTACAATAAATAAAGGCATGTTTTTCCTTTGTTGTTCTGATTAACAACGTTTATGCCCTCCACGACCAGGAATCGAACAGGGAGCAGCAATATACTCGTATTTAGAGGTAAAGTTTCGATACAATTTGAAGTATTCGATAGTTTACTTAAATATGTGTAACTTTTCTCTATGCTCACTCTAACATACAAGTATATTTCTTACCATTTTCGAAGCAATCCCTACTGCCTTCAAATATTCCTCACTTTGTTTTTAGGTATTTATGATCAAACGTCTGCCAACGGCCATATTATGGTCGATTCTCCCGTTCTCATGCGATCACCAAAGATAAGCACATTCGGATCTGCTCAGTAGTTGGGAGAGTGACCACTTAGGAACACCACATGGTATATGGCCGCTTATACTTTTTATACTTTTATTTGCAAGAAAGAGGGTTGTTTTTACACATTTCCGATTTATCATAGATGAATCCTAGCAAAATATACATATAAGTGAGAAAAAAAAAGTGTAATTAGGAAGGCAATAAAGTTGGATGGAATGTTATTGAATTCAAGTGAGTATGAATGGTCCGAGATAGTTGTGAAAAGTACCCCCTTTGATATTTATTCGCAGGCAGCCAGTAAAATGGGGTTTTGACATTCAACAACAATTCTTCAATGGTAAATGAAAGTATCCAACCCCTAAAGGAAGTAAAGTGCGATATCAGAACATCTATCTGAACTTGATTGTCAAACACTACCTTGTACAGTTTTGTTGTACCCGGATGGCGTAGCCGTCGAATGCAACGAGAAGAGAGAACGATAAACACAGCTAACATGCTTGGGGTTATTATTAATTGCAATGACTGTTAGAACACTTTGTTCTGTGGGAACAACTATCCCTCTTTTGTAAAATCAGTTCAAAGGTATTGTTATGGGGGAAGAATAAGAAAAGATTCCATTGTTATCGGATCCTCCCATTCTTGTTCGATTGTTATTATACCGATCAATAGATTTCAGTCTTTTGCAATTCAAAAGATTTCAATTGTTGGTTGCCATTTGAATGGTTTTTATTATATTCCATTATTGTTCACTCAACTGTTGTCGAATGGACTGTTTAAATTTCATTCTTTCTAAGAGCATTGTCTCCACACTACTATAATATAAATAAATTGTTGTAGTACAATAAATAAAGGCATGTTTTTCCTTTGTTGTTCTGATTAACAACGTTTATGCCCTCCACGACCAGGAATCGAACAGGGAGCAGCAATATACTCGTATTTAGAGGTAAAGTTTCGATACAATTTGAAGTATTCGATAGTTTACTTAAATATGTGTAACTTTTCTCTATGCTCACTCTAACATACAAGTATATTTCTTACCATTTTCGAAGCAATCCCTACTGCCTTCAAATATTCCTCACTTTGTTTTTAGGTATTTATGATCAAACGTCTGCCAACGGCCATATTATGGTCGATTCTCCCGTTCTCATGCGATCACCAAAGATAAGCACATTCGGATCTGCTCAGTAGTTGGGAGAGTGACCACTTAGGAACACCACATGCTATATGGCCGCTTATACTTTTTATACTTTTATTTGCAAGAAAGAGGGTTGTTTTTACACATTTCCGATTTATCATAGATGAATCCTAGCAAAATATACATATAAGTGAGAAAAAAAAAGTGTAATTAGGAAGGCAATAAAGTTGGATGGAATGTTATTGAATTCAAGTGAGTATGAATGGTCCGAGATAGTTGTGAAAAGTACCCCCTTTGATATTTATTCGCAGGCAGCCAGTAAAATGGGGTTTTGACATTCAACAACAATTCTTCAATGGTAAATGAAAGTATCCAACCCCTAAAGGAAGTAAAGTGCGATATCAGAACATCTATCTGAACTTGATTGTCAAACACTACCTTGTACAGTTTTGTTGTACCCGGATGGCGTAGCCGTCGAATGCAACGAGAAGAGAGAACGATAAACACAGCTAACATGTTTGGGGTAATTATTAATTGCAATGACTGTTAGAACACTTTGTTCTGTGGAAACAACTATCCCTCTTTTGTAAAATCAGTTCAAAGGTATTGTTATGGGGGAAGAATAAGAAAAGATTCCATTGTTATCGGATCCTCCCATTCTTGTTCGATTGTTATTATACCGATCAATAGATTTCAGTCTTTTGCAATTCAAAAGATTTCAATTGTTGGTTGCCATTTGAATGGTTTTTATTATATTCCATTATTGTTCACTCAACTGTTGTCGAATGGACTGTTTAAATTTCATTCTTTCTAAGAGCATTGTCTCCACACTACTATAATATAAATAAATTGTTGTAGTACAACAAATAAGGGCATGTTTTTCCTTTGTTGTTCTGATTAACAACGTTTATGCCCTCCACGACCAGGAATCGAACAGGGAGCAGCAATATACTCGTATTTAGAGGTAAAGTTTCGATACAATTTGAAGTATTCGATAGTTTACTTAAATATGTGTAACTTTTCTCTATGCTCACTCTAACATACAAGTATATTTCTTACCATTTTCGAAGCAATCCCTACTGCCTTCAAATATTCCTCACTTTGTTTTTAGGTATTTATGATCAAACGTCTGCCAACGGCCAAAATATGGTCGATTCTCCCGTTCTCATGCGATCACCAAAGATAAGCACATTCGGATCTGCTCAGTACTTGGGAGAGTGACCACTTAGGAACACCACGTGCTATATGGCCGCTTATACTTTTTATATCTTTATTTGCAAGAAAAAGGGGTGTTTTTACACATTTCCGATTTATCATAGATGAATCCTAGGAAAATATACATATAAGTGAGAAAAAAAACTGTAATTAGGAAGGCAATAAATTTGGATTTAATGTTATTGAATTCAAGTAAGTATGAATAGTTCGAGATAGTTGTGAAAAGTACCCCCTTTGATTTTTATTCGCAGGCAGCCAGTAAAATGGGGTTTTGACATTCAACAACAATTCTTCAATGGTAAATGAAAGTATCCAACCCCTAAAGGAAGTAAAGTGCGATATCAGAACATCTATCTGAACTTGATTGTCAAACACTACCTTGTACAGTTTTGTTGTACCCGGATGGCGTAGCCGTCGAATGCAACGAGAAGAGAGAACGATAAACACAGCTAACATGCTTGGGGTTATTATTAATTGCAATGACTGTTAGAACACTTTGTTCTGTGGAAACAACTATCCCTCTTTTGTAAAATCAGTTCAAAGGTATTGTTATGGGGGAAGAATAAGAAAAGATTCCATTGTTATCGGATCCTCCCATTCTTGTTCGATTGTTATTATACCGATCAATAGATTTCAGTCTTTTGCAATTCAAAAGATTTCAATTGTTGGTTGCCATTTGAATGGTTTTTATTGTATTCCATTATTGTTCACTCAACTGTTGTCGAATGGACTGTTTAAATTTCATTCTTTCTAAGAGCATTGTCTCCACACTACTATAATATAAATAAATTGTTGTAGTACAATAAATAAAGGCATGTTTTTCCTTTGTTGTTCTGATTAACAACGTTTATGCCCTCCACGACCAGGAATCGAACAGGGAGCAGCAATATACTCGTATTTAGAGGTAAAGTTTCGATACAATTTGAAGTATTCGATAGTTTACTTAAATATGTGTAACTTTTCTCTATGCTCACTCTAACATACAAGTATATTTCTTACCATTTTCGAAGCAATCCCTACTGCCTTCAAATATTCCTCACTTTGTTTTTAGGTATTTATGATCAAACGTCTGCCAACGGCCATATTATGGTCGATTCTCCCGTTCTCATGCGATCACCAAAGATAAGCACATTCGGATCTGCTCAGTAGTTGGGAGAGTGACCACTTAGGAACACCACATGCTATATGGCCGCTTATACTTTTTATATTTTTATTTGCAAGAAAGAGGGTTGTTTTTACACATTTCCGATTTATCATAGATGAATCCTAGCAAAATATACATATAAGTGAGAAAAAAAAAGTGTAATTAGGAAGGCAATAAAGTTGGATGGAATGTTATTGAATTCAAGTGAGTATGAATGGTCCGAGATAGTTGTGAAAAGTACCCCCTTTGATATTTATTCGCAGGCAGCCAGTAAAATGGGGTTTTGACATTCAACAACAATTCTTCAATGGTAAATGAAAGTATCCAACCCCTAAAGGAAGTAAAGTGCGATATCAGAACATCTATCTGAACTTGATTGTCAAACACTACCTTGTACAGTTTTGTTGTACCCGGATGGCGTAGCCGTCGAATGCAACGAGAAGAGAAAACGATAAACACAGCTAACATGCTTGGGGTTATTATTAATTGCAATGACTGTTAGAACACTTTGTTCTGTGGAAACAACTATCCCTCTTTTGTAAAATCAGTTCAAAGGTATTGTTATGGGGGAAGAATAAGAAAAGATTCCATTGTTATCGGATCCTCCCATTCTTGTTCGATTGTTATTATACCGATCAATAGATTTCAGTCTTTTGCAATTCAAAAGATTTCAATTGTTGGTTGCCATTTGAATGGTTTTTATTATATTCCATTATTGTTCACTCAACTGTTGTCGAATGGACTGTTTAAATTTCATTCTTTCTAAGAGCATTGTCTCCACACTACTATAATATAAATAAATTGTTGTAGTACAACAAATAAGGGCATGTTTTTCCTTTGTTGTTCTGATTAACAACGTTTATGCCCTCCACGACCAGGAATCGAACAGGGAGCAGCAATATACTCGTATTTAGAGGTAAAGTTTCGATACAATTTGAAGTATTCGATAGTTTACTTAAATATGTGTAACTTTTCTCTATGCTCACTCTAACATACAAGTATATTTCTTACCATTTTCGAAGCAATCCCTACTGCCTTCAAATATTCCTCACTTTGATTTTAGGTATTTATGATCAAACGTCTGCCAACGGCCAAAATATGGTCGATTCTCCCGTTCTCATGCGATCACCAAAGATAAGCACATTCGGATCTGCTCAGTACTTGGGAGAGTGACCACTTAGGAACACCACGTGCTATATGGCCGCTTATACTTTTTATATCTTTATTTGCAAGAAAAAGGGGTGTTTTTACACATTTCCGATTTATCATAGATGAATCCTAGGAAAATATACATATAAGTGAGAAAAAAAACTGTAATTAGGAAGGCAATAAATTTGGATTTAATGTTATTGAATTCAAGTAAGTATGAATAGTTCGAGATAGTTGTGAAAAGTACCCCCTTTGATTTTTATTCGCAGGCAGCCAGTAAAATGGGGTTTTGACATTCAACAACAATTCTTCAATGGTAAATGAAAGTATCCAACCCCTAAAGGAAGTAAAGTGCGATATCAGAACATCTATCTGAACTTGATTGTCAAACACTACCTTGTACAGTTTTGTTGTACCCGGATGGCGTAGCCGTCGAATGCAACGAGAAGAGAGAACGATAAACACAGCTAACATGCTTGGGGTTATTATTAATTGCAATGACTGTTAGAACACTTTGTTCTGTGGAAACAACTATCCCTCTTTTGTAAAATCAGTTCAAAGGTATTGTTATGGGGGAAGAATAAGAAAAGATTCCATTGTTATCGGATCCTCCCATTCTTGTTCGATTGTTATTATACCGATCAATAGATTTCAGTCTTTTGCAATTCAAAAGATTTCAATTGTTGGTTGCCATTTGAATGGTTTTTATTATATTCCATTATTGTTCACTCAACTGTTGTCGAATGGACTGTTTAAATTTCATTCTTTCTAAGAGCATTGTCTCCACACTACTATAATATAAATAAATTATTGTAGTACAATAAATAAAGGCATGTTTTTCCTTTGTTGTTCTGATTAACAACGTTTATGCCCTCCACGACCAGGAATCGAACAGGGAGCAGCAATATATTCGTATTTAGAGGTAAAGTTTCGATACAATTTGAAGTATTCGATAGTTTACTTAAATATGTGTAACTTTTCTCTATGCTCACTCTAACATACAAGTATATTTCTTACCATTTTCGAAGCAATCCCTACTGCCTTCAAATATTCCTCACTTTGTTTTTAGGTATTTATGATCAAACGTCTGCCAACGGCCATATTATGGTCGATTCTCCCGTTCTCATGCGATCACCAAAGATAAGCACATTCGGATCTGCTCAGTAGTTGGGAGAGTGACCACTTAGGAACACCACATGCTATATGGCCGCTTATACTTTTTATACTTTTATTTGCAAGAAAGAGGGTTGTTTTTACACATTTCCGATTTATCATAGATGAATCCTAGCAAAATATACATATAAGTGAGAAAAAAAAAGTGTAATTAGGAAGGCAATAAAGTTGGATGGAATGTTATTGAATTCAAGTGAGTATGAATGGTCCGAGATAGTTGTGAAAAGTACCCCCTTTGATATTTATTCGCAGGCAGCCAGTAAAATGGGGTTTTGACATTCAACAACAATTCTTCAATGGTAAATGAAAGTATCCAACCCCTAAAGGAAGTAAAGTGCGATATCAGAACATCTATCTGAACTTGATTGTCAAACACTACCTTGTACAGTTTTGTTGTACCCGGATGGCGTAGCCGTCGAATGCAACGAGAAGAGAGAACGATAAACACAGCTAACATGTTTGGGGTAATTATTAATTGCAATGACTGTTAGAACACTTTGTTCTGTGGAAACAACTATCCCTCTTTTGTAAAATCAGTTCAAAGGTATTGTTATGGGGGAAGAATAAGAAAAGATTCCATTGTTATCGGATCCTCCCATTCTTGTTCGATTGTTATTATACCGATCAATAGATTTCAGTCTTTTGCAATTCAAAAGATTTCAATTGTTGGTTGCCATTTGAATGGTTTTTATTATATTCCATTATTGTTCACTCAACTGTTGTCGAATGGACTGTTTAAATTTCATTCTTTCTAAGAGCATTGTCTCCACACTACTATAATATAAATAAATTGTTGTAGTACAACAAATAAGGGCATGTTTTTCCTTTGTTGTTCTGATTAACAACGTTTATGCCCTCCACGACCAGGAATCGAACAGGGAGCAGCAATATACTCGTATTTAGAGGTAAAGTTTCGATACAATTTGAAGTATTCGATAGTTTACTTAAATATGTGTAACTTTTCTCTATGCTCACTCTAACATACAAGTATATTTCTTACCATTTTCGAAGCAATCCCTACTGCCTTCAAATATTCCTCACTTTGTTTTTAGGTATTTATGATCAAACGTCTGCCAACGGCCAAAATATGGTCGATTCTCCCGTTCTCATGCGATCACCAAAGATAAGCACATTCGGATCTGCTCAGTACTTGGGAGAGTGACCACTTAGGAACACCACGTGCTATATGGCCGCTTATACTTTTTATATCTTTATTTGCAAGAAAAAGGGGTGTTTTTACACATTTCCGATTTATCATAGATGAATCCTAGGAAAATATACATATAAGTGAGAAAAAAAACTGTAATTAGGAAGGCAATAAATTTGGATTTAATGTTATTGAATTCAAGTAAGTATGAATAGTTCGAGATAGTTGTGAAAAGTACCCCCTTTGATTTTTATTCGCAGGCAGCCAGTAAAATGGGGTTTTGACATTCAACAACAATTCTTCAATGGTAAATGAAAGTATCCAACCCCTAAAGGAAGTAAAGTGCGATATCAGAACATCTATCTGAACTTGATTGTCAAACACTACCTTGTACAGTTTTGTTGTACCCGGATGGCGTAGCCGTCGAATGCAACGAGAAGAGAGAACGATAAACACAGCTAACATGCTTGGGGTTATTATTAATTGCAATGACTGTTAGAACACTTTGTTCTGTGGAAACAACTATCCCTCTTTTGTAAAATCAGTTCAAAGGTATTGTTATGGGGGAAGAATAAGAAAAGATTCCATTGTTATCGGATCCTCCCATTCTTGTTCGATTGTTATTATACCGATCAATAGATTTCAGTCTTTTGCAATTCAAAAGATTTCAATTGTTGGTTGCCATTTGAATGGTTTTTATTATATTCCATTATTGTTCACTCAACTGTTGTCGAATGGACTGTTTAAATTTCATTCTTTCTAAGAGCATTGTCTCCACACTACTATAATATAAATAAATTGTTGTAGTACAATAAATAAAGGCATGTTTTTCCTTTGTTGTTCTGATTAACAACGTTTATGCCCTCCACGACCAGGAATCGAACAGGGAGCAGCAATATACTCGTATTTAGAGGTAAAGTTTCGATACAATTTGAAGTATTCGATAGTTTACTTAAATATGTGTAACTTTTCTCTATGCTCACTCTAACATACAAGTATATTTCTTACCATTTTCGAAGCAATCCCTACTGCCTTCAAATATTCCTCACTTTGTTTTTAGGTATTTATGATCAAACGTCTGCCAACGGCCATATTATGGTCGATTCTCCCGTTCTCATGCGATCACCAAAGATAAGCACATTCGGATCTGCTCAGTAGTTGGGAGAGTGACCACTTAGGAACACCACATGGTATATGGCCGCTTATACTTTTTATACTTTTATTTGCAAGAAAGAGGGTTGTTTTTACACATTTCCGATTTATCATAGATGAATCCTAGCAAAATATACATATAAGTGAGAAAAAAAAAGTGTAATTAGGAAGGCAATAAAGTTGGATGGAATGTTATTGAATTCAAGTGAGTATGAATGGTCCGAGATAGTTGTGAAAAGTACCCCCTTTGATATTTATTCGCAGGCAGCCAGTAAAATGGGGTTTTGACATTCAACAACAATTCTTCAATGGTAAATGAAAGTATCCAACCCCTAAAGGAAGTAAAGTGCGATATCAGAACATCTATCTGAACTTGATTGTCAAACACTACCTTGTACAGTTTTGTTGTACCCGGATGGCGTAGCCGTCGAATGCAACGAGAAGAGAGAACGATAAACACAGCTAACATGTTTGGGGTAATTATTAATTGCAATGACTGTTAGAACACTTTGTTCTGTGGAAACAACTATCCCTCTTTTGTAAAATCAGTTCAAAGGTATTGTTATGGGGGAAGAATAAGAAAAGATTCCATTGTTATCGGATCCTCCCATTCTTGTTCGATTGTTATTATACCGATCAATAGATTTCAGTCTTTTGCAATTCAAAAGATTTCAATTGTTGGTTGCCATTTGAATGGTTTTTATTATATTCCATTATTGTTCACTCAACTGTTGTCGAATGGACTGTTTAAATTTCATTCTTTCTAAGAGCATTGTCTCCACACTACTATAATATAAATAAATTGTTGTAGTACAACAAATAAGGGCATGTTTTTCCTTTGTTGTTCTGATTAACAACGTTTATGCCCTCCACGACCAGGAATCGAACAGGGAGCAGCAATATACTCGTATTTAGAGGTAAAGTTTCGATACAATTTGAAGTATTCGATAGTTTACTTAAATATGTGTAACTTTTCTCTATGCTCACTCTAACATACAAGTATATTTCTTACCATTTTCGAAGCAATCCCTACTGCCTTCAAATATTCCTCACTTTGTTTTTAGGTATTTATGATCAAACGTCTGCCAACGGCCAAAATATGGTCGATTCTCCCGTTCTCATGCGATCACCAAAGATAAGCACATTCGGATCTGCTCAGTACTTGGGAGAGTGACCACTTAGGAACACCACGTGCTATATGGCCGCTTATACTTTTTATATCTTTATTTGCAAGAAAAAGGGGTGTTTTTACACATTTCCGATTTATCATAGATGAATCCTAGGAAAATATACATATAAGTGAGAAAAAAAACTGTAATTAGGAAGGCAATAAATTTGGATTTAATGTTATTGAATTCAAGTAAGTATGAATAGTTCGAGATAGTTGTGAAAAGTACCCCCTTTGATTTTTATTCGCAGGCAGCCAGTAAAATGGGGTTTTGACATTCAACAACAATTCTTCAATGGTAAATGAAAGTATCCAACCCCTAAAGGAAGTAAAGTGCGATATCAGAACATCTATCTGAACTTGATTGTCAAACACTACCTTGTACAGTTTTGTTGTACCCGGATGGCGTAGCCGTCGAATGCAACGAGAAGAGAGAACGATAAACACAGCTAACATGCTTGGGGTTATTATTAATTGCAATGACTGTTAGAACACTTTGTTCTGTGGGAACAACTATCCCTCTTTTGTAAAATCAGTTCAAAGGTATTGTTATGGGGGAAGAATAAGAAAAGATTCCATTGTTATCGGATCCTCCCATTCTTGTTCGATTGTTATTATACCGATCAATAGATTTCAGTCTTTTGCAATTCAAAAGATTTCAATTGTTGGTTGCCATTTGAATGGTTTTTATTATATTCCATTATTGTTCACTCAACTGTTGTCGAATGGACTGTTTAAATTTCATTCTTTCTAAGAGCATTGTCTCCACACTACTATAATATAAATAAATTGTTGTAGTACAATAAATAAAGGCATGTTTTTCCTTTGTTGTTCTGATTAACAACGTTTATGCCCTCCACGACCAGGAATCGAACAGGGAGCAGCAATATACTCGTATTTAGAGGTAAAGTTTCGATACAATTTGAAGTATTCGATAGTTTACTTAAATATGTGTAACTTTTCTCGATGCTCACTCTAACATACAAGTATATTTCTTACCATTTTCGAAGCAATCCCTACTGCCCTCAAATATTCCTCACTTTGTTTTTAGGTATTTATGATCAAACGTCTGCCAACGGCCATATTATGGTCGATTCTCCCGTTCTCATGCGATCACCAAAGATAAGCACATTCGGATCTGCTCAGTAGTTGGGAGAGTGACCACTTAGGAACACCACATGCTATATGGCCGCTTATACTTTTTATACTTTTATTTGCAAGAAAGAGGGTTGTTTTTACACATTTCCGATTTATCATAGATGATTCCTAGCAAAATATACATATAAGTGAGAAAAAAAAAGTGTAATTAGGAAGGCAATAAAGTTGGATGGAATGTTATTGAATTCAAGTGAGTATGAATGGTCCGAGATAGTTGTGAAAAGTACCCCCTTTGATATTTATTCGCAGGCAGCCAGTAAAATGGGGTTTTGACATTCAACAACAATTCTTCAATGGTAAATGAAAGTATCCAACCCCTAAAGGAAGTAAAGTGCGATATCAGAACATCTATCTGAACTTGATTGTCAAACACTACCTTGTACAGTTTTGTTGTACCCGGATGGCGTAGCCGTCGAATGCAACGAGAAGAGAGAACGATAAACACAGCTAACATGTTTGGGGTAATTATTAATTGCAATGACTGTTAGAACACTTTGTTCTGTGGAAACAACTATCCCTCTTTTGTAAAATCAGTTCAAAGGTATTGTTATGGGGGAAGAATAAGAAAAGATTCCATTGTTATCGGATCCTCCCATTCTTGTTCGATTGTTATTATACCGATCAATAGATTTCAGTCTTTTGCAATTCAAAAGATTTCAATTGTTGGTTGCCATTTGAATGGTTTTTATTATATTCCATTATTGTTCACTCAACTGTTGTCGAATGGACTGTTTAAATTTCATTCTTTCTAAGAGCATTGTCTCCACACTACTATAATATAAATAAATTGTTGTAGTACAACAAATAAGGGCATGTTTTTCCTTTGTTGTTCTGATTAACAACGTTTATGCCCTCCACGACCAGGAATCGAACAGGGAGCAGCAATATACTCGTATTTAGAGGTAAAGTTTCGATACAATTTGAAGTATTCGATAGTTTACTTAAATATGTGTAACTTTTCTCTATGCTCACTCTAACATACAAGTATATTTCTTACCATTTTCGAAGCAATCCCTACTGCCTTCAAATATTCCTCACTTTGTTTTTAGGTATTTATGATCAAACGTCTGCCAACGGCCAAAATATGGTCGATTCTCCCGTTCTCATGCGATCACCAAAGATAAGCACATTCGGATCTGCTCAGTACTTGGGAGAGTGACCACTTAGGAACACCACGTGCTATATGGCCGCTTATACTTTTTATATCTTTATTTGCAAGAAAAAGGGGTGTTTTTACACATTTCCGATTTATCATAGATGAATCCTAGGAAAATATACATATAAGTGAGAAAAAAAACTGTAATTAGGAAGGCAATAAATTTGGATTTAATGTTATTGAATTCAAGTAAGTATGAATAGTTCGAGATAGTTGTGAAAAGTACCCCCTTTGATTTTTATTCGCAGGCAGCCAGTAAAATGGGGTTTTGACATTCAACAACAATTCTTCAATGGTAAATGAAAGTATCCAACCCCTAAAGGAAGTAAAGTGCGATATCAGAATATCTATCTGAACTTGATTGTCAAACACTACCTTGTACAGTTTTGTTGTACCCGGATGGCGTAGCCGTCGAATGCAACGAGAAGAGAGAACGATAAACACAGCTAACATGCTTGGGGTTATTATTAATTGCAATGACTGTTAGAACACTTTGTTCTGTGGAAACAACTATCCCTCTTTTGTAAAATCAGTTCAAAGGTATTGTTATGGGGGAAGAATAAGAAAAGATTCCATTGTTATCGGATCCTCCCATTCTTGTTCGATTGTTATTATACCGATCAATAGATTTCAGTCTTTTGCAATTCAAAAGATTTCAATTGTTGGTTGCCATTTGAATGGTTTTTATTATATTCCATTATTGTTCACTCAACTGTTGTCGAATGGACTGTTTAAATTTCATTCTTTCTAAGAGCATTGTCTCCACACTACTATAATATAAATAAATTGTTGTAGTACAATAAATAAAGGCATGTTTATCCTTTGTTGTTCTGATTAACAACGTTTATGCCCTCCACGACCAGGAATCGAACAGGGAGCAGCAATATACTCGTATTTAGAGGTAAAGTTTCGATACAATTTGAAGTATTCGATAGTTTACTTAAATATGTGTAACTTTTCTCTATGCTCACTCTAACATACAAGTATATTTCTTACCATTTTCGAAGCAATCCCTACTGCCCTCAAATATTCCTCACTTTGTTTTTAGGTATTTATGATCAAACGTCTGCCAACGGCCATATTATGGTCGATTCTCCCGTTCTCATGCGATCACCAAAGATAAGCACATTCGGATCTGCTCAGTAGTTGGGAGAGTGACCACTTAGGAACACCACATGCTATATGGCCGCTTATACTTTTTATACTTTTATTTGCAAGAAAGAGGGTTGTTTTTACACATTTCCGATTTATCATAGATGATTCCTAGCAAAATATACATATAAGTGAGAAAAAAAAAGTGTAATTAGGAAGGCAATAAAGTTGGATGGAATGTTATTGAATTCAAGTGAGTATGAATGGTCCGAGATAGTTGTGAAAAGTACCCCCTTTGATATTTATTCGCAGGCAGCCAGTAAAATGGGGTTTTGACATTCAACAACAATTCTTCAATGGTAAATGAAAGTATCCAACCCCTAAAGGAAGTAAAGTGCGATATCAGAACATCTATCTGAACTTGATTGTCAAACACTACCTTGTACAGTTTTGTTGTACCCGGATGGCGTAGCCGTCGAATGCAACGAGAAGAGAGAACGATAAACACAGCTAACATGTTTGGGGTAATTATTAATTGCAATGACTGTTAGAACACTTTGTTCTGTGGAAACAACTATCCCTCTTTTGTAAAATCAGTTCAAAGGTATTGTTATGGGGGAAGAATAAGAAAAGATTCCATTGTTATCGGATCCTCCCATTCTTGTTCGATTGTTATTATACCGATCAATAGATTTCAGTCTTTTGCAATTCAAAAGATTTCAATTGTTGGTTGCCATTTGAATGGTTTTTATTATATTCCATTATTGTTCACTCAACTGTTGTCGAATGGACTGTTTAAATTTCATTCTTTCTAAGAGCATTGTCTCCACACTACTATAATATAAATAAATTGTTGTAGTACAACAAATAAGGGCATGTTTTTCCTTTGTTGTTCTGATTAACAACGTTTATGCCCTCCACGACCAGGAATCGAACAGGGAGCAGCAATATACTCGTATTTAGAGGTAAAGTTTCGATACAATTTGAAGTATTCGATAGTTTACTTAAATATGTGTAACTTTTCTCTATGCTCACTCTAACATACAAGTATATTTCTTACCATTTTCGAAGCAATCCCTACTGCCTTCAAATATTCCTCACTTTGTTTTTAGGTATTTATGATCAAACGTCTGCCAACGGCCAAAATATGGTCGATTCTCCCGTTCTCATGCGATCACCAAAGATAAGCACATTCGGATCTGCTCAGTACTTGGGAGAGTGACCATTTAGGAACACCACGTGCTATATGGCCGCTTATACTTTTTATATCTTTATTTGCAAGAAAAAGGGGTGTTTTTACACATTTCCGATTTATCATAGATGAATCCTAGGAAAATATACATATAAGTGAGAAAAAAAACTGTAATTAGGAAGGCAATAAATTTGGATTTAATGTTATTGAATTCAAGTAAGTATGAATAGTTCGAGATAGTTGTGAAAAGTACCCCCTTTGATTTTTATTCGCAGGCAGCCAGTAAAATGGGGTTTTGACATTCAACAACAATTCTTCAATGGTAAATGAAAGTATCCAACCCCTAAAGGAAGTAAAGTGCGATATCAGAATATCTATCTGAACTTGATTGTCAAACACTACCTTGTACAGTTTTGTTGTACCCGGATGGCGTAGCCGTCGAATGCAACGAGAAGAGAGAACGATAAACACAGCTAACATGCTTGGGGTTATTATTAATTGCAATGACTGTTAGAACACTTTGTTCTGTGGAAACAACTATCCCTCTTTTGTAAAATCAGTTCAAAGGTATTGTTATGGGGGAAGAATAAGAAAAGATTCCATTGTTATCGGATCCTCCCATTCTTGTTCGATTGTTATTATACCGATCAATAGATTTCAGTCTTTTGCAATTCAAAAGATTTCAATTGTTGGTTGCCATTTGAATGGTTTTTATTATATTCCATTATTGTTCACTCAACTGTTGTCGAATGGACTGTTTAAATTTCATTCTTTCTAAGAGCATTGTCTCCACACTACTATAATATAAATAAATTGTTGTAGTACAATAAATAAAGGCATGTTTATCCTTTGTTGTTCTGATTAACAACGTTTATGCCCTCCACGACCAGGAATCGAACAGGGAGCAGCAATATACTCGTATTTAGAGGTAAAGTTTCGATACAATTTGAAGTATTCGATAGTTTACTTAAATATGTGTAACTTTTCTCTATGCTCACTCTAACATACAAGTATATTTCTTACCATTTTCGAAGCAATCCCTACTGCCCTCAAATATTCCTCACTTTGTTTTTAGGTATTTATGATCAAACGTCTGCCAACGGCCATATTATGGTCGATTCTCCCGTTCTCATGCGATCACCAAAGATAAGCACATTCGGATCTGCTCAGTAGTTGGGAGAGTGACCACTTAGGAACACCACATGCTATATGGCCGCTTATACTTTTTATACTTTTATTTGCAAGAAAGAGGGTTGTTTTTACACATTTCCGATTTATCATAGATGATTCCTAGCAAAATATACATATAAGTGAGAAAAAAAAAGTGTAATTAGGAAGGCAATAAAGTTGGATGGAATGTTATTGAATTCAAGTGAGTATGAATGGTCCGAGATAGTTGTGAAAAGTACCCCCTTTGATATTTATTCGCAGGCAGCCAGTAAAATGGGGTTTTGACATTCAACAACAATTCTTCAATGGTAAATGAAAGTATCCAACCCCTAAAGGAAGTAAAGTGCGATATCAGAACATCTATCTGAACTTGATTGTCAAACACTACCTTGTACAGTTTTGTTGTACCCGGATGGCGTAGCCGTCGAATGCAACGAGAAGAGAGAACGATAAACACAGCTAACATGTTTGGGGTAATTATTAATTGCAATGACTGTTAGAACACTTTGTTCTGTGGAAACAACTATCCCTCTTTTGTAAAATCAGTTCAAAGGTATTGTTATGGGGGAAGAATAAGAAAAGATTCCATTGTTATCGGATCCTCCCATTCTTGTTCGATTGTTATTATACCGATCAATAGATTTCAGTCTTTTGCAATTCAAAAGATTTCAATTGTTGGTTGCCATTTGAATGGTTTTTATTATATTCCATTATTGTTCACTCAACTGTTGTCGAATGGACTGTTTAAATTTCATTCTTTCTAAGAGCATTGTCTCCACACTACTATAATATAAATAAATTGTTGTAGTACAACAAATAAGGGCATGTTTTTCCTTTGTTGTTCTGATTAACAACGTTTATGCCCTCCACGACCAGGAATCGAACAGGGAGCAGCAATATACTCGTATTTAGAGGTAAAGTTTCGATACAATTTGAAGTATTCGATAGTTTACTTAAATATGTGTAACTTTTCTCTATGCTCACTCTAACATACAAGTATATTTCTTACCATTTTCGAAGCAATCCCTACTGCCTTCAAATATTCCTCACTTTGTTTTTAGGTATTTATGATCAAACGTCTGCCAACGGCCAAAATATGGTCGATTCTCCCGTTCTCATGCGATCACCAAAGATAAGCACATTCGGATCTGCTCAGTACTTGGGAGAGTGACCACTTAGGAACACCACGTGCTATATGGCCGCTTATACTTTTTATATCTTTATTTGCAAGAAAAAGGGGTGTTTTTACACATTTCCGATTTATCATAGATGAATCCTAGGAAAATATACATATAAGTGAGAAAAAAAACTGTAATTAGGAAGGCAATAAATTTGGATTTAATGTTATTGAATTCAAGTAAGTATGAATAGTTCGAGATAGTTGTGAAAAGTACCCCCTTTGATTTTTATTCGCAGGCAGCCAGTAAAATGGGGTTTTGACATTCAACAACAATTCTTCAATGGTAAATGAAAGTATCCAACCCCTAAAGGAAGTAAAGTGCGATATCAGAATATCTATCTGAACTTGATTGTCAAACACTACCTTGTACAGTTTTGTTGTACCCGGATGGCGTAGCCGTCGAATGCAACGAGAAGAGAGAACGATAAACACAGCTAACATGCTTGGGGTTATTATTAATTGCAATGACTGTTAGAACACTTTGTTCTGTGGAAACAACTATCCCTCTTTTGTAAAATCAGTTCAAAGGTATTGTTATGGGGGAAGAATAAGAAAAGATTCCATTGTTATCGGATCCTCCCATTCTTGTTCGATTGTTATTATACCGATCAATAGATTTCAGTCTTTTGCAATTCAAAAGATTTCAATTGTTGGTTGCCATTTGAATGGTTTTTATTATATTCCATTATTGTTCACTCAACTGTTGTCGAATGGACTGTTTAAATTTCATTCTTTCTAAGAGCATTGTCTCCACACTACTATAATATAAATAAATTGTTGTAGTACAATAAATAAAGGCATGTTTATCCTTTGCTGTTCTGATTAACAACGTTTATGCCCTCCACGACCAGGAATCGAACAGGGAGCAGCAATATACTCGTATTTAGAGGTAAAGTTTCGATACAATTTGAAGTATTCGATAGTTTACTTAAATATGTGTAACTTTTCTCTATGCTCACTCTAACATACAAGTATATTTCTTACCATTTTCGAAGCAATCCCTACTGCCCTCAAATATTCCTCACTTTGTTTTTAGGTATTTATGATCAAACGTCTGCCAACGGCCATATTATGGTCGATTCTCCCGTTCTCATGCGATCACCAAAGATAAGCACATTCGGATCTGCTCAGTAGTTGGGAGAGTGACCACTTAGGAACACCACATGCTATATGGCCGCTTATACTTTTTATACTTTTATTTGCAAGAAAGAGGGTTGTTTTTACACATTTCCGATTTATCATAGATGATTCCTAGCAAAATATACATATAAGTGAGAAAAAAAAAGTGTAATTAGGAAGGCAATAAAGTTGGATGGAATGTTATTGAATTCAAGTGAGTATGAATGGTCCGAGATAGTTGTGAAAAGTACCCCCTTTGATATTTATTCGCAGGCAGCCAGTAAAATGGGGTTTTGACATTCAACAACAATTCTTCAATGGTAAATGAAAGTATCCAACCCCTAAAGGAAGTAAAGTGCGATATCAGAACATCTATCTGAACTTGATTGTCAAACACTACCTTGTACAGTTTTGTTGTACCCGGATGGCGTAGCCGTCGAATGCAACGAGAAGAGAGAACGATAAACACAGCTAACATGTTTGGGGTAATTATTAATTGCAATGACTGTTAGAACACTTTGTTCTGTGGAAACAACTATCCCTCTTTTGTAAAATCAGTTCAAAGGTATTGTTATGGGGGAAGAATAAGAAAAGATTCCATTGTTATCGGATCCTCCCATTCTTGTTCGATTGTTATTATACCGATCAATAGATTTCAGTCTTTTGCAATTCAAAAGATTTCAATTGTTGGTTGCCATTTGAATGGTTTTTATTATATTCCATTATTGTTCACTCAACTGTTGTCGAATGGACTGTTTAAATTTCATTCTTTCTAAGAGCATTGTCTCCACACTACTATAATATAAATAAATTGTTGTAGTACAACAAATAAGGGCATGTTTTTCCTTTGTTGTTCTGATTAACAACGTTTATGCCCTCCACGACCAGGAATCGAACAGGGAGCAGCAATATACTCGTATTTAGAGGTAAAGTTTCGATACAATTTGAAGTATTCGATAGTTTACTTAAATATGTGTAACTTTTCTCTATGCTCACTCTAACATACAAGTATATTTCTTACCATTTTCGAAGCAATCCCTACTGCCTTCAAATATTCCTCACTTTGTTTTTAGGTATTTATGATCAAACGTCTGCCAACGGCCAAAATATGGTCGATTCTCCCGTTCTCATGCGATCACCAAAGATAAGCACATTCGGATCTGCTCAGTACTTGGGAGAGTGACCACTTAGGAACACCACGTGCTATATGGCCGCTTATACTTTTTATATCTTTATTTGCAAGAAAAAGGGGTGTTTTTACACATTTCCGATTTATCATAGATGAATCCTAGGAAAATATACATATAAGTGAGAAAAAAAACTGTAATTAGGAAGGCAATAAATTTGGATTTAATGTTATTGAATTCAAGTAAGTATGAATAGTTCGAGATAGTTGTGAAAAGTATACCCTTTGATTTTTATTCGCAGGCAGCCAGTAAAATGGGGTTTTGACATTCAACAACAATTCTTCAATGGTAAATGAAAGTATCCAACCCCTAAAGGAAGTAAAGTGCGATATCAGAACATCTATCTGAACTTGATTGTCAAACACTACCTTGTACAGTTTTGTTGTACCCGGATGGCGTAGCCGTCGAATGCAACGAGAAGAGAGAACGATAAACACAGCTAACATGCTTGGGGTTATTATTAATTGCAATGACTGTTAGAACACTTTGTTCTGTGGAAACAACTATCCCTCTTTTGTAAAATCAGTTCAAAGGTATTGTTATGGGGGAAGAATAAGAAAAGATTCCATTGTTATCGGATCCTCCCATTCTTGTTCGATTGTTATTATACCGATCAATAGATTTCAGTCTTTTGCAATTCAAAAGATTTCAATTGTTGGTTGCCATTTGAATGGTTTTTATTATATTCCATTATTGTTCACTCAACTGTTGTCGAATGGACTGTTTAAATTTCATTCTTTCTAAGAGCATTGTCTCCACACTACTATAATATAAATAAATTGTTGTAGTACAATAAATAAAGGCATGTTTATCCTTTGTTGTTCTGATTAACAACGTTTATGCCCTCCACGACCAGGAATCGAACAGGGAGCAGCAATATACTCGTATTTAGAGGTAAAGTTTCGATACAATTTGAAGTATTCGATAGTTTACTTAAATATGTGTAACTTTTCTCTATGCTCACTCTAACATACAAGTATATTTCTTACCATTTTCGAAGCAATCCCTACTGCCCTCAAATATTCCTCACTTTGTTTTTAGGTATTTATGATCAAACGTCTGCCAACGGCCATATTATGGTCGATTCTCCCGTTCTCATGCGATCACCAAAGATAAGCACATTCGGATCTGCTCAGTAGTTGGGAGAGTGACCACTTAGGAACACCACATGCTATATGGCCGCTTATACTTTTTATACTTTTATTTGCAAGAAAGAGGGTTGTTTTTACACATTTCCGATTTATCATAGATGATTCCTAGCAAAATATACATATAAGTGAGAAAAAAAAAGTGTAATTAGGAAGGCAATAAAGTTGGATGGAATGTTATTGAATTCAAGTGAGTATGAATGGTCCGAGATAGTTGTGAAAAGTACCCCCTTTGATATTTATTCGCAGGCAGCCAGTAAAATGGGGTTTTGACATTCAACAACAATTCTTCAATGGTAAATGAAAGTATCCAACCCCTAAAGGAAGTAAAGTGCGATATCAGAACATCTATCTGAACTTGATTGTCAAACACTACCTTGTACAGTTTTGTTGTACCCGGATGGCGTAGCCGTCGAATGCAACGAGAAGAGAGAACGATAAACACAGCTAACATGTTTGGGGTAATTATTATTTGCAATGACTGTTAAAACACTTTGTTCTGTGGAAACAACTATCCCTCTTTTGTAAAATCAGTTCAAAGGTATTGTTATGGGGGAAGAATAAGAAAAGATTCCATTGTTATCGGATCCTCCCATTCTTGTTCGATTGTTATTATACCGATCAATAGATTTCAGTCTTTTGCAATTCAAAAGATTTCAATTGTTGGTTGCCATTTGAATGGTTTTTATTATATTCCATTATTGTTCACTCAACTGTTGTCGAATGGACTGTTTAAATTTCATTCTTTCTAAGAGCATTGTCTCCACACTACTATAATATAAATAAATTGTTGTAGTACAACAAATAAGGGCATGTTTTTCCTTTGTTGTTCTGATTAACAACGTTTATGCCCTCCACGACCAGGAATCGAACAGGGAGCAGCAATATACTCGTATTTAGAGGTAAAGTTTCGATACAATTTGAAGTATTCGATAGTTTACTTAAATATGTGTAACTTTTCTCTATGCTCACTCTAACATACAAGTATATTTCTTACCATTTTCGAAGCAATCCCTACTGCCTTCAAATATTCCTCACTTTGTTTTTAGGTATTTATGATCAAACGTCTGCCAACGGCCAAAATATGGTCGATTCTCCCGTTCTCATGCGATCACCAAAGATAAGCACATTCGGATCTGCTCAGTACTTGGGAGAGTGACCACTTAGGAACACCACGTGCTATATGGCCGCTTATACTTTTTATATCTTTATTTGCAAGAAAAAGGGGTGTTTTTACACATTTCCGATTTATCATAGATGAATCCTAGGAAAATATACATATAAGTGAGAAAAAAAACTGTAATTAGGAAGGCAATAAATTTGGATTTAATGTTATTGAATTCAAGTAAGTATGAATAGTTCGAGATAGTTGTGAAAAGTACCCCCTTTGATTTTTATTCGCAGGCAGCCAGTAAAATGGGGTTTTGACATTCAACAACAATTCTTCAATGGTAAATGAAAGTATCCAACCCCTAAAGGAAGTAAAGTGCGATATCAGAACATCTATCTGAACTTGATTGTCAAACACTACCTTGTACAGTTTTGTTGTACCCGGATGGCGTAGCCGTCGAATGCAACGAGAAGAGAGAACGATAAACACAGCTAACATGCTTGGGGTTATTATTAATTGCAATGACTGTTAGAACACTTTGTTCTGTGGAAACAACTATCCCTCTTTTGTAAAATCAGTTCAAAGGTATTGTTATGGGGGAAGAATAAGAAAAGATTCCATTGTTATCGGATCCTCCCATTCTTGTTCGATTGTTATTATACCGATCAATAGATTTCAGTCTTTTGCAATTCAAAAGATTTCAATTGTTGGTTGCCATTTGAATGGTTTTTATTATATTCCATTATTGTTCACTCAACTGTTGTCGAATGGACTGTTTAAATTTCATTCTTTCTAAGAGCATTGTCTCCACACTACTATAATATAAATAAATTGTTGTAGTACAACAAATAAGGGCATGTTTTTCCTTTGTTGTTCTGATTAACAACGTTTATGCCCTCCACGACCAGGAATCGAACAGGGAGCAGCAATATACTCGTATTTAGAGGTAAAGTTTCGATACAATTTGAAGTATTCGATAGTTTACTTAAATATGTGTAACTTTTCTCTATGCTCACTCTAACATACAAGTATATTTCTTACCATTTTCGAAGCAATCCCTACTGCCTTCAAATATTCCTCACTTTGTTTTTAGGTATTTATGATCAAACGTCTGCCAACGGCCAAAATATGGTCGATTCTCCCGTTCTCATGCGATCACCAAAGATAAGCACATTCGGATCTGCTCAGTACTTGGGAGAGTGACCACTTAGGAACACCACGTGCTATATGGCCGCTTATACTTTTTATATCTTTATTTGCAAGAAAAAGGGGTGTTTTTACACATTTCCGATTTATCATAGATGAATCCTAGGAAAATATACATATAAGTGAGAAAAAAAACTGTAATTAGGAAGGCAATAAATTTGGATTTAATGTTATTGAATTCAAGTAAGTATGAATAGTTCGAGATAGTTGTGAAAAGTACCCCCTTTGATTTTTATTCGCAGGCAGCCAGTAAAATGGGGTTTTGACATTCAACAACAATTCTTCAATGGTAAATGAAAGTATCCAACCCCTAAAGGAAGTAAAGTGCGATATCAGAACATCTATCTGAACTTGATTGTCAAACACTACCTTGTACAGTTTTGTTGTACCCGGATGGCGTAGCCGTCGAATGCAACGAGAAGAGAGAACGATAAACACAGCTAACATGCTTGGGGTTATTATTAATTGCAATGACTGTTAGAACACTTTGTTCTGTGGAAACAACTATCCCTCTTTTGTAAAATCAGTTCAAAGGTATTGTTATGGGGGAAGAATAAGAAAAGATTCCATTGTTATCGGATCCTCCCATTCTTGTTCGATTGTTATTATACCGATCAATAGATTTCAGTCTTTTGCAATTCAAAAGATTTCAATTGTTGGTTGCCATTTGAATGGTTTTTATTATATTCCATTATTGTTCACTCAACTGTTGTCGAATGGACTGTTTAAATTTCATTCTTTCTAAGAGCATTGTCTCCACACTACTATAATATAAATAAATTGTTGTAGTACAACAAATAAGGGCATGTTTTTCCTTTGTTGTTCTGATTAACAACGTTTATGCCCTCCACGACCAGGAATCGAACAGGGAGCAGCAATATACTCGTATTTAGAGGTAAAGTTTCGATACAATTTGAAGTATTCGATAGTTTACTTAAATATGTGTAACTTTTCTCTATGCTCACTCTAACATACAAGTATATTTCTTACCATTTTCGAAGCAATCCCTACTGCCTTCAAATATTCCTCACTTTGTTTTTAGGTATTTATGATCAAACGTCTGCCAACGGCCAAAATATGGTCGATTCTCCCGTTCTCATGCGATCACCAAAGATAAGCACATTCGGATCTGCTCAGTACTTGGGAGAGTGACCACTTAGGAACACCACGTGCTATATGGCCGCTTATACTTTTTATATCTTTATTTGCAAGAAAAAGGGGTGTTTTTACACATTTCCGATTTATCATAGATGAATCCTAGGAAAATATACATATAAGTGAGAAAAAAAACTGTAATTAGGAAGGCAATAAATTTGGATTTAATGTTATTGAATTCAAGTAAGTATGAATAGTTCGAGATAGTTGTGAAAAGTACCCCCTTTGATTTTTATTCGCAGGCAGCCAGTAAAATGGGGTTTTGACATTCAACAACAATTCTTCAATGGTAAATGAAAGTATCCAACCCCTAAAGGAAGTAAAGTGCGATATCAGAACATCTATCTGAACTTGATTGTCAAACACTACCTTGTACAGATTTGTTGTACCCGGATGGCGTAGCAGTCGAATGCAACGAGAAGAGAGAACGATAAACACAGCTAACATGCTTGGGGTTATTATTAATTGCAATGACTGTTAGAACACTTTGTTCTGTGGAAACAACTATCCCTCTTTTGTAAAATCAGTTCAAAGGTATTGTTATGGGGGAAGAATAAGAAAAGATTCCATTGTTATCGGATCCTCCCATTCTTGTTCGATTGTTATTATACCGATCAATAGATTTCAGTCTTTTGCAATTCAAAAGATTTCAATTGTTGGTTGCCATTTGAATGGTTTTTATTATATTCCATTATTGTTCACTCAACTGTTGTCGAATGGACTGTTTAAATTTCATTCTTTCTAAGAGCATTGTCTCCACACTACTATAATATAAATAAATTGTTGTAGTACAATAAATAAAGGCATGTTTATCCTTTGTTGTTCTGATTAACAACGTTTATGCCCTCCACGACCAGGAATCGAACAGGGAGCAGCAATATACTCGTATTTAGAGGTAAAGTTTCGATACAATTTGAAGTATTCGATAGTTTACTTAAATATGTGTAACTTTTCTCTATGCTCACTCTAACATACAAGTATATTTCTTACCATTTTCGAAGCAATCCCTACTGCCCTCAAATATTCCTCACTTTGTTTTTAGGTATTTATGATCAAACGTCTGCCAACGGCCATATTATGGTCGATTCTCCCGTTCTCATGCGATCACCAAAGATAAGCACATTCGGATCTGCTCAGTAGTTGGGAGAGTGACCACTTAGGAACACCACATGCTATATGGCCGCTTATACTTTTTATACTTTTATTTGCAAGAAAGAGGGTTGTTTTTATACATTTCCGATTTATCATAGATGATTCCTAGCAAAATATACATATAAGTGAGAAAAAAAAAGTGTAATTAGGAAGGCAATAAAGTTGGATGGAATGTTATTGAATTCAAGTGAGTATGAATGGTCCGAGATAGTTGTGAAAAGTACCCCCTTTGATATTTATTCGCAGGCAGCCAGTAAAATGGGGTTTTGACATTCAACAACAATTCTTCAATGGTAAATGAAAGTATCCAACCCCTAAAGGAAGTAAAGTGCGATATCAGAACATCTATCTGAACTTGATTGTCAAACACTACCTTGTACAGTTTTGTTGTACCCGGATGGCGTAGCCGTCGAATGCAACGAGAAGAGAGAACGATAAACACAGCTAACATGTTTGGGGTAATTATTAATTGCAATGACTGTTAGAACACTTTGTTCTGTGGAAACAACTATCCCTCTTTTGTAAAATCAGTTCAAAGGTATTGTTATGGGGGAAGAATAAGAAAAGATTCCATTGTTATCGGATCCTCCCATTCTTGTTCAATTGTTATTATACCGATCAATAGATTTCAGTCTTTTGCAATTCAAAAGATTTCAATTGTTGGTTGCCATTTGAATGGTTTTTATTATATTCCATTATTGTTCACTCAACTGTTGTCGAATGGACTGTTTAAATTTCATTCTTTCTAAGAGCATTGTCTCCACACTACTATAATATAAATAAATTGTTGTAGTACAACAAATAAGGGCATGTTTTTCCTTTGTTGTTCTGATTAACAACGTTTATGCCCTCCACGACCAGGAATCGAACAGGGAGCAGCAATATACTCGTATTTAGAGGTAAAGTTTCGATACAATTTGAAGTATTCGATAGTTTACTTAAATATGTGTAACTTTTCTCTATGCTCACTCTAACATACAAGTATATTTCTTACCATTTTCGAAGCAATCCCTACTGCCTTCAAATATTCCTCACTTTGTTTTTAGGTATTTATGATCAAACGTCTGCCAACGGCCAAAATATGGTCGATTCTCCCGTTCTCATGCGATCACCAAAGATAAGCACATTCGGATCTGCTCAGTACTTGGGAGAGTGACCACTTAGGAACACCACGTGCTATATGGCCGCTTATACTTTTTATATCTTTATTTGCAAGAAAAAGGGGTGTTTTTACACATTTCCGATTTATCATAGATGAATCCTAGCAAAATATACATATAAGTGAGAAAAAAAAAGTGTAATTAGGAAGGCAATAAAGTTGGATGGAATGTTATTGAATTCAAGTGAGTATGAATGGTCCGAGATAGTTGTGAAAAGTACCCCCTTTGATATTTATTCGCAGGCAGCCAGTAAAATGGGGTTTTGACATTCAACAACAATTCTTCAATGGTAAATGAAAGTATCCAACCCCTAAAGGAAGTAAAGTGCGATATCAGAACATCTATCTGAACTTGATTGTCAAACACTACCTTGTACAGTTTTGTTGTACCCGGATGGCGTAGCCGTCGAATGCAACGAGAAGAGAGAACGATAAACACAGCTAACATGTTTGGGGTAATTATTAATTGCAATGACTGTTAGAACACTTTGTTCTGTGGAAACAACTATCCCTCTTTTGTAAAATCAGTTCAAAGGTATTGTTATGGGGGAAGAATAAGAAAAGATTCCATTGTTATCGGATCCTCCCATTCTTGTTCGATTGTTATTATACCGATCAATAGATTTCAGTCTTTTGCAATTCAAAAGATTTCAATTGTTGGTTGCCATTTGAATGGTTTTTATTATATTCCATTATTGTTCACTCAACTGTTGTCGAATGGACTGTTTAAATTTCATTCTTTCTAAGAGCATTGTCTCCACACTACTATAATATAAATAAATTGTTGTAGTACAACAAATAAGGGCATGTTTTTCCTTTGTTGTTCTGATTAACAACGTTTATGCCCTCCACGACCAGGAATCGAACAGGGAGCAGCAATATACTCGTATTTAGAGGTAAAGTTTCGATACAATTTGAAGTATTCGATAGTTTACTTAAATATGTGTAACTTTTCTCTATGCTCACTCTAACATACAAGTATATTTCTTACCATTTTCGAAGCAATCCCTACTGCCTTCAAATATTCCTCACTTTGTTTTTAGGTATTTATGATCAAACGTCTGCCAACGGCCATATTATGGTCGATTCTCCCGTTCTCATGCGATCACCAAAGATAAGCACATTCGGATCTGCTCAGTAGTTGGGAGAGTGACCACTTAGGAACACCACATGCTATACGGCCGCTTATACTTTTTATACTTTTATTTGCAAGAAAGAGGGTTGTTTTTACACATTTCCGATTTATCATAGATGAATCCTAGCAAAATATACATATAAGTGAGAAAAAAAAAGTGTAATTAGGAAGGCAATAAAGTTGGATGGAATGTTATTGAATTCAAGTGAGTATGAATGGTCCGAGATAGTTGTGAAAAGTACCCCCTTTGATATTTATTCGCAGGCAGCCAGTAAAATGGGGTTTTGACATTCAACAACAATTCTTCAATGGTAAATGAAAGTATCCAACCCCTAAAGGAAGTAAAGTGCGATATCAGAACATCTATCTGAACTTGATTGTCAAACACTACCTTGTACAGTTTTGTTGTACCCGGATGGCGTAGCCGTCGAATGCAACGAGAAGAGAGAACGATAAACACAGCTAACATGTTTGGGGTAATTATTAATTGCAATGACTGTTAGAACACTTTGTTCTGTGGAAACAACTATCCCTCTTTTGTAAAATCAGTTCAAAGGTATTGTTATGGGGGAAGAATAAGAAAAGATTCCATTGTTATCGGATCCTCCCATTCTTGTTCGATTGTTATTATACCGATCAATAGATTTCAGTCTTTTGCAATTCAAAAGATTTCAATTGTTGGTTGCCATTTGAATGGTTTTTATTATATTCCATTATTGTTCACTCAACTGTTGTCGAATGGACTGTTTAAATTTCATTCTTTCTAAGAGCATTGTCTCCACACTACTATAATATAAATAAATTGTTGTAGTACAACAAATAAAGGCATGTTTTTCCTTTGTTGTTCTGATTAACAACGTTTATGCCCTCCACGACCAGGAATCGAACAGGGAGCAGCAATATACTCGTATTTAGAGGTAAAGTTTCGATACAATTTGAAGTATTCGATAGTTTACTTAAATATGTGTAACTTTTCTCTATGCTCACTCTAACATACAAGTATATTTCTTACCATTTTCGAAGCAATCCCTACTGCCTTCAAATGTTCCTCACTTTGTTTTTAGGTATTTATGATCAAACGTCTGCCAACGGCCATATTATGGTCGATTCTCCCGTTCTCATGCGATCACCAAAGATAAGCACATTCGGATCTGCTCAGTACTTGGGAGAGTGACCACTTAGGAACACCACGTGCTATATGGCCGCTTATACTTTTTATATCTTTATTTGCAAGAAAAAGGGGTGTTTTTACACATTTCCGATTTATCATAGATGAATCCTAGGAAAATATACATATAAGTGAGAAAAAAAAATGTAATTAGGAAGGCAATAAAGTTGGATGGAATGTTATTGAATTCAAGTAAGTATGAATAGTTCGAGATAGTTGTGAAAAGTACCCCCTTTGATATTTATTCGCAGGCAGCCAGTAAAATGGGGTTTTGACATTCAACAACAATTCTTCAATGGTAAATGAAAGTATCCAACCCCTAAAGGAAGTAAAGTGCGATATCAGAACATCTATCTGAACTTGATTGTCAAACACTACCTTGTACAGTTTTGTTGTACCCGGATGGCGTAGCCGTCGAATGCAACGAGAAGAGAGAACGATAAACACAGCTAACATGTTTGGGGTAATTATTAATTGCAATGACTGTTAGAACACTTTGTTCTGTGGAAACAACTATCCCTCTTTTGTAAAATCAGTTCAAAGGTATTGTTATGGGGGAAGAATAAAGAAAAGATTCCATTGTTATCGGATCCTCCCATTCTTGTTCGATTGTTATTATACCGATCAATAGATTTCAGTCTTTTGCAATTCAAAAGATTTCAATTGTTGGTTGCCATTTGAATGGTTTTTATTATATTCCATTATTGTTCACTCAACTGTTGTCGAATGGACTGTTTAAATTTCATTCTTTCTAAGAGCATTGTCTCCACACTACTATAATATAAATAAATTGTTGTAGTACAACAAATAAAGGCATGTTTTTCCTTTGTTGTTCTGATTAACAACGTTTATGCCCTCCACGACCAGGAATCGAACAGGGAGCAGCAATATACTCGTATTTAGAGGTAAAGTTTCGATACAATTTGAAGTATTCGATAGTTTACTTAAATATGTGTAACTTTTCTCTATGCTCACTCTAACATACAAGTATATTTCTTACCATTTTCGAAGCAATCCCTACTGCCTTCAAATGTTCCTCACTTTGTTTTTAGGTATTTATGATCAAACGTCTGCCAACGGCCATATTATGGTCGATTCTCCCGTTCTCATGCGATCACCAAAGATAAGCACATTCGGATCTGCTCAGTACTTGGAAGAGTGACCACTTAGGAACACCACGTGCTATATGGCCGCTTATACTTTTTATATCTTTATTTGCAAGAAAAAGGGGTGTTTTTACACATTTCCGATTTATCATAGATGAATCCTAGGAAAATATACATATAAGTGAGAAAAAAAAATGTAATTAGGAAGGCAATAAAGTTGGATGGAATGTTATTGAATTCAAGTAAGTATGAATAGTTCGAGATAGTTGTGAAAAGTACCCCCTTTGATATTTATTCGCAGGCAGCCAGTAAAATGGGGTTTTGACATTCAACAACAATTCTTCAATGGTAAATGAAAGTATCCAACCCCTAAAGGAAGTAAAGTGCGATATCAGAACATCTATCTGAACTTGATTGTCAAACACTACCTTGTACAGTTTTGTTGTACCCGGTTGGCGTAGCCGTCGAATGCAACGAGAAGAGAGAACGATAAACACAGCTAACATGCTTGGGGTTATTATTAATTGAAATGACTGTTAGAACACTTTGTTCTGTGGAAACAACTATCACTCTTTTGTAAAATCAGTTCAAAGGTATTGTTATGGGGGAAGAATAAGAAAAGATTCCATTGTTATCGGATCCTCCCATTCTTGTTCGATTGTTATTATACCGATCAATAGATTTCAGTCTTTTGCAATTCAAAAGATTTCAATTGTTGGTTGCCATTTGAATGGTTTTTATTGTATTCCATTATTGTTCACTCAACTGTTGTCGAATGGACTGTTTAAATTTCATTCTTTCTAAGAGCATTGTCTCCACACTACTATAATATAAATAAATTGTTGTAGTACAACAAATAAAGGCATGTTTTTCCTTTGTTGTTCTGATTAACAACGTTTATGCCCTCCACGACCAGGAATCGAACAGGGAGCAGCAATATACTCGTATTTAGAGGTAAAGTTTCGATACAATTTGAAGTATTCGATAGTTTACTTAAATATGTGTAACTTTTCTCTATGCTCACTCTAACATACAAGTATATTTCTTACCATTTTCGAAGCAATCCCTACTGCCTTCAAATGTTCCTCACTTTGTTTTTAGGTATTATGATCAAACGTCTGCCAACGGCCATATTATGGTCGATTCTCCCGTTCTCATGCGATCACCAAAGATAAGCACATTCGGATCTGCTCAGTAGTTGGGAGAGTGACCACTTAGGAACACCACATGCTATATGGCCGCTTATACTTTTTATATTTTTATTTGCAAGAAAGAGGGTTGTTTTTACACATTTCCGATTTATCATAGATGAATCCTAGCAAAATATACATATAAGTGAGAAAAAAAAAGTGTAATTAGGAAGGCAATAAAGTTGGATGGAATGTTATTGAATTCAACTGAGTATGAATGGTCCGAGATAGTTGTGAAAAGTACCCCCTTTGATATTTATTCGCAGGCAGCCAGTTAAATGGGGTTTTGACATTCAACAACAATTCTTCAATGGTAAATGAAAGTATCCAACCCCTAAAGGAAGTAAAGTGCGATATCAGAACATCTATCTGAACTTGATTGTCAAACACTACCTTGTACAGTTTTGTTGTACCCGGATGGCTTAGCCGTCAAATACAACGAGAAGAGAGAACGATAAACACAGCTAACATGCTTGGGGTTATTATTAATTGCAATGACTGTTAGAACACTTTGTTCTGTGGAAACAACTATCCCTCTTTTGTAAAATCAGTTCAAAGGTATTGTTATGGGGGAAGAATAAGAAAAGATTCCATTGTTATCGGATCCTCCCATTCTTGTTCGATTGTTATTATACCGATCAATAGATTTCAGTCTTTTGTAATTCAAAAGATTTCAATTGTTGGTTGCCATTTGAATGGTTTTTATTATATTCCATTATTGTTCACTCAACTGTTGTCGAATGGACTGTTTAAATTTCATTCTTTCTAAGAGCATTGTCTCCACACTACTATAATATAAATAAATTGTTGTAGTACAATAAATAAAGGCATGTTTTTCCTTTGTTGTTCTGATTAACAACGTTTATGCCCTCCACGACCAGGAATCGAACAGGGAGCAGCAATATACTCGTATTTAGAGGTAAAGTTTCGATACAATTTGAAGTATTCGATAGTTTACTTAAATATGTGTAACTTTTCTCTATGCTCACTCTAACATACAAGTATATTTCTTACCATTTTCGAAGCAATCCCTACTGCCTTCAAATATTCCTCACTTTGTTTTTAGGTATTTATGATCAAACGTCTGCCAACGGCCATATTATGGTCGATTCTCCCGTTCTCATGCGATCACCAAAGATAAGCACATTCGGATCTGCTCAGTAGTTGGGAGAGTGACCACTTAGGAACACCACATGCTATATGGCCGCTTATACTTTTTATACTTTTATTTGCAAGAAAGAGGGTTGTTTTTACACATTTCCGATTTATCATAGATGAATCCTAGCAAAATATACATATAAGTGAGAAAAAAAAAGTGTAATTAGGAAGGCAATAAAGTTGGATGGAATGTTATTGAATTCAAGTGAGTATGAATGGTCCGAGATAGTTGTGAAAAGTACCCCCTTTGATATTTATTCGCAGGCAGCCAGTAAAATGGGGTTTTGACATTCAACAACAATTCTTCAATGGTAAATGAAAGTATCCAACCCCTAAAGGAAGTAAAGTGCGATATCAGAACATCTATCTGAACTTGATTGTCAAACACTACCTTGTACAGTTTTGTTGTACCCGGATGGCGTAGCCGTCGAATGCAACGAGAAGAGAGAACGATAAACACAGCTAACATGCTTGGGGTTATTATTAATTGAAATGACTGTTAGAACACTTTGTTCTGTGGAAACAACTATCACTCTTTTGTAAAATCAGTTCAAAGGTATTGTTATGGGGGAAGAATAAGAAAAGATTCCATTGTTATCGGATCCTCCCATTCTTGTTCGATTGTTATTATACCGATCAATAGATTTCAGTCTTTTGCAATTCAAAAGATTTCAATTGTTGGTTGCCATTTGAATGGTTTTTATTGTATTCCATTATTGTTCACTCAACTGTTGTCGAATGGACTGTTTAAATTTCATTCTTTCTAAGAGCATTGTCTCCACACTACTATAATATAAATAAATTGTTGTAGTACAACAAATAAAGGCATGTTTTTCCTTTGTTGTTCTGATTAACAACGTTTATGCCCTCCACGACCAGGAATCGAACAGGGAGCAGCAATATACTCGTATTTAGAGGTAAAGTTTCGATACAATTTGAAGTATTCGATAGTTTACTTAAATATGTGTAACTTTTCTCTATGCTCACTCTAACATACAAGTATATTTCTTACCATTTTCGAAGCAATCCCTACTGCCTTCAAATGTTCCTCACTTTGTTTTTAGGTATTATGATCAAACGTCTGCCAACGGCCATATTATGGTCGATTCTCCCGTTCTCATGCGATCACCAAAGATAAGCACATTCGGATCTGCTCAGTAGTTGGGAGAGTGACCACTTAGGAACACCACATGCTATATGGCCGCTTATACTTTTTATATTTTTATTTGCAAGAAAGAGGGTTGTTTTTACACATTTCCGATTTATCATAGATGAATCCTAGCAAAATATACATATAAGTGAGAAAAAAAAAGTGTAATTAGGAAGGCAATAAAGTTGGATGGAATGTTATTGAATTCAACTGAGTATGAATGGTCCGAGATAGTTGTGAAAAGTACCCCCTTTGATATTTATTCGCAGGCAGCCAGTTAAATGGGGTTTTGACATTCAACAACAATTCTTCAATGGTAAATGAAAGTATCCAACCCCTAAAGGAAGTAAAGTGCGATATCAGAACATCTATCTGAACTTGATTGTCAAACACTACCTTGTACAGTTTTGTTGTACCCGGATGGCTTAGCCGTCAAATACAACGAGAAGAGAGAACGATAAACACAGCTAACATGCTTGGGGTTATTATTAATTGCAATGACTGTTAGAACACTTTGTTCTGTGGAAACAACTATCCCTCTTTTGTAAAATCAGTTCAAAGGTATTGTTATGGGGGAAGAATAAGAAAAGATTCCATTGTTATCGGATCCTCCCATTCTTGTTCGATTGTTATTATACCGATCAATAGATTTCAGTCTTTTGTAATTCAAAAGATTTCAATTGTTGGTTGCCATTTGAATGGTTTTTATTATATTCCATTATTGTTCACTCAACTGTTGTCGAATGGACTGTTTAAATTTCATTCTTTCTAAGAGCATTGTCTCCACACTACTATAATATAAATAAATTGTTGTAGTACAATAAATAAAGGCATGTTTTTCCTTTGTTGTTCTGATTAACAACGTTTATGCCCTCCACGACCAGGAATCGAACAGGGAGCAGCAATATACTCGTATTTAGAGGTAAAGTTTCGATACAATTTGAAGTATTCGATAGTTTACTTAAATATGTGTAACTTTTCTCTATGCTCACTCTAACATACAAGTATATTTCTTACCATTTTCGAAGCAATCCCTACTGCCTTCAAATATTCCTCACTTTGTTTTTAGGTATTTATGATCAAACGTCTGCCAACGGCCATATTATGGTCGATTCTCCCGTTCTCATGCGATCACCAAAGATAAGCACATTCGGATCTGCTCAGTAGTTGGGAGAGTGACCACTTAGGAACACCACATGCTATATGGCCGCTTATACTTTTTATACTTTTATTTGCAAGAAAGAGGGTTGTTTTTACACATTTCCGATTTATCATAGATGAATCCTAGCAAAATATACATATAAGTGAGAAAAAAAAAGTGTAATTAGGAAGGCAATAAAGTTGGATGGAATGTTATTGAATTCAAGTGAGTATGAATGGTCCGAGATAGTTGTGAAAAGTACCCCCTTTGATATTTATTCGCAGGCAGCCAGTAAAATGGGGTTTTGACATTCAACAACAATTCTTCAATGGTAAATGAAAGTATCCAACCCCTAAAGGAAGTAAAGTGCGATATCAGAACATCTATCTGAACTTGATTGTCAAACACTACCTTGTACAGTTTTGTTGTACCCGGATGGCGTAGCCGTCGAATGCAACGAGAAGAGAGAACGATAAACACAGCTAACATGTTTGGGGTAATTATTAATTGCAATGACTGTTAGAACACTTTGTTCTGTGGAAACAACTATCCCTCTTTTGTAAAATCAGTTCAAAGGTATTGTTATGGGGGAAGAATAAGAAAAGATTCCATTGTTATCGGATCCTCCCATTCTTGTTCGATTGTTATTATACCGATCAATAGATTTCAGTCTTTTGCAATTCAAAAGATTTCAATTGTTGGTTGCCATTTGAATGGTTTTTATTATATTCCATTATTGTTCACTCAACTGTTGTCGAATGGACTGTTTAAATTTCATTCTTTCTAAGAGCATTGTCTCCACACTACTATAATATAAATAAATTGTTGTAGTACAACAAATAAGGGCATGTTTTTCCTTTGTTGTTCTGATTAACAACGTTTATGCCCTCCACGACCAGGAATCGAACAGGGAGCAGCAATATACTCGTATTTAGAGGTAAAGTTTCGATACAATTTGAAGTATTCGATAGTTTACTTAAATATGTGTAACTTTTCTCTATGCTCACTCTAACATACAAGTATATTTCTTACCATTTTCGAAGCAATCCCTACTGCCTTCAAATATTCCTCACTTTGTTTTTAGGTATTTATGATCAAACGTCTGCCAACGGCCATATTATGGTCGATTCTCCCGTTCTCATGCGATCACCAAAGATAAGCACATTCGGATCTGCTCAGTAGTTGGGAGAGTGACCACTTAGGAACACCACATGCTATATGGCCGCTTATACTTTTTATACTTTTATTTGCAAGAAAGAGGGTTGTTTTTACACATTTCCGATTTATCATAGATGAATCCTAGCAAAATATACATATAAGTGAGAAAAAAAAAGTGTAATTAGGAAGGCAATAAAGTTGGATGGTATGTTATTGAATTCAAGTGAGTATGAATGG
Source organism: Metellina segmentata (assembly GCA_947359465.1). Taxonomy (NCBI): domain Eukaryota; kingdom Metazoa; phylum Arthropoda; class Arachnida; order Araneae; family Tetragnathidae; genus Metellina; species Metellina segmentata. The sequence continues at coordinate 100,557,869 of OX375879.1, forward strand.
TCCGAGATAGTTGTGAAAAGTACCCCCTTTGATATTTATTCGCAGGCAGCCAGTAAAATGGGGTTTTGACATTCAACAACAATTCTTCAATGGTAAATGAAAGTATCCAACCCCTAAAGGAAGTAAAGTGCGATATCAGAACATCTATCTGAACTTGATTGTCAAACACTACCTTGTACAGTTTTGTTGTACCCGGATGGCGTAGCCGTCGAATGCAACGAGAAGAGAGAACGATAAACACAGCTAACATGTTTGGGGTAATTATTAATTGCAATGACTGTTAGAACACTTTGTTCTGTGGAAACAACTATCCCTCTTTTGTAAAATCAGTTCAAAGGTATTGTTATGGGGGAAGAATAAGAAAAGATTCCATTGTTATCGGATCCTCCCATTCTTGTTCGATTGTTATTATACCGATCAATAGATTTCAGTCTTTTGCAATTCAAAAGATTTCAATTGTTGGTTGCCATTTGAATGGTTTTTATTATATTCCATTATTGTTCACTCAACTGTTGTCGAATGGACTGTTTAAATTTCATTCTTTCTAAGAGCATTGTCTCCACACTACTATAATATAAATAAATTGTTGTAGTACAACAAATAAGGGCATGTTTTTCCTTTGTTGTTCTGATTAACAACGTTTATGCCCTCCACGACCAGGAATCGAACAGGGAGCAGCAATATACTCGTATTTAGAGGTAAAGTTTCGATACAATTTGAAGTATTCGATAGTTTACTTAAATATGTGTAACTTTTCTCTATGCTCACTCTAACATACAAGTATATTTCTTACCATTTTCGAAGCAATCCCTACTGCCTTCAAATATTCCTCACTTTGTTTTTAGGTATTTATGATCAAACGTCTGCCAACGGCCAAAATATGGTCGATTCTCCCGTTCTCATGCGATCACCAAAGATAAGCACATTCGGATCTGCTCAGTACTTGGGAGAGTGACCACTTAGGAACACCACGTGCTATATGGCCGTTTATACTTTTTATATCTTTATTTGCAAGAAAAAGGGGTGTTTTTACACATTTCCGATTTATCATAGATGAATCCTAGGAAAATATACATATAAGTGAGAAAAAAAACTGTAATTAGGAAGGCAATAAATTTGGATTTAATGTTATTGAATTCAAGTAAGTATGAATAGTTCGAGATAGTTGTGAAAAGTACCCCCTTTGATTTTTATTCGCAGGCAGCCAGTAAAATGGGGTTTTGACATTCAACAACAATTCTTCAATGGTAAATGAAAGTATCCAACCCCTAAAGGAAGTAAAGTGCGATATCAGAACATCTATCTGAACTTGATTGTCAAACACTACCTTGTACAGTTTTGTTGTACCCGGATGGCGTAGCCGTCGAATGCAACGAGAAGAGAGAACGATAAACACAGCTAACATGCTTGGGGTTATTATTAATTGCAATGACTGTTAGAACACTTTGTTCTGTGGAAACAACTATCCCTCTTTTGTAAAATCAGTTCAAAGGTATTGTTATGGGGGAAGAATAAGAAAAGATTCCATTGTTATCGGATCCTCCCATTCTTGTTCGATTGTTATTATACCGATCAATAGATTTCAGTCTTTTGCAATTCAAAAGATTTCAATTGTTGGTTGCCATTTGAATGGTTTTTATTATATTCCATTATTGTTCACTCAACTGTTGTCGAATGGACTGTTTAAATTTCATTCTTTCTAAGAGCATTGTCTCCACACTACTATAATATAAATAAATTGTTGTAGTACAATAAATAAAGGCATGTTTTTCCTTTGTTGTTCTGATTAACAACGTTTATGCCCTCCACGACCAGGAATCGAACAGGGAGCAGCAATATACTCGTATTTAGAGGTAAAGTTTCGATACAATTTGAAGTATTCGATAGTTTACTTAAATATGTGTAACTTTTCTCTATGCTCACTCTAACATACAAGTATATTTCTTACCATTTTCGAAGCAATCCCTACTGCCTTCAAATATTCCTCACTTTGTTTTTAGGTATTTATGATCAAACGTCTGCCAACGGCCATATTATGGTCGATTCTCCCGTTCTCATGCGATCACCAAAGATAAGCACATTCGGATCTGCTCAGTAGTTGGGAGAGTGACCACTTAGGAACACCACATGCTATATGGCCGCTTATACTTTTTATACTTTTATTTGCAAGAAAGAGGGTTGTTTTTACACATTTCCGATTTATCATAGATGAATCCTAGCAAAATATACATATAAGTGAGAAAAAAAAAGTGTAATTAGGAAGGCAATAAAGTTGGATGGAATGTTATTGAATTCAAGTGAGTATGAATGGTCCGAGATAGTTGTGAAAAGTACCCCCTTTGATATTTATTCGCAGGCAGCCAGTAAAATGGGGTTTTGACATTCAACAACAATTCTTCAATGGTAAATGAAAGTATCCAACCCCTAAAGGAAGTAAAGTGCGATATCAGAACATCTATCTGAACTTGATTGTCAAACACTACCTTGTACAGTTTTGTTGTACCCGGATGGCGTAGCCGTCGAATGCAACGAGAAGAGAGAACGATAAACACAGCTAACATGTTTGGGGTAATTATTAATTGCAATGACTGTTAGAACACTTTGTTCTGTGGAAACAACTATCCCTCTTTTGTAAAATCAGTTCAAAGGTATTGTTATGGGGGAAGAATAAGAAAAGATTCCATTGTTATCGGATCCTCCCATTCTTGTTCGATTGTTATTATACCGATCAATAGATTTCAGTCTTTTGCAATTCAAAAGATTTCAATTGTTGGTTGCCATTTGAATGGTTTTTATTATATTCCATTATTGTTCACTCAACTGTTGTCGAATGGACTGTTTAAATTTCATTCTTTCTAAGAGCATTGTCTCCACACTACTATAATATAAATAAATTGTTGTAGTACAACAAATAAGGGCATGTTTATCCTTTGTTGTTCTGATTAACAACGTTTATGCCCTCCACGACCAGGAATCGAACAGGGAGCAGCAATATACTCGTATTTAGAGGTAAAGTTTCGATACAATTTGAAGTATTCGATAGTTTACTTAAATATGTGTAACTTTTCTCTATGCTCACTCTAACATACAAGTATATTTCTTACCATTTTCGAAGCAATCCCTACTGCCTTCAAATATTCCTCACTTTGTTTTTAGGTATTTATGATCAAACGTCTGCCAACGGCCAAAATATGGTCGATTCTCCCGTTCTCATGCGATCACCAAAGATAAGCACATTCGGATCTGCTCAGTACTTGGGAGAGTGACCACTTAGGAACACCACGTGCTATATGGCCGCTTATACTTTTTATATCTTTATTTGCAAGAAAAAGGGGTGTTTTTACACATTTCCGATTTATCATAGATGAATCCTAGGAAAATATACATATAAGTGAGAAAAAAAACTGTAATTAGGAAGGCAATAAATTTGGATTTAATGTTATTGAATTCAAGTAAGTATGAATAGTTCGAGATAGTTGTGAAAAGTACCCCCTTTGATTTTTATTCGCAGGCAGCCAGTAAAATGGGGTTTTGACATTCAACAACAATTCTTCAATGGTAAATGAAAGTATCCAACCCCTAAAGGAAGTAAAGTGCGATATCAGAACATCTATCTGAACTTGATTGTCAAACACTACCTTGTACAGTTTTGTTGTACCCGGATGGCGTAGCCGTCGAATGCAACGAGAAGAGAGAACGATAAACACAGCTAACATGCTTGGGGTTATTATTAATTGCAATGACTGTTAGAACACTTTGTTCTGTGGAAACAACTATCCCTCTTTTGTAAAATCAGTTCAAAGGTATTGTTATGGGGGAAGAATAAGAAAAGATTCCATTGTTATCGGATCCTCCCATTCTTGTTCGATTGTTATTATACCGATCAATAGATTTCAGTCTTTTGCAATTCAAAAGATTTCAATTGTTGGTTGCCATTTGAATGGTTTTTATTATATTCCATTATTGTTCACTCAACTGTTGTCGAATGGACTGTTTAAATTTCATTCTTTCTAAGAGCATTGTCTCCACACTACTATAATATAAATAAATTGTTGTAGTACAATAAATAAAGGCATGTTTTTCCTTTGTTGTTCTGATTAACAACGTTTATGCCCTCCACGACCAGGAATCGAACAGGGAGCAGCAATATACTCGTATTTAGAGGTAAAGTTTCGATACAATTTGAAGTATTCGATAGTTTACTTAAATATGTGTAACTTTTCTCTATGCTCACTCTAACATACAAGTATATTTCTTACCATTTTCGAAGCAATCCCTACTGCCTTCAAATATTCCTCACTTTGTTTTTAGGTATTTATGATCAAACGTCTGCCAACGGCCATATTATGGTCGATTCTCCCGTTCTCATGCGATCACCAAAGATAAGCACATTCGGATCTGCTCAGTAGTTGGGAGAGTGACCACTTAGGAACACCACATGCTATATGGCCGCTTATACTTTTTATACTTTTATTTGCAAGAAAGAGGGTTGTTTTTACACATTTCCGATTTATCATAGATGAATCCTAGCAAAATATACATATAAGTGAGAAAAAAAAAGTGTAATTAGGAAGGCAATAAAGTTGGATGGAATGTTATTGAATTCAAGTGAGTATGAATGGTCCGAGATAGTTGTGAAAAGTACCCCCTTTGATATTTATTCGCAGGCAGCCAGTAAAATGGGGTTTTGACATTCAACAACAATTCTTCAATGGTAAATGAAAGTATCCAACCCCTAAAGGAAGTAAAGTGCGATATCAGAACATCTATCTGAACTTGATTGTCAAACACTACCTTGTACAGTTTTGTTGTACCCGGATGGCGTAGCCGTCGAATGCAACGAGAAGAGAGAACGATAAACACAGCTAACATGTTTGGGGTAATTATTAATTGCAATGACTGTTAGAACACTTTGTTCTGTGGAAACAACTATCCCTCTTTTGTAAAATCAGTTCAAAGGTATTGTTATGGGGGAAGAATAAGAAAAGATTCCATTGTTATCGGATCCTCCCATTCTTGTTCGATTGTTATTATACCGATCAATAGATTTCAGTCTTTTGCAATTCAAAAGATTTCAATTGTTGGTTGCCATTTGAATGGTTTTTATTATATTCCATTATTGTTCACTCAACTGTTGTCGAATGGACTGTTTAAATTTCATTCTTTCTAAGAGCATTGTCTCCACACTACTATAATATAAATAAATTGTTGTAGTACAACAAATAAGGGCATGTTTATCCTTTGTTGTTCTGATTAACAACGTTTATGCCCTCCACGACCAGGAATCGAACAGGGAGCAGCAATATACTCGTATTTAGAGGTAAAGTTTCGATACAATTTGAAGTATTCGATAGTTTACTTAAATATGTGTAACTTTTCTCTATGCTCACTCTAACATACAAGTATATTTCTTACCATTTTCGAAGCAATCCCTACTGCCTTCAAATATTCCTCACTTTGTTTTTAGGTATTTATGATCAAACGTCTGCCAACGGCCAAAATATGGTCGATTCTCCCGTTCTCATGCGATCACCAAAGATAAGCACATTCGGATCTGCTCAGTACTTGGGAGAGTGACCACTTAGGAACACCACGTGCTATATGGCCGCTTATACTTTTTATATCTTTATTTGCAAGAAAAAGGGGTGTTTTTACACATTTCCGATTTATCATAGATGAATCCTAGGAAAATATACATATAAGTGAGAAAAAAAACTGTAATTAGGAAGGCAATAAATTTGGATTTAATGTTATTGAATTCAAGTAAGTATGAATAGTTCGAGATAGTTGTGAAAAGTACCCCCTTTGATTTTTATTCGCAGGCAGCCAGTAAAATGGGGTTTTGACATTCAACAACAATTCTTCAATGGTAAATGAAAGTATCCAACCCCTAAAGGAAGTAAAGTGCGATATCAGAACATCTATCTGAACTTGATTGTCAAACACTACCTTGTACAGTTTTGTTGTACCCGGATGGCGTAGCCGTCGAATGCAACGAGAAGAGAGAACGATAAACACAGCTAACATGCTTGGGGTTATTATTAATTGCAATGACTGTTAGAACACTTTGTTCTGTGGAAACAACTATCCCTCTTTTGTAAAATCAGTTCAAAGGTATTGTTATGGGGGAAGAATAAGAAAAGATTCCATTGTTATCGGATCCTCCCATTCTTGTTCGATTGTTATTATACCGATCAATAGATTTCAGTCTTTTGCAATTCAAAAGATTTCAATTGTTGGTTGCCATTTGAATGGTTTTTATTATATTCCATTATTGTTCACTCAACTGTTGTCGAATGGACTGTTTAAATTTCATTCTTTCTAAGAGCATTGTCTCCACACTACTATAATATAAATAAATTGTTGTAGTACAACAAATAAGGGCATGTTTTTCCTTTGTTGTTCTGATTAACAACGTTTATGCCCTCCACGACCAGGAATCGAACAGGGAGCAGCAATATACTCGTATTTAGAGGTAAAGTTTCGATACAATTTGAAGTATTCGATAGTTTACTTAAATATGTGTAACTTTTCTCTATGCTCACTCTAACATACAAGTATATTTCTTACCATTTTCGAAGCAATCCCTACTGCCTTCAAATATTCCTCACTTTGTTTTTAGGTATTTATGATCAAACGTCTGCCAACGGCCATATTATGGTCGATTCTCCCGTTCTCATGCGATCACCAAAGATAAGCACATTCGGATCTGCTCAGTAGTTGGGAGAGTGACCACTTAGGAACACCACATGCTATATGGCCGCTTATACTTTTTATACTTTTATTTGCAAGAAAGAGGGTTGTTTTTACACATTTCCGATTTATCATAGATGAATCCTAGCAAAATATACATATAAGTGAGAAAAAAAAAGTGTAATTAGGAAGGCAATAAAGTTGGATGGAATGTTATTGAATTCAAGTGAGTATGAATGGTCCGAGATAGTTGTGAAAAGTACCCCCTTTGATATTTATTCGCAGGCAGCCAGTAAAATGGGGTTTTGACATTCAACAACAATTCTTCAATGGTAAATGAAAGTATCCAACCCCTAAAGGAAGTAAAGTGCGATATCAGAACATCTATCTGAACTTGATTGTCAAACACTACCTTGTACAGTTTTGTTGTACCCGGATGGCGTAGCCGTCGAATGCAACGAGAAGAGAGAACGATAAACACAGCTAACATGTTTGGGGTAATTATTAATTGCAATGACTGTTAGAACACTTTGTTCTGTGGAAACAACTATCCCTCTTTTGTAAAATCAGTTCAAAGGTATTGTTATGGGGGAAGAATAAGAAAAGATTCCATTGTTATCGGATCCTCCCATTCTTGTTCGATTGTTATTATACCGATCAATAGATTTCAGTCTTTTGCAATTCAAAAGATTTCAATTGTTGGTTGCCATTTGAATGGTTTTTATTATATTCCATTATTGTTCACTCAACTGTTGTCGAATGGACTGTTTAAATTTCATTCTTTCTAAGAGCATTGTCTCCACACTACTATAATATAAATAAATTGTTGTAGTACAACAAATAAGGGCATGTTTTTCCTTTGTTGTTCTGATTAACAACGTTTATGCCCTCCACGACCAGGAATCGAACAGGGAGCAGCAATATACTCGTATTTAGAGGTAAAGTTTCGATACAATTTGAAGTATTCGATAGTTTACTTAAATATGTGTAACTTTTCTCTATGCTCACTCTAACATACAAGTATATTTCTTACCATTTTCGAAGCAATCCCTACTGCCTTCAAATATTCCTCACTTTGTTTTTAGGTATTTATGATCAAACGTCTGCCAACGGCCATATTATGGTCGATTCTCCCGTTCTCATGCGATCACCAAAGATAAGCACATTCGGATCTGCTCAGTAGTTGGGAGAGTGACCACTTAGGAACACCACATGCTATATGGCCGCTTATACTTTTTATACTTTTATTTGCAAGAAAGAGGGTTGTTTTTACACATTTCCGATTTATCATAGATGAATCCTAGCAAAATATACATATAAGTGAGAAAAAAAAAGTGTAATTAGGAAGGCAATAAAGTTGGATGGAATGTTATTGAATTCAAGTGAGTATGAATGGTCCGAGATAGTTGTGAAAAGTACCCCCTTTGATATTTATTCGCAGGCAGCCAGTAAAATGGGGTTTTGACATTCAACAACAATTCTTCAATGGTAAATGAAAGTATCCAACCCCTAAAGGAAGTAAAGTGCGATATCAGAACATCTATCTGAACTTGATTGTCAAACACTACCTTGTACAGTTTTGTTGTACCCGGATGGCGTAGCCGTCGAATGCAACGAGAAGAGAGAACGATAAACACAGCTAACATGTTTGGGGTAATTATTAATTGCAATGACTGTTAGAACACTTTGTTCTGTGGAAACAACTATCCCTCTTTTGTAAAATCAGTTCAAAGGTATTGTTATGGGGGAAGAATAAGAAAAGATTCCATTGTTATCGGATCCTCCCATTCTTGTTCGATTGTTATTATACCGATCAATAGATTTCAGTCTTTTGCAATTCAAAAGATTTCAATTGTTGGTTGCCATTTGAATGGTTTTTATTATATTCCATTATTGTTCACTCAACTGTTGTCGAATGGACTGTTTAAATTTCATTCTTTCTAAGAGCATTGTCTCCACACTACTATAATATAAATAAATTGTTGTAGTACAACAAATAAGGGCATGTTTTTCCTTTGTTGTTCTGATTAACAACGTTTATGCCCTCCACGACCAGGAATCGAACAGGGAGCAGCAATATACTCGTATTTAGAGGTAAAGTTTCGATACAATTTGAAGTATTCGATAGTTTACTTAAATATGTGTAACTTTTCTCTATGCTCACTCTAACATACAAGTATATTTCTTACCATTTTCGAAGCAATCCCTACTGCCTTCAAATATTCCTCACTTTGTTTTTAGGTATTTATGATCAAACGTCTGCCAACGGCCAAAATATGGTCGATTCTCCCGTTCTCATGCGATCACCAAAGATAAGCACATTCGGATCTGCTCAGTACTTGGGAGAGTGACCACTTAGGAACACCACGTGCTATATGGCCGTTTATACTTTTTATATCTTTATTTGCAAGAAAAAGGGGTGTTTTTACACATTTCCGATTTATCATAGATGAATCCTAGGAAAATATACATATAAGTGAGAAAAAAAACTGTAATTAGGAAGGCAATAAATTTGGATTTAATGTTATTGAATTCAAGTAAGTATGAATAGTTCGAGATAGTTGTGAAAAGTACCCCCTTTGATTTTTATTCGCAGGCAGCCAGTAAAATGGGGTTTTGACATTCAACAACAATTCTTCAATGGTAAATGAAAGTATCCAACCCCTAAAGGAAGTAAAGTGCGATATCAGAACATCTATCTGAACTTGATTGTCAAACACTACCTTGTACAGTTTTGTTGTACCCGGATGGCGTAGCCGTCGAATGCAACGAGAAGAGAGAACGATAAACACAGCTAACATGCTTGGGGTTATTATTAATTGCAATGACTGTTAGAACACTTTGTTCTGTGGAAACAACTATCCCTCTTTTGTAAAATCAGTTCAAAGGTATTGTTATGGGGGAAGAATAAGAAAAGATTCCATTGTTATCGGATCCTCCCATTCTTGTTCGATTGTTATTATACCGATCAATAGATTTCAGTCTTTTGCAATTCAAAAGATTTCAATTGTTGGTTGCCATTTGAATGGTTTTTATTATATTCCATTATTGTTCACTCAACTGTTGTCGAATGGACTGTTTAAATTTCATTCTTTCTAAGAGCATTGTCTCCACACTACTATAATATAAATAAATTGTTGTAGTACAATAAATAAAGGCATGTTTTTCCTTTGTTGTTCTGATTAACAACGTTTATGCCCTCCACGACCAGGAATCGAACAGGGAGCAGCAATATACTCGTATTTAGAGGTAAAGTTTCGATACAATTTGAAGTATTCGATAGTTTACTTAAATATGTGTAACTTTTCTCTATGCTCACTCTAACATACAAGTATATTTCTTACCATTTTCGAAGCAATCCCTACTGCCTTCAAATATTCCTAACTTTGTTTTTAGGTATTTATGATCAAACGTCTGCCAACGGCCATATTATGGTCGATTCTCCCGTTCTCATGCGATCACCAAAGATAAGCACATTCGGATCTGCTCAGTAGTTGGGAGAGTGACCACTTAGGAACACCACATGCTATATGGCCGCTTATACTTTTTATACTTTTATTTGCAAGAAAGAGGGTTGTTTTTACACATTTCCGATTTATCATAGATGAATCCTAGCAAAATATACATATAAGTGAGAAAAAAAAAGTGTAATTAGGAAGGCAATAAAGTTGGATGGAATGTTATTGAATTCAAGTGAGTATGAATGGTCCGAGATAGTTGTGAAAAGTACCCCCTTTGATATTTATTCGCAGGCAGCCAGTAAAATGGGGTTTTGACATTCAACAACAATTCTTCAATGGTAAATGAAAGTATCCAACCCCTAAAGGAAGTAAAGTGCGATATCAGAACATCTATCTGAACTTGATTGTCAAACACTACCTTGTACAGTTTTGTTGTACCCGGATGGCGTAGCCGTCGAATGCAACGAGAAGAGAGAACGATAAACACAGCTAACATGTTTGGGGTAATTATTAATTGCAATGACTGTTAGAACACTTTGTTCTGTGGAAACAACTATCCCTCTTTTGTAAAATCAGTTCAAAGGTATTGTTATGGGGGAAGAATAAGAAAAGATTCCATTGTTATCGGATCCTCCCATTCTTGTTCGATTGTTATTATACCGATCAATAGATTTCAGTCTTTTGCAATTCAAAAGATTTCAATTGTTGGTTGCCATTTGAATGGTTTTTATTATATTCCATTATTGTTCACTCAACTGTTGTCGAATGGACTGTTTAAATTTCATTCTTTCTAAGAGCATTGTCTCCACACTACTATAATATAAATAAATTGTTGTAGTACAACAAATAAGGGCATGTTTATCCTTTGTTGTTCTGATTAACAACGTTTATGCCCTCCACGACCAGGAATCGAACAGGGAGCAGCAATATACTCGTATTTAGAGGTAAAGTTTCGATACAATTTGAAGTATTCGATAGTTTACTTAAATATGTGTAACTTTTCTCTATGCTCACTCTAACATACAAGTATATTTCTTACCATTTTCGAAGCAATCCCTACTGCCCTCAAATATTCCTCACTTTGTTTTTAGGTATTTATGATCAAACGTCTGCCAACGGCCATATTATGGTCGATTCTCCCGTTCTCATGCGATCACCAAAGATAAGCACATTCGGATCTGCTCAGTAGTTGGGAGAGTGACCACTTAGGAACACCACATGCTATATGGCCGCTTATACTTTTTATACTTTTATTTGCAAGAAAGAGGGTTGTTTTTACACATTTCCGATTTATCATAGATGAATCCTAGCAAAATATACATATAAGTGAGAAAAAAAAAGTGTAATTAGGAAGGCAATAAAGTTGGATGGAATGTTATTGAATTCAAGTGAGTATGAATGGTCCGAGATAGTTGTGAAAAGTACCCCCTTTGATATTTATTCGCAGGCAGCCAGTAAAATGGGGTTTTGACATTCAACAACAATTCTTCAATGGTAAATGAAAGTATCCAACCCCTAAAGGAAGTAAAGTGCGATATCAGAACATCTATCTGAACTTGATTGTCAAACACTACCTTGTACAGTTTTGTTGTACCCGGATGGCGTAGCCGTCGAATGCAACGAGAAGAGAGAACGATAAACACAGCTAACATGTTTGGGGTAATTATTAATTGCAATGACTGTTAGAACACTTTGTTCTGTGGAAACAACTATCCCTCTTTTGTAAAATCAGTTCAAAGGTATTGTTATGGGGGAAGAATAAGAAAAGATTCCATTGTTATCGGATCCTCCCATTCTTGTTCGATTGTTAGTATACCGATCAATAGATTTCAGTCTTTTGCAATTCAAAAGATTTCAATTGTTGGTTGCCATTTGAATGGTTTTTATTATATTCCATTATTGTTCACTCAACTGTTGTCGAATGGACTGTTTAAATTTCATTCTTTCTAAGAGCATTGTCTCCACACTACTATAATATAAATAAATTGTTGTAGTACAATAAATAAAGGCATGTTTATCCTTTGTTGTTCTGATTAACAACGTTTATGCCCTCCACGACCAGGAATCGAACAGGGAGCAGCAATATACTCGTATTTAGAGGTAAAGTTTCGATACAATTTGAAGTATTCGATAGTTTACTTAAATATGTGTAACTTTTCTCTATGCTCACTCTAACATACAAGTATATTTCTTACCATTTTCGAAGCAATCCCTACTGCCCTCAAATATTCCTCACTTTGTTTTTAGGTATTTATGATCAAACGTCTGCCAACGGCCATATTATGGTCGATTCTCCCGTTCTCATGCGATCACCAAAGATAAGCACATTCGGATCTGCTCAGTAGTTGGGAGAGTGACCACTTAGGAACACCACATGCTATATGGCCGCTTATACTTTTTATACTTTTATTTGCAAGAAAGAGGGTTGTTTTTACACATTTCCGATTTATCATAGATGAATCCTAGCAAAATATACATATAAGTGAGAAAAAAAAAGTGTAATTAGGAAGGCAATAAAGTTGGATGGAATGTTATTGAATTCAAGTGAGTATGAATGGTCCGAGATAGTTGTGAAAAGTACCCCCTTTGATATTTATTCGCAGGCAGCCAGTAAAATGGGGTTTTGACATTCAACAACAATTCTTCAATGGTAAATGAAAGTATCCAACCCCTAAAGGAAGTAAAGTGCGATATCAGAACATCTATCTGAACTTGATTGTCAAACACTACCTTGTACAGTTTTGTTGTACCCGGATGGCGTAGCCGTCGAATGCAACGAGAAGAGAGAACGATAAACACAGCTAACATGTTTGGGGTAATTATTAATTGCAATGACTGTTAGAACACTTTGTTCTGTGGAAACAACTATCCCTCTTTTGTAAAATCAGTTCAAAGGTATTGTTATGGGGGAAGAATAAGAAAAGATTCCATTGTTATCGGATCCTCCCATTCTTGTTCGATTGTTATTATACCGATCAATAGATTTCAGTCTTTTGCAATTCAAAAGATTTCAATTGTTGGTTGCCATTTGAATGGTTTTTATTATATTCCATTATTGTTCACTCAACTGTTGTCGAATGGACTGTTTAAATTTCATTCTTTCTAAGAGCATTGTCTCCACACTACTATAATATAAATAAATTGTTGTAGTACAACAAATAAGGGCATGTTTATCCTTTGTTGTTCTGATTAACAACGTTTATGCCCTCCACGACCAGGAATCGAACAGGGAGCAGCAATATACTCGTATTTAGAGGTAAAGTTTCGATACAATTTGAAGTATTCGATAGTTTACTTAAATATGTGTAACTTTTCTCTATGCTCACTCTAACATACAAGTATATTTCTTACCATTTTCGAAGCAATCCCTACTGCCTTCAAATATTCCTCACTTTGTTTTTAGGTATTTATGATCAAACGTCTGCCAACGGCCAAAATATGGTCGATTCTCCCGTTCTCATGCGATCACCAAAGATAAGCACATTCGGATCTGCTCAGTACTTGGGAGAGTGACCACTTAGGAACACCACGTGCTATATGGCCGCTTATACTTTTTATATCTTTATTTGCAAGAAAAAGGGGTGTTTTTACACATTTCCGATTTATCATAGATGAATCCTAGGAAAATATACATATAAGTGAGAAAAAAAACTGTAATTAGGAAGGCAATAAATTTGGATTTAATGTTATTGAATTCAAGTAAGTATGAATAGTTCGAGATAGTTGTGAAAAGTACCCCCTTTGATTTTTATTCGCAGGCAGCCAGTAAAATGGGGTTTTGACATTCAACAACAATTCTTCAATGGTAAATGAAAGTATCCAACCCCTAAAGGAAGTAAAGTGCGATATCAGAACATCTATCTGAACTTGATTGTCAAACACTACCTTGTACAGTTTTGTTGTACCCGGATGGCGTAGCCGTCGAATGCAACGAGAAGAGAGAACGATAAACACAGCTAACATGCTTGGGGTTATTATTAATTGCAATGACTGTTAGAACACTTTGTTCTGTGGAAACAACTATCCCTCTTTTGTAAAATCAGTTCAAAGTTATTGTTATGGGGGAAGAATAAGAAAAGATTCCATTGTTATCGGATCCTCCCATTCTTGTTCGATTGTTATTATACCGATCAATAGATTTCAGTCTTTTGCAATTCAAAAGATTTCAATTGTTGGTTGCCATTTGAATGGTTTTTATTATATTCCATTATTGTTCACTCAACTGTTGTCGAATGGACTGTTTAAATTTCATTCTTTCTAAGAGCATTGTCTCCACACTACTATAATATAAATAAATTGTTGTAGTACAATAAATAAAGGCATGTTTATCCTTTGTTGTTCTGATTAACAACGTTTATGCCCTCCACGACCAGGAATCGAACAGGGAGCAGCAATATACTCGTATTTAGAGGTAAAGTTTCGATACAATTTGAAGTATTCGATAGTTTACTTAAATATGTGTAACTTTTCTCTATGCTCACTCTAACATACAAGTATATTTCTTACCATTTTCGAAGCAATCCCTACTGCCCTCAAATATTCCTCACTTTGTTTTTAGGTATTTATGATCAAACGTCTGCCAACGGCCATATTATGGTCGATTCTCCCGTTCTCATGCGATCACCAAAGATAAGCACATTCGGATCTGCTCAGTAGTTGGGAGAGTGACCACTTAGGAACACCACATGCTATATGGCCGCTTATACTTTTTATACTTTTATTTGCAAGAAAGAGGGTTGTTTTTACACATTTCCGATTTATCATAGATGAATCCTAGCAAAATATACATATAAGTGAGAAAAAAAAAGTGTAATTAGGAAGGCAATAAAGTTGGATGGAATGTTATTGAATTCAAGTGAGTATGAATGGTCCGAGATAGTTGTGAAAAGTACCCCCTTTGATATTTATTCGCAGGCAGCCAGTAAAATGGGGTTTTGACATTCAACAACAATTCTTCAATGGTAAATGAAAGTATCCAACCCCTAAAGGAAGTAAAGTGCGATATCAGAACATCTATCTGAACTTGATTGTCAAACACTACCTTGTACAGTTTTGTTGTACCCGGATGGCGTAGCCGTCGAATGCAACGAGAAGAGAGAACGATAAACACAGCTAACATGTTTGGGGTAATTATTAATTGCAATGACTGTTAGAACACTTTGTTCTGTGGAAACAACTATCCCTCTTTTGTAAAATCAGTTCAAAGGTATTGTTATGGGGGAAGAATAAGAAAAGATTCCATTGTTATCGGATCCTCCCATTCTTGTTCGATTGTTATTATACCGATCAATAGATTTCAGTCTTTTGCAATTCAAAAGATTTCAATTGTTGGTTGCCATTTGAATGGTTTTTATTATATTCCATTATTGTTCACTCAACTGTTGTCGAATGGACTGTTTAAATTTCATTCTTTCTAAGAGCATTGTCTCCACACTACTATAATATAAATAAATTGTTGTAGTACAACAAATAAGGGCATGTTTTTCCTTTGTTGTTCTGATTAACAACGTTTATGCCCTCCACGACCAGGAATCGAACAGGGAGCAGCAATATACTCGTATTTAGAGGTAAAGTTTCGATACAATTTGAAGTATTCGATAGTTTACTTAAATATGTGTAACTTTTCTCTATGCTCACTCTAACATACAAGTATATTTCTTACCATTTTCGAAGCAATCCCTACTGCCTTCAAATATTCCTCACTTTGTTTTTAGGTATTTATGATCAAACGTCTGCCAACGGCCAAAATATGGTCGATTCTCCCGTTCTCATGCGATCACCAAAGATAAGCACATTCGGATCTGCTCAGTACTTGGGAGAGTGACCACTTAGGAACACCACGTGCTATATGGCCGCTTATACTTTTTATATCTTTATTTGCAAGAAAAAGGGGTGTTTTTACACATTTCCGATTTATCATAGATGAATCCTAGGAAAATATACATATAAGTGAGAAAAAAAACTGTAATTAGGAAGGCAATAAATTTGGATTTAATGTTATTGAATTCAAGTAAGTATGAATAGTTCGAGATAGTTGTGAAAAGTACCCCCTTTGATTTTTATTCGCAGGCAGCCAGTAAAATGGGGTTTTGACATTCAACAACAATTCTTCAATGGTAAATGAAAGTATCCAACCCCTAAAGGAAGTAAAGTGCGATATCAGAACATCTATCTGAACTTGATTGTCAAACACTACCTTGTACAGTTTTGTTGTACCCGGATGGCGTAGCCGTCGAATGCAACGAGAAGAGAGAACGATAAACACAGCTAACATGCTTGGGGTTATTATTAATTGCAATGACTGTTAGAACACTTTGTTCTGTGGAAACAACTATCCCTCTTTTGTAAAATCAGTTCAAAGGTATTGTTATGGGGGAAGAATAAGAAAAGATTCCATTGTTATCGGATCCTCCCATTCTTGTTCGATTGTTATTATACCGATCAATAGATTTCAGTCTTTTGCAATTCAAAAGATTTCAATTGTTGGTTGCCATTTGAATGGTTTTTATTATATTCCATTATTGTTCACTCAACTGTTGTCGAATGGACTGTTTAAATTTCATTCTTTCTAAGAGCATTGTCTCCACACTACTATAATATAAATAAATTGTTGTAGTACAATAAATAAAGGCATGTTTTTCCTTTGTTGTTCTGATTAACAACGTTTATGCCCTCCACGACCAGGAATCGAACAGGGAGCAGCAATATACTCGTATTTAGAGGTAAAGTTTCGATACAATTTGAAGTATTCGATAGTTTACTATGTGTTAAGTTTAAATATGTGTAGTTTACTATGTGTAAAGTTTTAATATGTGTAGTTTAAATATGTGTAACTTTTCTCTATGCTCACTCTAACATACAAGTATATTTCTTACCATTTTCGAAGCAATCCCTACTGCCTTCAAATATTCCTCACTTTGTTTTTAGGTATTTATGATCAAACGTCTGCCAACGGCCATATTATGGTCGATTCTCCCGTTCTCATGCGATCACCAAAGATAAGCACATTCGGATCTGCTCAGTAGTTGGGAGAGTGACCACTTAGGAACACCACATGCTATATGGCCGCTTATACTTTTTTACTTTTATTTGCAAGAAAGAGGGTTGTTTTTACACATTTCCGATTTATCATAGATGAATCCTAGCAAAATATACATATAAGTGAGAAAAAAAAAGTGTAATTAGGAAGGCAATAAAGTTGGATGGAATGTTATTGAATTCAAGTGAGTATGAATGGTCCGAGATAGTTGTGAAAAGTACCCCCTTTGATATTTATTCGCAGGCAGCCAGTAAAATGGGGTTTTGACATTCAACAACAATTCTTCAATGGTAAATGAAAGTATCCAACCCCTAAAGGAAGTAAAGTGCGATATCAGAACATCTATCTGAACTTGATTGTCAAACACTACCTTGTACAGTTTTGTTGTACCCGGATGGCGTAGCCGTCGAATGCAACGAGAAGAGAGAACGATAAACACAGCTAACATGTTTGGGGTAATTATTAATTGCAATGACTGTTAGAACACTTTGTTCTGTGGAAACAACTATCCCTCTTTTGTAAAATCAGTTCAAAGGTATTGTTATGGGGGAAGAATAAGAAAAGATTCCATTGTTATCGGATCCTCCCATTCTTGTTCGATTGTTATTATACCGATCAATAGATTTCAGTCTTTTGCAATTCAAAAGATTTCAATTGTTGGTTGCCATTTGAATGGTTTTTATTATATTCCATTATTGTTCACTCAACTGTTGTCGAATGGACTGTTTAAATTTCATTCTTTCTAAGAGCATTGTCTCCACACTACTATAATATAAATAAATTGTTGTAGTACAACAAATAAAGGCATGTTTTTCCTTTGTTGTTCTGATTAACAACGTTTATGCCCTCCACGACCAGGAATCGAACAGGGAGCAGCAATATACTCGTATTTAGAGGTAAAGTTTCGATACAATTTGAAGTATTCGATAGTTTACTTAAATATGTGTAACTTTTCTCTATGCTCACTCTAACATACAAGTATATTTCTTACCATTTTCGAAGCAATCCCTACTGCCTTCAAATGTTCCTCACTTTGTTTTTAGGTATTTATGATCAAACGTCTGCCAACGGCCATATTATGGTCGATTCTCCCGTTCTCATGCGATCACCAAAGATAAGCACATTCGGATCTGCTCAGTACTTGGGAGAGTGACCACTTAGGAACACCACGTGCTATATGGCCGCTTATACTTTTTATATCTTTATTTGCAAGAAAAAGGGGTGTTTTTACACATTTCCGATTTATCATAGATGAATCCTAGGAAAATATACATATAAGTGAGAAAAAAAATGTAATTAGGAAGGCAATAAAGTTGGATGGAATGTTATTGAATTCAAGTAAGTATGAATAGTTCGAGATAGTTGTGAAAAGTACCCCCTTTGATATTTATTCGCAGGCAGCCAGTAAAATGGGGTTTTGACATTCAACAACAATTCTTCAATGGTAAATGAAAGTATCCAACCCCTAAAGGAAGTAAAGTGCGATATCAGAACATCTATCTGAACTTGATTGTCAAACACTACCTTGTACAGTTTTGTTGTACCCGGTTGGCGTAGCCGTCGAATGCAACGAGAAGAGAGAACGATAAACACAGCTAACATGCTTGGGGTTATTATTAATTGAAATGACTGTTAGAACACTTTGTTCTGTGGAAACAACTATCACTCTTTTGTAAAATCAGTTCAAAGGTATTGTTATGGGGGAAGAATAAGAAAAGATTCCATTGTTATCGGATCCTCCCATTCTTGTTCGATTGTTATTATACCGATCAATAGATTTCAGTATTTTGCAATTCAAAAGATTTCAATTGTTGGTTGCCATTTGAATGGTTTTTATTGTATTCCATTATTGTTCACTCAACTGTTGTCGAATGGACTGTTTAAATTTCATTCTTTCTAAGAGCATTGTCTCCACACTACTATAATATAAATAAATTGTTGTAGTACAACAAATAAAGGCATGTTTTTCCTTTGTTGTTCTGATTAACAACGTTTATGCCCTCCACGACCAGGAATCGAACAGGGAGCAGCAATATACTCGTATTTAGAGGTAAAGTTTCGATACAATTTGAAGTATTCGATAGTTTACTTAAATATGTGTAACTTTTCTCTATGCTCACTCTAACATACAAGTATATTTCTTACCATTTTCGAAGCAATCCCTACTGCCTTCAAATGTTCCTCACTTTGTTTTTAGGTATTTATGATCAAACGTCTGCCAACGGCCATATTATGGTCGATTCTCCCGTTCTCATGCGATCACCAAAGATAAGCACATTCGGATCTGCTCAGTACTTGGGAGAGTGACCACTTAGGAACACCACGTGCTATATGGCCGCTTATACTTTTTATATCTTTATTTGCAAGAAAAAGGGGTGTTTTTACACATTTCCGATTTATCATAGATGAATCCTAGGAAAATATACATATAAGTGAGAAAAAAAAATGTAATTAGGAAGGCAATAAAGTTGGATGGAATGTTATTGAATTCAAGTAAGTATGAATAGTTCGAGATAGTTGTGAAAAGTACCCCCTTTGATATTTATTCGCAGGCAGCCAGTAAAATGGGGTTTTGACATTCAACAACAATTCTTCAATGGTAAATGAAAGTATCCAACCCCTAAAGGAAGTAAAGTGCGATATCAGAACATCTATCTGAACTTGATTGTCAAACACTACCTTGTACAGTTTTGTTGTACCCGGATGGCTTAGCCGTCAAATACAACGAGAAGAGAGAACGATAAACACAGCTAACATGCTTGGGGTTATTATTAATTGCAATGACTGTTAGAACACTTTGTTCTGTGGAAACAACTATCCCTCTTTTGTAAAATCAGTTCAAAGGTATTGTTATGGGGGAAGAATAAGAAAAGATTCCATTGTTATAGGATCCTCCCATTCTTGTTCGATTGTTATTATACCGATCAATAGATTTCAGTCTTTTGCAATTCAAAAGATTTCAATTGTTGGTTGCCATTTGAATGGTTTTTATTATATTCCATTATTGTTCACTCAACTGTTGTCGAATGGACTGTTTAAATTTCATTCTTTCTAAGAGCATTGTCTCCACACTACTATAATATAAATAAATTGTTGTAGTACAACAAATAAAGGCATGTTTTTCCTTTGTTGTTCTGATTAACAACGTTTATGCCCTCCACGACCAGGAATCGAACAGGGAGCAGCAATATACTCGTATTTAGAGGTAAAGTTTCGATACAATTTGAAGTATTCGATAGTTTACTTAAATATGTGTAACTTTTCTCTATGCTCACTCTAACATACAAGTATATTTCTTACCATTTTCGAAGCAATCCCTACTGCCTTCAAATATTCCTCACTTTGTTTTTAGGTATTTATGATCAAACGTCTGCCAACGGCCATATTATGGTCGATTCTCCCGTTCTCATGCGATCACCAAAGATAAGCACATTCGGATCTGCTCAGTAGTTGGGAGAGTGACCACTTAGGAACACCACATGCTATATGGCCGCTTATACTTTTTATACTTTTATTTGCAAGAAAGAGGGTTGTTTTTACACATTTCCGATTTATCATAGATGAATCCTAGCAAAATATACATATAAGTGAGAAAAAAAAGTGTAATTAGGAAGGCAATAAAGTTGGATGGAATGTTATTGAATTCAAGTGAGTATGAATGGTCCGAGATAGTTGTGAAAAGTACCCCCTTTGATATTTATTCGCAGGCAGCCAGTAAAATGGGGTTTTGACATTCAACAACAATTCTTCAATGGTAAATGAAAGTATCCAACCCCTAAAGGAAGTAAAGTGCGATATCAGAACATCTATCTGAACTTGATTGTCAAACACTACCTTGTACAGTTTTGTTGTACCCGGATGGCGTAGCCGTCGAATGCAACGAGAAGAGAGAACGATAAACACAGCTAACATGTTTGGGGTAATTATTAATTGCAATGACTGTTAGAACACTTTGTTCTGTGGAAACAACTATCCCTCTTTTGTAAAATCAGTTCAAAGGTATTGTTATGGGGGAAGAATAAGAAAAGATTCCATTGTTATCGGATCCTCCCATTCTTGTTCGATTGTTATTATACCGATCAATAGATTTCAGTCTTTTGCAATTCAAAAGATTTCAATTGTTGGTTGCCATTTGAATGGTTTTTATTATATTCCATTATTGTTCACTCAACTGTTGTCGAATGGACTGTTTAAATTTCATTCTTTCTAAGAGCATTGTCTCCACACTACTATAATATAAATAAATTGTTGTAGTACAACAAATAAAGGCATGTTTTTCCTTTGTTGTTCTGATTAACAACGTTTATGCCCTCCACGACTAGGAATCGAACAGGGAGCAGCAATATACTCGTATTTAGAGGTAAAGTTTCGATACAATTTGAAGTATTCGATAGTTTACTTAAATATGTGTAACTTTTCTCTATGCTCACTCTAACATACAAGTATATTTCTTACCATTTTCGAAGCAATCCCTACTGCCTTCAAATGTTCCTCACTTTGTTTTTAGGTATTTATGATCAAACGTCTGCCAACGGCCATATTATGGT
Source organism: Metellina segmentata (assembly GCA_947359465.1). Lineage (NCBI taxonomy): Eukaryota > Metazoa > Arthropoda > Arachnida > Araneae > Tetragnathidae > Metellina > Metellina segmentata. The sequence continues at coordinate 100,579,609 of OX375879.1, forward strand.
CGATTCTCCCGTTCTCATGCGATCACCAAAGATAAGCACATTCGGATCTGCTCAGTACTTGGGAGAGTGACCACTTAGGAACACCACGTGCTATATGGCCGCTTATACTTTTTATATCTTTATTTGCAAGAAAAAGGGGTGTTTTTACACATTTCCGATTTATCATAGATGAATCCTAGGAAAATATACATATAAGTGAGAAAAAAAAATGTAATTAGGAAGGCAATAAAGTTGGATGGAATGTTATTGAATTCAAGTAAGTATGAATAGTTCGAGATAGTTGTGAAAAGTACCCCCTTTGATATTTATTCGCAGGCAGCCAGTAAAATGGGGTTTTGACATTCAACAACAATTCTTCAATGGTAAATGAAAGTATCCAACCCCTAAAGGAAGTAAAGTGCGATATCAGAACATCTATCTGAACTTGATTGTCAAACACTACCTTGTACAGTTTTGTTGTACCCGGTTGGCGTAGCCGTCGAATGCAACGAGAAGAGAGAACGATAAACACAGCTAACATGCTTGGGGTTATTATTAATTGAAATGACTGTTAGAACACTTTGTTCTGTGGAAACAACTATCACTCTTTTGTAAAATCAGTTCAAAGGTATTGTTATGGGGGAAGAATAAGAAAAGATTCCATTGTTATCGGATCCTCCCATTCTTGTTCGATTGTTATTATACCGATCAATAGATTTCAGTCTTTTGCAATTCAAAAGATTTCAATTGTTGGTTGCCATTTGAATGGTTTTTATTGTATTCCATTATTGTTCACTCAACTGTTGTCGAATGGACTGTTTAAATTTCATTCTTTCTAAGAGCATTGTCTCCACACTACTATATTTTAAATAAATTGTTGTAGTACAACAAATAAAGGCATGTTTTTCCTTTGTTGTTCTGATTAACAACGTTTATGCCCTCCACGACCAGGAATCGAACAGGGAGCAGCAATATACTCGTATTTAGAGGTAAAGTTTCGATACAATTTGAAGTATTCGATAGTTTACTTAAATATGTGTAACTTTTCTCTATGCTCACTCTAACATACAAGTATATTTCTTACCATTTTCGAAGCAATCCCTACTGCCTTCAAATGTTCCTCACTTTGTTTTTAGGTATTATGATCAAACGTCTGCCAACGGCCATATTATGGTCGATTCTCCCGTTCTCATGCGATCACCAAAGATAAGCACATTCGGATCTGCTCAGTAGTTGGGAGAGTGACCACTTAGGAACACCACATGCTATATGGCCGCTTATACTTTTTATATTTTTATTTGCAAGAAAGAGGGTTGTTTTTACACATTTCCGATTTATCATAGATGAATCCTAGCAAAATATACATATAAGTGAGAAAAAAAAATGTAATTAGGAAGGCAATAAAGTTGGATGGAATGTTATTGAATTCAAGTAAGTATGAATAGTTCGAGATAGTTGTGAAAAGTACCCCCTTTGATATTTATTCGCAGGCAGCCAGTAAAATGGGGTTTTGACATTCAACAACAATTCTTCAATGGTAAATGAAAGTATCCAACCCCTAAAGGAAGTAAAGTGCGATATCAGAACATCTATCTGAACTTGATTGTCAAACACTACCTTGTACAGTTTTGTTGTACCCGGTTGGCGTAGCCGTCGAATGCAACGAGAAGAGAGAACGATAAACACAGCTAACATGCTTGGGGTTATTATTAATTGAAATGACTGTTAGAACACTTTGTTCTGTGGAAACAACTATCACTCTTTTGTAAAATCAGTTGAAAGGTATTGTTATGGGGGAAGAATAAGAAAAGATTCCATTGTTATCGGATCCTCCCATTCTTGTTCGATTGTTATTATACCGATCAATAGATTTCAGTCTTTTGCAATTCAAAAGATTTCAATTGTTGGTTGCCATTTGAATGGTTTTTATTATATTCCATTATTGTTCACTCAACTGTTGTTTAATGGACTGTTTAAATTTCATTCTTTCTAAGAGCATTGTCTCCACACTACTATAATATAAATAAATTGTTGTAGTACAACAAATAAAGGCATGTTTTTCCTTTGTTGTTCTGATTAACAACGTTTATGCCCTCCACGACCAGGAATCGAACAGGGAGCAGCAATATACTCGTATTTAGAGGTAAAGTTTCGATACAATTTGAAGTATTCGATAGTTTACTTAAATATGTGTAACTTTTCTCTATGCTCACTCTAACATACAAGTATATTTCTTACCATTTTCGAAGCAATCCCTACTGCCTTCAAATGTTCCTCACTTTGTTTTTAGGTATTTATGATCAAACGTCTGCCAACGGCCATATTATGGTCGATTCTCCCGTTCTCATGCGATCACCAAAGATAAGCACATTCGGATCTGCTCAGTACTTGGGAGAGTGACCACTTAGGAACACCACGTGCTATATGGCCGCTTATACTTTTTATATCTTTATTTGCAAGAAAAAGGGGTGTTTTTACACATTTCCGATTTATCATAGATGAATCCTAGGAAAATATACATATAAGTGAGAAAAAAAAATGTAATTAGGAAGGCAATAAAGTTGGATGGAATGTTATTGAATTCAAGTAAGTATGAATAGTTCGAGATAGTTGTGAAAAGTACCCCCTTTGATATTTATTCGCAGGCAGCCAGTAAAATGGGGTTTTGACATTCAACAACAATTCTTCAATGGTAAATGAAAGTATCCAACCCCTAAAGGAAGTAAAGTGCGATATCAGAACATCTATCTGAACTTGATTGTCAAACACTACCTTGTACAGTTTTGTTGTACCCGGTTGGCGTAGCCGTCGAATGCAACGAGAAGAGAGAACGATAAACACAGCTAACATGCTTGGGGTTATTATTAATTGAAATGACTGTTAGAACACTTTGTTCTGTGGAAACAACTATCACTCTTTTGTAAAATCAGTTCAAAGGTATTGTTATGGGGGAAGAATAAGAAAAGATTCCATTGTTATCGGATCCTCCCATTCTTGTTCGATTGTTATTATACCGATCAATAGATTTCAGTCTTTTGCAATTCAAAAGATTTCAATTGTTGGTTGCCATTTGAATGGTTTTTATTGTATTCCATTATTGTTCACTCAACTGTTGTCGAATGGACTGTTTAAATTTCATTCTTTCTAAGAGCATTGTCTCCACACTACTATAATATAAATAAATTGTTGTAGTACAACAAATAAAGGCATGTTTTTCCTTTGTTGTTCTGATTAACAACGTTTATGCCCTCCACGACCAGGAATCGAACAGGGAGCAGCAATATACTCGTATTTAGAGGTAAAGTTTCGATACAATTTGAAGTATTCGATAGTTTACTTAAATATGTGTAACTTTTCTCTATGCTCACTCTAACATACAAGTATATTTCTTACCATTTTCGAAGCAATCCCTACTGCCTTCAAATGTTCCTCACTTTGTTTTTAGGTATTATGATCAAACGTCTGCCAACGGCCATATTATGGTCGATTCTCCCGTTCTCATGCGATCACCAAAGATAAGCACATTCGGATCTGCTCAGTAGTTGGGAGAGTGACCACTTAGGAACACCACATGCTATATGGCCGCTTATACTTTTTATATTTTTATTTGCAAGAAAGAGGGTTGTTTTTACACATTTCCGATTTATCATAGATGAATCCTAGCAAAATATACATATAAGTGAGAAAAAAAAAGTGTAATTAGGAAGGCAATAAAGTTGGATGGAATGTTATTGAATTCAAGTGAGTATGAATGGTCCGAGATAGTTGTGAAAAGTACCCCCTTTGATATTTATTCGCAGGCAGCCAGTAAAATGGGGTTTTGACATTCAACAACAATTCTTCAATGGTAAATGAAAGTATCCAACCCCTAAAGGAAGTAAAGTGCGATATCAGAACATCTATCTGAACTTGATTGTCAAACACTACCTTGTACAGTTTTGTTGTACCCGGATGGCTTAGCCGTCAAATACAACGAGAAGAGAGAACGATAAACACAGCTAACATGCTTGGGGTTATTATTAATTGCAATGACTGTTAGAACACTTTGTTCTGTGGAAACAACTATCCCTCTTTTGTAAAATCAGTTCAAAGGTATTGTTATGGGGGAAGAATAAGAAAAGATTCCATTGTTATCGGATCCTCCCATTCTTGTTCGATTGTTATTATACCGATCAATAGATTTCAGTCTTTTGCAATTCAAAAGATTTCAATTGTTGGTTGCCATTTGAATGGTTTTTATTATATTCCATTATTGTTCACTCAACTGTTGTCGAATGGACTGTTTAAATTTCATTCTTTCTAAGAGCATTGTCTCCACACTACTATAATATAAATAAATTGTTGTAGTACAACAAATAAAGGCATGTTTTTCCTTTGTTGTTCTGATTAACAACGTTTATGCCCTCCACGACCAGGAATCGAACAGGGAGCAGCAATATACTCGTATTTAGAGGTAAAGTTTCGATACAATTTGAAGTATTCGATAGTTTACTTAAATATGTGTAACTTTTCTCTATGCTCACTCTAACATACAAGTATATTTCTTACCATTTTCGAAGCAATCCCTACTGCCTTCAAATGTTCCTCACTTTCTTTTTAGGTATTTATGATCAAACGTCTGCCAACGGCCATATTATGGTCGATTCTCCCGTTCTCATGCGATCACCAAAGATAAGCACATTCGGATCTGCTCAGTACTTGGGAGAGTGACCACTTAGGAACACCACGTGCTATATGGCCGCTTATACTTTTTATATCTTTATTTGCAAGAAAAAGGGGTGTTTTTACACATTTCCGATTTATCATAGATGAATCCTAGGAAAATATACATATAAGTGAGAAAAAAAAATGTAATTAGGAAGGCAATAAAGTTGGATGGAATGTTATTGAATTCAAGTAAGTATGAATAGTTCGAGATAGTTGTGAAAAGTACCCCCTTTGATATTTATTCGCAGGCAGCCAGTAAAATGGGGTTTTGACATTCAACAACAATTCTTCAATGGTAAATGAAAGTATCCAACCCCTAAAGGAAGTAAAGTGCGATATCAGAACATCTATCTGAACTTGATTGTCAAACACTACCTTGTACAGTTTTGTTGTACCCGGTTGGCGTAGCCGTCGAATGCAACGAGAAGAGAGAACGATAAACACAGCTAACATGCTTGGGGTTATTATTAATTGAAATGACTGTTAGAACACTTTGTTCTGTGGAAACAACTATCACTCTTTTGTAAAATCAGTTCAAAGGTATTGTTATGGGGGAAGAATAAGAAAAGATTCCATTGTTATCGGATCCTCCCATTCTTGTTCGATTGTTATTATACCGATCAATAGATTTCAGTCTTTTGCAATTCAAAAGATTTCAATTGTTGGTTGCCATTTGAATGGTTTTTATTGTATTCCATTATTGTTCACTCAACTGTTGTCGAATGGACTGTTTAAATTTCATTCTTTCTAAGAGCATTGTCTCCACACTACTATAATATAAATAAATTGTTGTAGTACAACAAATAAAGGCATGTTTTTCCTTTGTTGTTCTGATTAACAACGTTTATGCCCTCCACGACCAGGAATCGAACAGGGAGCAGCAATATACTCGTATTTAGAGGTAAAGTTTCGATACAATTTGAAGTATTCGATAGTTTACTTAAATATGTGTAACTTTTCTCTATGCTCACTCTAACATACAAGTATATTTCTTACCATTTTCGAAGCAATCCCTACTGCCTTCAAATGTTCCTCACTTTGTTTTTAGGTATTTATGATCAAACGTCTGCCAACGGCCATATTATGGTCGATTCTCCCGTTCTCATGCGATCACCAAAGATAAGCACATTCGGATCTGCTCAGTACTTGGGAGAGTGACCACTTAGGAACACCACGTGCTATATGGCCGCTTATACTTTTTATATCTTTATTTGCAAGAAAAAGGGGTGTTTTTACACATTTCCGATTTATCATAGATGAATCCTAGGAAAATATACATATAAGTGAGAAAAAAAAATGTAATTAGGAAGGCAATAAAGTTGGATGGAATGTTATTGAATTCAAGTAAGTATGAATAGTTCGAGATAGTTGTGAAAAGTACCCCCTTTGATATTTATTCGCAGGCAGCCAGTAAAATGGGGTTTTGACATTCAACAACAATTCTTCAATGGTAAATGAAAGTATCCAACCCCTAAAGGAAGTAAAGTGCGATATCAGAACATCTATCTGAACTTGATTGTCAAACACTACCTTGTACAGTTTTGTTGTACCCGGTTGGCGTAGCCGTCGAATGCAACGAGAAGAGAGAACGATAAACACAGCTAACATGCTTGGGGTTATTATTAATTGAAATGACTGTTAGAACACTTTGTTCTGTGGAAACAACTATCACTCTTTTGTAAAATCAGTTCAAAGGTATTGTTATGGGGGAAGAATAAGAAAAGATTCCATTGTTATCGGATCCTCCCATTCTTGTTCGATTGTTATTATACCGATCAATAGATTTCAGTCTTTTGCAATTCAAAAGATTTCAATTGTTGGTTGCCATTTGAATGGTTTTTATTGTATTCCATTATTGTTCACTCAACTGTTGTCGAATGGACTGTTTAAATTTCATTCTTTCTAAGAGCATTGTCTCCACACTACTATAATATAAATAAATTGTTGTAGTACAACAAATAAAGGCATGTTTTTCCTTTGTTGTTCTGATTAACAACGTTTATGCCCTCCACGACCAGGAATCGAACAGGGAGCAGCAATATACTCGTATTTAGAGGTAAAGTTTCGATACAATTTGAAGTATTCGATAGTTTACTTAAATATGTGTAACTTTTCTCTATGCTCACTCTAACATACAAGTATATTTCTTACCATTTTCGAAGCAATCCCTACTGCCTTCAAATGTTCCTCACTTTGTTTTTAGGTATTATGATCAAACGTCTGCCAACGGCCATATTATGGTCGATTCTCCCGTTCTCATGCGATCACCAAAGATAAGCACATTCGGATCTGCTCAGTAGTTGGGAGAGTGACCACTTAGGAACACCACATGCTATATGGCCGCTTATACTTTTTATATTTTTATTTGCAAGAAAGAGGGTTGTTTTTACACATTTCCGATTTATCATAGATGAATCCTAGCAAAATATACATATAAGTGAGAAAAAAAAAGTGTAATTAGGAAGGCAATAAAGTTGGATGGAATGTTATTGAATTCAAGTGAGTATGAATGGTCCGAGATAGTTGTGAAAAGTACCCCCTTTGATATTTATTCGCAGGCAGCCAGTAAAATGGGGTTTTGACATTCAACAACAATTCTTCAATGGTAAATGAAAGTATCCAACCCCTAAAGGAAGTAAAGTGCGATATCAGAACATCTATCTGAACTTGATTGTCAAACACTACCTTGTACAGTTTTGTTGTACCCGGATGGCTTAGCCGTCAAATACAACGAGAAGAGAGAACGATAAACACAGCTAACATGCTTGGGGTTATTATTAATTGCAATGACTGTTAGAACACTTTGTTCTGTGGAAACAACTATCCCTCTTTTGTAAAATCAGTTCAAAGGTATTGTTATGGGGGAAGAATAAGAAAAGATTCCATTGTTATCGGATCCTCCCATTCTTGTTCGATTGTTATTATACCGATCAATAGATTTCAGTCTTTTGCAATTCAAAAGATTTCAATTGTTGGTTGCCATTTGAATGGTTTTTATTATATTCCATTATTGTTCACTCAACTGTTGTCGAATGGACTGTTTAAATTTCATTCTTTCTAAGAGCATTGTCTCCACACTACTATAATATAAATAAATTGTTGTAGTACAACAAATAAGGGCATGTTTTTCCTTTGTTGTTCTGATTAACAACGTTTATGCCCTCCACGACCAGGAATCGAACAGGGAGCAGCAATATACTCGTATTTAGAGGTAAAGTTTCGATACAATTTGAAGTATTCGATAGTTTACTTAAATATGTGTAACTTTTCTCTATGCTCACTCTAACATACAAGTATATTTCTTACCATTTTCGAAGCAATCCCTACTGCCTTCAAATGTTCCTCACTTTGTTTTTAGGTATTATGATCAAACGTCTGCCAACGGCCATATTATGGTCGATTCTCCCGTTCTCATGCGATCACCAAAGATAAGCACATTCGGATCTGCTCAGTAGTTGGGAGAGTGACCACTTAGGAACACCACATGCTATATGGCCGCTTATACTTTTTATATTTTTATTTGCAAGAAAGAGGGTTGTTTTTACACATTTCCGATTTATCATAGATGAATCCTAGCAAAATATACATATAAGTGAGAAAAAAAAAGTGTAATTAGGAAGGCAATAAAGTTGGATGGAATGTTATTGAATTCAAGTGAGTATGAATGGTCCGAGATAGTTGTGAAAAGTACCCCCTTTGATATTTATTCGCAGGCAGCCAGTAAAATGGGGTTTTGACATTCAACAACAATTCTTCAATGGTAAATGAAAGTATCCAACCCCTAAAGGAAGTAAAGTGCGATATCAGAACATCTATCTGAACTTGATTGTCAAACACTACCTTGTACAGTTTTGTTGTACCCGGATGGCTTAGCCGTCAAATACAACGAGAAGAGAGAACGATAAACACAGCTAACATGCTTGGGGTTATTATTAATTGCAATGACTGTTAGAACACTTTGTTCTGTGGAAACAACTATCCCTCTTTTGTAAAATCAGTTCAAAGGTATTGTTATGGGGGAAGAATAAGAAAAGATTCCATTGTTATCGGATCCTCCCATTCTTGTTCGATTGTTATTATACCGATCAATAGATTTCAGTCTTTTGCAATTCAAAAGATTTCAATTGTTGGTTGCCATTTGAATGGTTTTTATTATATTCCATTATTGTTCACTCAACTGTTGTCGAATGGACTGTTTAAATTTCATTCTTTCTAAGAGCATTGTCTCCACACTACTATAATATAAATAAATTGTTGTAGTACAACAAATAAGGGCATGTTTTTCCTTTGTTGTTCTGATTAACAACGTTTATGCCCTCCACGACCAGGAATCGAACAGGGAGCAGCAATATACTCGTATTTAGAGGTAAAGTTTCGATACAATTTGAAGTATTCGATAGTTTACTTAAATATGTGTAACTTTTCTCTATGCTCACTCTAACATACAAGTATATTTCTTACCATTTTCGAAGCAATCCCTACTGCCTTCAAATATTCCTCACTTTGTTTTTAGGTATTTATGATCAAACGTCTGCCAACGGCCAAAATATGGTCGATTCTCCCGTTCTCATGCGATCACCAAAGATAAGCACATTCGGATCTGCTCAGTACTTGGGAGAGTGAACACTTAGGAACACCACATGCTATATGGCCGCTTATACTTTTTATATTTTTATTTGCAAGAAAGAGGGTTGTTTTTACACATTTCCGATTTATCATAGATGAATCCTAGCAAAATATACATATAAGTGAGAAAAAAAAAGTGTAATTAGGAAGGCAATAAAGTTGGATGGAATGTTATTGAATTCAAGTGAGTATGAATGGTCCGAGATAGTTGTGAAAAGTACCCCCTTTGATATTTATTCGCAGGCAGCCAGTAAAATGGGGTTTTGACATTCAACAACAATTCTTCAATGGTAAATGAAAGTATCCAACCCCTAAAGGAAGTAAAGTGCGATATCAGAACATCTATCTGAACTTGATTGTCAAACACTACCTTGTACAGTTTTGTTGTACCCGGATGGCTTAGCCGTCAAATACAACGAGAAGAGAGAACGATAAACACAGCTAACATGCTTGGGGTTATTATTAATTGCAATGACTGTTAGAACACTTTGTTCTGTGGAAACAACTATCCCTCTTTTGTAAAATCAGTTCAAAGGTATTGTTATGGGGGAAGAATAAGAAAAGATTCCATTGTTATCGGATCCTCCCATTCTTGTTCGATTGTTATTATACCGATCAATAGATTTCAGTCTTTTGCAATTCAAAAGATTTCAATTGTTGGTTGCCATTTGAATGGTTTTTATTATATTCCATTATTGTTCACTCAACTGTTGTCGAATGGACTGTTTAAATTTCATTCTTTCTAAGAGCATTGTCTCCACACTACTATAATATAAATAAATTGTTGTAGTACAACAAATAAGGGCATGTTTTTCCTTTGTTGTTCTGATTAACAACGTTTATGCCCTCCACGACCAGGAATCGAACAGGGAGCAGCAATATACTCGTATTTAGAGGTAAAGTTTCGATACAATTTGAAGTATTCGATAGTTTACTTAAATATGTGTAACTTTTCTCTATGCTCACTCTAACATACAAGTATATTTCTTACCATTTTCGAAGCAATCCCTACTGCCTTCAAATATTCCTCACTTTGTTTTTAGGTATTTATGATCAAACGTCTGCCAACGGCCAAAATATGGTCGATTCTCCCGTTCTCATGCGATCACCAAAGATAAGCACATTCGGATCTGCTCAGTACTTGGGAGAGTGAACACTTAGGAACACCACATGCTATATGGCCGCTTATACTTTTTATATTTTTATTTGCAAGAAAGAGGGTTGTTTTTACACATTTCCGATTTATCATAGATGAATCCTAGCAAAATATACATATAAGTGAGAAAAAAAAAGTGTAATTAGGAAGGCAATAAAGTTGGATGGAATGTTATTGAATTCAAGTGAGTATGAATGGTCCGAGATAGTTGTGAAAAGTACCCCCTTTGATATTTATTCGCAGGCAGCCAGTAAAATGGGGTTTTGACATTCAACAACAATTCTTCAATGGTAAATGAAAGTATCCAACCCCTAAAGGAAGTAAAGTGCGATATCAGAACATCTATCTGAACTTGATTGTCAAACACTACCTTGTACAGTTTTGTTGTACCCGGATGGCTTAGCCGTCAAATACAACGAGAAGAGAGAACGATAAACACAGCTAACATGCTTGGGGTTATTATTAATTGCAATGACTGTTAGAACACTTTGTTCTGTGGAAACAACTATCCCTCTTTTGTAAAATCAGTTCAAAGGTATTGTTATGGGGGAAGAATAAGAAAAGATTCCATTGTTATCGGATCCTCCCATTCTTGTTCGATTGTTATTATACCGATCAATAGATTTCAGTCTTTTGCAATTCAAAAGATTTCAATTGTTGGTTGCCATTTGAATGGTTTTTATTATATTCCATTATTGTTCACTCAACTGTTGTCGAATGGACTGTTTAAATTTCATTCTTTCTAAGAGCATTGTCTCCACACTACTATAATATAAATAAATTGTTGTAGTACAACAAATAAGGGCATGTTTTTCCTTTGTTGTTCTGATTAACAACGTTTATGCCCTCCACGACCAGGAATCGAACAGGGAGCAGCAATATACTCGTATTTAGAGGTAAAGTTTCGATACAATTTGAAGTATTCGATAGTTTACTTAAATATGTGTAACTTTTCTCTATGCTCACTCTAACATACAAGTATATTTCTTACCATTTTCGAAGCAATCCCTACTGCCTTCAAATATTCCTCACTTTGTTTTTAGGTATTTATGATCAAACGTCTGCCAACGGCCAAAATATGGTCGATTCTCCCGTTCTCATGCGATCACCAAAGATAAGCACATTCGGATCTGCTCAGTACTTGGGAGAGTGAACACTTAGGAACACCACGTGCTATATGGCCGCTTATACTTTTTATATCTTTATTTGCAAGAAAAAGGGGTGTTTTTACACATTTCCGATTTATCATAGATGAATCCTAGGAAAATATACATATAAGTGAGAAAAAAAACTGTAATTAGGAAGGCAATAAATTTGGATTTAATGTTATTGAATTCAAGTAAGTATGAATAGTTCGAGATAGTTGTGAAAAGTACCCCCTTTGATTTTTATTCGCAGCCAGCCAGTAAAATGGGGTTTTGACATTCAACAACAATTCTTCAATGGTAAATGAAAGTATCCAACCCCTAAAGGAAGTAAAGTGCGATATCAGAACATCTATCTGAACTTGATTGTCAAACACTACCTTGTACAGTTTTGTTGTACCCGGTTGGCGTAGCCGTCGAATGCAACGAGAAGAGAGAACGATAAACACAGCTAACATGCTTGGGGTTATTATTAATTGAAATGACTGTTAGAACACTTTGTTCTGTGGAAACAACTATCCCTCTTTTGTAAAATCAGTTCAAAGGTATTGTTATGGGGGAAGAATAAGAAAAGATTCCATTGTTATCGGATCCTCCCATTCTTGTTCGATTGTTATTATACCGATCAATAGATTTCAGTCTTTTGCAATTCAAAAGATTTCAATTGTTGGTTGCCATTTGAATGGTTTTTATTGTATTCCATTATTGTTCACTCAACTGTTGTCGAATGGACTGTTTAAATTTCATTCTTTCTAAAAGCATTGTCTATACACTACTATATTTTAAATAAATTGTTGTAGTACAACAAATAAAGGCATGTTTTTCCTTTGTTGTTCTGATTAACAACGTTTATGCCTTCCACGACCAGGAATCGAACAGGGAGCAGCAATATACTCGTATTTAGAGGTAAAGTTTCGATACAATTTGAAGTATTCGATAGTTTACTTAAATATGTGTAACTTTTCTCTATGCTCACTCTAACATACAAGTATATTTCTTACCATTTTCGAAGCAATCCCTACTGCCTTCAAATATTCCTCACTTTGTTTCTAGGTATTTATGATCAAACGTCTGCCAACGGCCAAAATATGGTCGATTCTCCCGTTCTCATGCGATCACCAAAGATAAGCACATTCGGATCTGCTCAGTACTTGGGAGAGTGACCACTTAGGAACACCACGTGCTATATGGCCGCTTATACTTTTTATATCTTTATTTGCAAGAAAGAGGGTTGTTTTTACACATTTCCGATTTATCATAGATGAATCCTAGCAAAATATACATATAAGTGAGAAAAAAAAAGTGTAATTAGGAAGGCAATAAAGTTGGATTGAATGTTATTGAATTCAAGTGAGTATGAATGGTCCGAGATAGTTGTGAAAAGTACCCCCTTTGATATTTATTCGCAGGCAGCCAGTAAAATGGGGTTTTGACATTCAACAACAATTCTTCAATGGTAAATGAAAGTATCCAACCCCTAAAGGAAGTAAAGTGCGATATCAGAACATCTATCTGAACTTGATTGTCAAACACTACCTTGTACAGTTTTGTTGTACCCGGATGGCTTAGCCGTCGAATACAACGAGAAGAGAGAACGATAAACACAGCTAACATGCTTGGGGTTATTATTAATTGCAATGACTGTTAGAACACTTTGTTCTGTGGAAACAACTATCCCTCTTTTGTAAAATCAGTTCAAAGGTATTGTTATGGGGGAAGAATAAGAAAAGATTCCATTGTTATCGGATCCTCCCATTCTTGTTCGATTGTTATTATACCGATCAATAGATTTCAGTCTTTTGCAATTCAAAAGATTTCAATTGTTGGTTGCCATTTGAATGGTTTTTATTGTATTCCATTATTGTTCACTCAACTGTTGTCGAATGGACTGTTTAAATTTCATTCTTTCTAAGAGCATTGTCTCCACACTACTATATTTTAAATAAATTGTTGTAGTACAACAAATAAAGGCATGTTTTTCCTTTGTTGTTCTGATTAACAACGTTTATGCCCTCCACGAACGGAATCGAACAGGGAGCAGCAATATACTCGTATTTAGAGGTAAAGTTTCGATACAATTTGAAGTATTCGATAGTTTACTTAAATATGTGTAACTTTTCTCTATGCTCACTCTAACATACAAGTATATTTCTTACCATTTTCGAAGCAATCCCTACTGCCTTCAAATATTCCTCACTTTGTTTTTAGGTATTTATGATCAAACGTCTGCCAACGGCCAAAATATGGTCGATTCTCCCGTTCTCATGCGATCACCAAAGATAAGCACATTCGGATCTGCTCAGTACTTGGGAGAGTGACCACTTAGGAACACCACGTGCTATATGGCCGCTTATACTTTTTATATCTTTATTTGCAAGAAAAAGGGGTGTTTTTACACATTTCCGATTTATCATAGATGAATCCTAGGAAAATATACATATAAGTGAGAAAAAAAAATGTAATTAGGAAGGCAATAAAGTTGGATGGAATGTTATTGAATTCAAGTAAGTATGAATAGTTCGAGATAGTTGTGAAAAGTACCCCCTTTGATATTTATTCGCAGGCAGCCAGTAAAATGGGGTTTTGACATTCAACAACAATTCTTCAATGGTAAATGAAAGTATCCAACCCCTAAAGGAAGTAAAGTGCGATATCAGAACATCTATCTGAACTTGATTGTCAAACACTACCTTGTACAGTTTTGTTGTACCCGGATGGCTTAGCCGTCAAATACAACGAGAAGAGAGAACGATAAACACAGCTAACATGCTTGGGGTTATTATTAATTGCAATGACTGTTAGAACACTTTGTTCTGTGGAAACAACTATCCCTCTTTTGTAAAATCAGTTCAAAGGTATTGTTATGGGGGAAGAATAAGAAAAGATTCCATTGTTATCGGATCCTCCCATTCTTGTTCGATTGTTATTATACCGATCAATAGATTTCAGTCTTTTGCAATTCAAAAGATTTCAATTGTTGGTTGCCATTTGAATGGTTTTTATTATATTCCATTATTGTTCACTCAACTGTTGTCGAATGGACTGTTTAAATTTCATTCTTTCTAAGAGCATTGTCTCCACACTACTATAATATAAATAAATTGTTGTAGTACAACAAATAAGGGCATGTTTTTCCTTTGTTGTTCTGATTAACAACGTTTATGCCCTCCACGACCAGGAATCGAACAGGGAGCAGCAATATACTCGTATTTAGAGGTAAAGTTTCGATACAATTTGAAGTATTCGATAGTTTACTTAAATATGTGTAACTTTTCTCTATGCTCACTCTAACATACAAGTATATTTCTTACCATTTTCGAAGCAATCCCTACTGCCTTCAAATATTCCTCACTTTGTTTTTAGGTATTTATGATCAAACGTCTGCCAACGGCCAAAATATGGTCGATTCTCCCGTTCTCATGCGATCACCAAAGATAAGCACATTCGGATCTGCTCAGTACTTGGGAGAGTGAACACTTAGGAACACCACATGCTATATGGCCGCTTATACTTTTTATATTTTTATTTGCAAGAAAGAGGGTTGTTTTTACACATTTCCGATTTATCATAGATGAATCCTAGCAAAATATACATATAAGTGAGAAAAAAAAAGTGTAATTAGGAAGGCAATAAAGTTGGATGGAATGTTATTGAATTCAAGTGAGTATGAATGGTCCGAGATAGTTGTGAAAAGTACCCCCTTTGATATTTATTCGCAGGCAGCCAGTAAAATGGGGTTTTGACATTCAACAACAATTCTTCAATGGTAAATGAAAGTATCCAACCCCTAAAGGAAGTAAAGTGCGATATCAGAACATCTATCTGAACTTGATTGTCAAACACTACCTTGTACAGTTTTGTTGTACCCGGATGGCTTAGCCGTCAAATACAACGAGAAGAGAGAACGATAAACACAGCTAACATGCTTGGGGTTATTATTAATTGCAATGACTGTTAGAACACTTTGTTCTGTGGAAACAACTATCCCTCTTTTGTAAAATCAGTTCAAAGGTATTGTTATGGGGGAAGAATAAGAAAAGATTCCATTGTTATCGGATCCTCCCATTCTTGTTCGATTGTTATTATACCGATCAATAGATTTCAGTCTTTTGCAATTCAAAAGATTTCAATTGTTGGTTGCCATTTGAATGGTTTTTATTATATTCCATTATTGTTCACTCAACTGTTGTCGAATGGACTGTTTAAATTTCATTCTTTCTAAGAGCATTGTCTCCACA
The DNA here is from genome assembly GCA_947359465.1 of Metellina segmentata. Taxonomy (NCBI): domain Eukaryota; kingdom Metazoa; phylum Arthropoda; class Arachnida; order Araneae; family Tetragnathidae; genus Metellina; species Metellina segmentata. The sequence continues at coordinate 100,595,460 of OX375879.1, forward strand.
CTACTATAATATAAATAAATTGTTGTAGTACAACAAATAAGGGCATGTTTTTCCTTTGTTGTTCTGATTAACAACGTTTATGCCCTCCACGACCAGGAATCGAACAGGGAGCAGCAATATACTCGTATTTAGAGGTAAAGTTTCGATACAATTTGAAGTATTCGATAGTTTACTTAAATATGTGTAACTTTTCTCTATGCTCACTCTAACATACAAGTATATTTCTTACCATTTTCGAAGCAATCCCTACTGCCTTCAAATATTCCTCACTTTGTTTTTAGGTATTTATGATCAAACGTCTGCCAACGGCCAAAATATGGTCGATTCTCCCGTTCTCATGCGATCACCAAAGATAAGCACATTCGGATCTGCTCAGTACTTGGGAGAGTGAACACTTAGGAACACCACGTGCTATATGGCCGCTTATACTTTTTATATCTTTATTTGCAAGAAAAAGGGGTGTTTTTACACATTTCCGATTTATCATAGATGAATCCTAGGAAAATATACATATAAGTGAGAAAAAAAACTGTAATTAGGAAGGCAATAAATTTGGATTTAATGTTATTGAATTCAAGTAAGTATGAATAGTTCGAGATAGTTGTGAAAAGTACCCCCTTTGATTTTTATTCGCAGCCAGCCAGTAAAATGGGGTTTTGACATTCAACAACAATTCTTCAATGGTAAATGAAAGTATCCAACCCCTAAAGGAAGTAAAGTGCGATATCAGAACATCTATCTGAACTTGATTGTCAAACACTACCTTGTACAGTTTTGTTGTACCCGGTTGGCGTAGCCGTCGAATGCAACGAGAAGAGAGAACGATAAACACAGCTAACATGCTTGGGGTTATTATTAATTGAAATGACTGTTAGAACACTTTGTTCTGTGGAAACAACTATCCCTCTTTTGTAAAATCAGTTCAAAGGTATTGTTATGGGGGAAGAATAAGAAAAGATTCCATTGTTATCGGATCCTCCCATTCTTGTTCGATTGTTATTATACCGATCAATAGATTTCAGTCTTTTGCAATTCAAAAGATTTCAATTGTTGGTTGCCATTTGAATGGTTTTTATTGTATTCCATTATTGTTCACTCAACTGTTGTCGAATGGACTGTTTAAATTTCATTCTTTCTAAGAGCATTGTCTCCACACTACTATATTTTAAATAAATTGTTGTAGTACAACAAATAAAGGCATGTTTTTCCTTTGTTGTTCTGATTAACAACGTTTATGCCCTCCACGAACAGGAATCGAACAGGGAGCAGCAATATACTCGTATTTAGAGGTAAAGTTTCGATACAATTTGAAGTATTCGATAGTTTACTTAAATATGTGTAACTTTTCTCTATGCTCACTCTAACATACAAGTATATTTCTTACCATTTTCGAAGCAATCCCTACTGCCTTCAAATATTCCTCACTTTGTTTTTAGGTATTTATGATCAAACGTCTGCCAACGGCCAAAATATGGTCGATTCTCCCGTTCTCATGCGATCACCAAAGATAAGCACATTCGGATCTGCTCAGTACTTGGGAGAGTGACCACTTAGGAACACCACGTGCTATATGGCCGCTTATACTTTTTATATCTTTATTTGCAAGAAAAAGGGGTGTTTTTACACATTTCCGATTTATCATAGATGAATCCTAGGAAAATATACATATAAGTGAGAAAAAAAAATGTAATTAGGAAGGCAATAAAGTTGGATGGAATGTTATTGAATTCAAGTAAGTATGAATAGTTCGAGATAGTTGTGAAAAGTACCCCCTTTGATATTTATTCGCAGGCAGCCAGTAAAATGGGGTTTTGACATTCAACAACAATTCTTCAATGGTAAATGAAAGTATCCAACCCCTAAAGGAAGTAAAGTGCGATATCAGAACATCTATCTGAACTTGATTGTCAAACACTACCTTGTACAGTTTTGTTGTACCCGGTTGGCGTAGCCGTCGAATGCAACGAGAAGAGAGAACGATAAACACAGCTAACATGCTTGGGGTTATTATTAATTGAAATGACTGTTAGAACACTTTGTACTGTGGAAACAACTATCACTCTTTTGTAAAATCAGTTCAAAGGTATTGTTATGGGGGAAGAATAAGAAAAGATTCCATTGTTATCGGATCCTCCCATTCTTGTTCGATTGTTATTATACCGATCAATAGATTTCAGTCTTTTGCAATTCAAAAGATTTCAATTGTTGGTTGCCATTTGAATGGTTTTTATTGTATTCCATTATTGTTCACTCAACTGTTGTCGAATGGACTGTTTAAATTTCATTCTTTCTAAGAGCATTGTCTCCACACTACTATAATATAAATAAATTGTTGTAGTACAACAAATAAAGGCATGTTTTTCCTTTGTTGTTCTGATTAACAACGTTTATGCCCTCCACGACCAGGAATCGAACAGGGAGCAGCAATATACTCGTATTTAGAGGTAAAGTTTCGATACAATTTGAAGTATTCGATAGTTTACTTAAATATGTGTAACTTTTCTCTATGCTCACTCTAACATACAAGTATATTTCTTACCATTTTCGAAGCAATCCCTACTGCCTTCAAATGTTCCTCACTTTGTTTTTAGGTATTTATGATCAAACGTCTGCCAACGGCCATATTATGGTCGATTCTCCCGTTCTCATGCGATCACCAAAGATAAGCACATTCGGATCTGCTCAGTAGTTGGGAGAGTGACCACTTAGGAACACCACATGCTATATGGCCGATTATACTTTTTATATTTTTATTTGCAAGAAAGAGGGTTGTTTTTACGCATTTCCGATTTATCATAGATGAATCCTAGCAAAATATACATATAAGTGAGAAAAAAAAAGTGTAATTAGGAAGGCAATAAAGTTGGATGGAATGTTATTGAATTCAAGTGAGTATGAATGGTCCGAGATAGTTGTGAAAAGTACCCCCTTTGATATTTATTCGCAGGCAGCCAGTAAAATGGGGTTTTGACATTCAACAACAATTCTTCAATGGTAAATGAAAGTATCCAACCCCTAAAGGAAGTAAAGTGCGATATCAGAACATCTATCTGAACTTGATTGTCAAACACTACCTTGTACAGTTTTGTTGTACCCGGATGGCTTAGCCGTCGAATACAACGAGAAGAGAGAACGATAAACACAGCTAACATGCTTGGGGTTATTATTAATTGCAATGACTGTTAGAACACTTTGTTCTGTGGAAACAACTAACCCTCTTTTGTAAAATCAGTTCAAAGGTATTGTTATGGGGGAAGAATAAGAAAAGATTCCATTGTTATCGGATTCTCCCATTCTTGTTCGATTGTTATTATACCGATCAATAGATTTCAGTCTTTTGCAATTCAAAAGATTTCAATTGCTGGTTGCCATTTGAATGGTTTTTATTATATTCCATTATTGTTCACTCAACTGTTGTCGAATGGACTGTTTAAATTTCATTCTTTCTAAGAGCATTGTCTCCACACTACTATAATATAAATAAATTGTTGTAGTACAACAAATAAAGGCATGTTTTTCCTTTGTTGTTCTGATTAACAACGTTTATGCCCTCCACGACCAGGAATCGAACAGGGAGCAGCAATATACTCGTATTTAGAGGTTAAGTTTCGATACAATTTGAAGTATTCGATAGTTTACTTAAATATGTGTAAGTTTTCTCTATGCTCACTCTAACATACAAATATATTGCTTACCATTTTCGAAGCAATCCCTACTGCCTTCAAATATTCCTCACTTTGTTTTTAGGTATTTATGATCAAACGTCTGCCAACGGCCATATTATGGTCGATTCTCCCGTTCTCATGCGATCACCAAAGATAAGCACATTCGGATCTGCTCAGTAGTTGGGAGAGTGACCACTTAGGAACACCACATGCTATATGCCCGCTTATACTTTTTATATTTTTATTTGCAAGAAAGAGGGTTGTTTTTACACATTTCCGATTTATCATAGATGAATCCTAGGAAAATATACATATAAGTGAGAAAAAAAAATGTAATTAGGAAGGCAATAAATTTGGATTTAATGTTATTGAATTCAAGTAAGTATGAATAGTTCGAGATAGTTGTGAAAAGTACCCCCTTTGATATTTATTCGCAGGCAGCCAGTAAAATGGGGTTTTGACATTCAACAACAATTCTTCAATGGTAAATGAAAGTATCCAACCCCTAAAGGAAGTAAAGTGCGATATCAGAACATCTATCTGAACTTGATTGTCAAACACTACCTTGTACAGTTTTGTTGTACCCGGTTGGCGTAGCCGTCGAATGCAACGAGAAGAGAGAACGATAAACACAGCTAACATGCTTGGGGTTATTATTAATTGAAATGACTGTTAGAACACTTTGTTCTGTGGAAACAACTATCACTCTTTTGTAAAATCAGTTCAAAGGTATTGTTATGGGGGAAGAATAAGAAAAGATTCCATTGTTATCGGATCCTCCCATTCTTGTTCGATTGTTATTATACCGATCAATAGATTTCAGTCTTTTGCAATTCAAAAGATTTCAATTGCTGGTTGCCATTTGAATGGTTTTTATTATATTCCATTATTGTTCACTCAACTGTTGTCGAATGGACTGTTTAAATTTCATTCTTTCTAAGAGCATTGTCTCCACACTACTATATTTTAAATAAATTGTTGTAGTACAACAAATAAAGGCATGTTTTTCCTTTGTTGTTCTGATTAACAACGTTTATGCCCTCCACGACCAGGAACCGAACAGGGAGCAGCAATATACTCGTATTTAGAGGTTAAGTTTCGATACAATTTGAAGTATTCGATAGTTTACTTAAATATGTGTAAGTTTTCTCTATGCTCACTCTAACATACAAATATATTGCTTACCATTTTCGAAGCAATCCCTACTGCCTTCAAATATTCCTCACTTTGTTTTTAGGTATTTATGATCAAACGTCTGCCAACGGCCATATTATGGTCGATTCTCCCGTTCTCATGCGATCACCAAAGATAAGCACATTCGGATCTGCTCAGTAGTTGGGAGAGTGACCACTTAGGAACACCACATGCTATATGCCCGCTTATACTTTTTATATTTTTATTTGCAAGAAAGAGGGTTGTTTTTACACATTTCCGATTTATCATAGATGAATCCTAGGAAAATATACATATAAGTGAGAAAAAAAAATGTAATTAGGAAGGCAATAAATTTGGATTTAATGTTATTGAATTCAAGTAAGTATGAATAGTTCGAGATAGTTGTGAAAAGTACCCCCTTTGATATTTATTCGCAGGCAGCCAGTAAAATGGGGTTTTGACATTCAACAACAATTCTTCAATGGTAAATGAAAGTATCCAACCCCTAAAGGAAGTAAAGTGCGATATCAGAACATCTATCTGAACTTGATTGTCAAACACTACCTTGTACAGTTTTGTTGTACCCGGTTGGCGTAGCCGTCGAATGCAACGAGAAGAGAGAACGATAAACACAGCTAACATGCTTGGGGTTATTATTAATTGAAATGACTGTTAGAACACTTTGTTCTGTGGAAACAACTATCACTCTTTTGTAAAATCAGTTCAAAGGTATTGTTATGGGGGAAGAATAAGAAAAGATTCCATTGTTATCGGATCCTCCCATTCTTGTTCGATTGTTATTATACCGATCAATAGATTTCAGTCTTTTGCAATTCAAAAGATTTCAATTGCTGGTTGCCATTTGAATGGTTTTTATTATATTCCATTATTGTTCACTCAACTGTTGTCGAATGGACTGTTTAAATTTCATTCTTTCTAAGAGCATTGTCTCCACACTACTATATTTTAAATAAATTGTTGTAGTACAACAAATAAAGGCATGTTTTTCCTTTGTTGTTCTGATTAACAACGTTTATGCCCTCCACGACCAGGAACCGAACAGGGAGCAGCAATATACTCGTATTTAGAGGTTAAGTTTCGATACAATTTGAAGTATTCGATAGTTTACTTAAATATGTGTAAGTTTTCTCTATGCTCACTCTAACATACAAATATATTGCTTACCATTTTCGAAGCAATCCCTACTGCCTTCAAATATTCCTCACTTTGTTTTTAGGTATTTATGATCAAACGTCTGCCAACGGCCATATTATGGTCGATTCTCCCGTTCTCATGCGATCACCAAAGATAAGCACATTCGGATCTGCTCAGTAGTTGGGAGAGTGACCACTTAGGAACACCACATGCTATATGCCCGCTTATACTTTTTATATTTTTATTTGCAAGAAAGAGGGTTGTTTTTACACATTTCCGATTTATCATAGATGAATCCTAGGAAAATATACATATAAGTGAGAAAAAAAAATGTAATTAGGAAGGCAATAAATTTGGATTTAATGTTATTGAATTCAAGTAAGTATGAATAGTTCGAGATAGTTGTGAAAAGTACCCCCTTTGATATTTATTCGCAGGCAGCCAGTAAAATGGGGTTTTGACATTCAACAACAATTCTTCAATGGTAAATGAAAGTATCCAACCCCTAAAGGAAGTAAAGTGCGATATCAGAACATCTATCTGAACTTGATTGTCAAACACTACCTTGTACAGTTTTGTTGTACCCGGTTGGCGTAGCCGTCGAATGCAACGAGAAGAGAGAACGATAAACACAGCTAACATGCTTGGGGTTATTATTAATTGAAATGACTGTTAGAACACTTTGTTCTGTGGAAACAACTATCACTCTTTTGTAAAATCAGTTCAAAGGTATTGTTATGGGGGAAGAATAAGAAAAGATTCCATTGTTATCGGATCCTCCCATTCTTGTTCGATTGTTATTATACCGATCAATAGATTTCAGTCTTTTGCAATTCAAAAGATTTCAATTGCTGGTTGCCATTTGAATGGTTTTTATTATATTCCATTATTGTTCACTCAACTGTTGTCGAATGGACTGTTTAAATTTCATTCTTTCTAAGAGCATTGTCTCCACACTACTATATTTTAAATAAATTGTTGTAGTACAACAAATAAAGGCATGTTTTTCCTTTGTTGTTCTGATTAACAACGTTTATGCCCTCCACGACCAGGAATCGAACAGGGAGCAGCAATATACTCGTATTTAGAGGTAAAGTTTCGATACAATTTGAAGTATTCGATAGTTTACTTAAATATGTGTAACTTCTCTATGCTCACTCTAACATACAAGTATATTTCTTACCATTTTCGAAGCAATCCCTACTGCCTTCAAATATTCCTCACTTTGTTTTTAGGTATTTATGATCAAACGTCTGCCAACGGCCAAAATATGGTCGATTCTCCCGTTCTCATGCGATCACCAAAGATAAGCACATTCGGATCTGCTCAGTACTTGGGAGAGTGACCACTTAGGAACACCACGTGCTATATGGCCGCTTATACTTTTTATATTTTTATTTGCAAGAAAAAGGGGTGTTTTTACACATTTCCGATTTATCATAGATGAATCCTAGGAAAATATACATATAAGTGAGAAAAAAAAATGTAATTAGGAAGGCAATAAATTTGGATTTAATGTTATTGAATTCAAGTAAGTATGAATAGTTCGAGATAGTTGTGAAAAGTACCCCCTTTGATATTTATTCGCAGGCAGCCAGTAAAATGGGGTTTTGACATTCAACAACAATTCTTCAATGGTAAATGAAAGTATCCAACCCCTAAAGGAAGTAAAGTGCGATATCAGAACATATATCTGAACTTGATTGTCAAACACTACCTTGTACAGTTTTGTTGTACCCGGTTGGCGTAGCCGTCGAATGCAACGAGAAGAGAGAACGATAAACACAACTAACATGCTTGGGGTTATTATTAATTGAAATGACTGTTAGAACACTTTGTTCTGTGGAAACAACTATCCCTCTTTTGTAAAATCAGTTCAAAGGTATTGTTATGGGGGAAGAATAAGAAAAGATTCCATTGTTATCGGATCCTCCCATTCTTGTTCGATTGTTATTATACCGATCAATAGATTTCAGTCTTTTGCAATTCAAAAGATTTCAATTGCTGGTTGCCATTTGAATGGTTTTTATTATATTCCATTATTGTTCACTCAACTGTTGTCGAATGGACTGTTTAAATTTCATTCTTTCTAAGAGCATTGTCTCCACACTACTATATTTTAAATAAATTGTTGTAGTACAACAAATAAAGGCATGTTTTTCCTTTGTTGTTCTGATTAACAACGTTTATGCCCTCCACGACCAGGAATCGAACAGGGAGCAGCAATATACTCGTATTTAGAGGTAAAGTTTCGATACAATTTGAAGTATTCGATAGTTTACTTAAATATGTGTAACTTTTCTCTATGCTCACTCTAACATACAAGTATATTTCTTACCATTTTCGAAGCAATCCCTACTGCCTTCAAATATTCCTCACTTTGTTTTTAGGTATTTATGATCAAACGTCTGCCAACGGCCAAAATATGGTCGATTCTCCCGTTCTCATGCGATCACCAAAGATAAGCACATTCGGATCTGCTCAGTACTTGGGAGAGTGACCACTTAGGAACACCACGTGCTATATGGCCGCTTATACTTTTTATATTTTTATTTGCAAGAAAAAGGGGTGTTTTTACACATTTCCGATTTATCATAGATGAATCCTAGGAAAATATACATATAAGTGAGAAAAAAAAATGTAATTAGGAAGGCAATAAATTTGGATTTAATGTTATTGAATTCAAGTAAGTATGAATAGTTCGAGATAGTTGTGAAAAGTACCCCCTTTGATATTTATTCGCAGGCAGCCAGTAAAATGGGGTTTTGACATTCAACAACAATTCTTCAATGGTAAATGAAAGTATCCAACCCCTAAAGGAAGTAAAGTGCGATATCAGAACATCTATCTGAACTTGATTGTCAAACACTACCTTGTACAGTTTTGTTGTACCCGGTTGGCGTAGCCGTCGAATGCAACGAGAAGAGAGAACGATAAACACAGCTAACATGCTTGGGGTTATTATTAATTGAAATGAATGTTAGAACACTTTGTTCTGTGGAAACAACTATCCCTCTTTTGTAAAATCAGTTCAAAGGTATTGTTATGGGGGAAGAATAAGAAAAGATTCCATTGTTATCGGATCCTCCCATTCTTGTTCGATTGTTATTATACCGATCAATAGATTTCAGTCTTTTGCAATTCAAAAGATTTCAATTGTTGGTTGCCATTTGAATGGTTTTTATTGTATTCCATTATTGTTCACTCAACTGTTGTCGAATGGACTGTTTAAATTTCATTCTTTCTAAGAGCATTGTCTCCACACTACTATAATATAAATAAATTGTTGTAGTACAACAAATAAAGGCATGTTTTTCCTTTGTTGTTCTGATTAACAACGTTTATGCCCTCCACGACCAGGAATCGAACAGGGAGCAGCAATATACTCGTATTTAGAGGTTAAGTTTCGATACAATTTGAAGTATTCGATAGTTTACTTAAATATGTGTAAGTTTTCTCTATGCTCACTCTAACATACAAATATATTGCTTACCATTTTCGAAGCAATCCCTACTGCCTTCAAATATTCCTCACTTTGTTTTTAGGTATTTATGATCAAACGTCTGCCAACGGCCATATTATGGTCGATTCTCCCGTTCTCATGCGATCACCAAAGATAAGCACATTCGGATCTGCTCAGTAGTTGGGAGAGTGACCACTTAGGAACACCACATGCTATATGCCCGCTTATACTTTTTATATTTTTATTTGCAAGAAAGAGGGTTGTTTTTACACATTTCCGATTTATCATAGATGAATCCTAGGAAAATATACATATAAGTGAGAAAAAAAAAATGTAATTAGGAAGGCAATAAATTTGGATTTAATGTTATTGAATTCAAGTAAGTATGAATAGTTCGAGATAGTTGTGAAAAGTACCCCCTTTGATATTTATTCGCAGGCAGCCAGTAAAATGGGGTTTTGACATTCAACAACAATTCTTCAATGGTAAATGAAAGTATCCAACCCCTAAAGGAAGTAAAGTGCGATATCAGAACATCTATCTGAACTTGATTGTCAAACACTACCTTGTACAGTTTTGTTGTACCCGGTTGGCGTAGCCGTCGAATGTAACGAGAAGAGAGAACGATAAACACAGCTAACATGCTTGGGGTTATTATTAATTGAAATGACTGTTAGAACACTTTGTTCTGTGGAAACAACTATCACTCTTTTGTAAAATCAGTTCAAAGGTATTGTTATGGGGGAAGAATAAGAAAAGATTCCATTGTTATCGGATCCTCCCATTCTTGTTCGATTGTTATTATACCGATCAATAGATTTCAGTCTTTTGCAATTCAAAAGATTTCAATTGTTGGTTGCCATTTGAATGGTTTTTATTGTATTCCATTATTGTTCACTCAACTGTTGTCGAATGGACTGTTTAAATTTCATTCTTTCTAAGAGCATTGTCTCCACACTACTATATTTTAAATAAATTGTTGTAGTACAACAAATAAAGGCATGTTTTTCCTTTGTTGTTCTGATTAACAACGTTTATGCCCTCCACGACCAGGAATCGAACAGGGAGCAGCAATATACTCGTATTTAGAGGTAAAGTTTCGATACAATTTGAAGTATTCGATAGTTTACTTAAATATGTGTAACTTTTCTCTATGCTCACTCTAACATACAAGTATATTTCTTACCATTTTCGAAGCAATCCCTACTGCCTTCAAATATTCCTCACTTTGTTTTTAGGTATTTATGATCAAACGTCTGCCAACGGCCAAAATATGGTCGATTCTCCCGTTCTCATGCGATCACCAAAGATAAGCACATTCGGATCTGCTCAGTACTTGGGAGAGTGACCACTTAGGAACACCACGTGCTATATGGCCGCTTATACTTTTTATATTTTTATTTGCAAGAAAAAGGGGTGTTTTTACACATTTCCGATTTATCATAGATGAATCCTAGGAAAATATACATATAAGTGAGAAAAAAAAATGTAATTAGGAAGGCAATAAATTTGGATTTAATGTTATTGAATTCAAGTAAGTATGAATAGTTCGAGATAGTTGTGAAAAGTACCCCCTTTGATATTTATTCGCAGGCAGCCAGTAAAATGGGGTTTTGACATTCAACAACAATTCTTCAATGGTAAATGAAAGTATCCAACCCCTAAAGGAAGTAAAGTGCGATATCAGAACATCTATCTGAACTTGATTGTCAAACACTACCTTGTACAGTTTTGTTGTACCCGGTTGGCGTAGCCGTCGAATGCAACGAGAAGAGAGAACGATAAACACAGCTAACATGCTTGGGGTTATTATTAATTGAAATGACTGTTAGAACACTTTGTTCTGTGGAAACAACTATCACTCTTTTGTAAAATCAGTTCAAAGGTATTGTTATGGGGGAAGAATAAGAAAAGATTCCATTGTTATCGGATCCTCCCATTCTTGTTCGATTGTTATTATACCGATCAATAGATTTCAGTCTTTTGCAATTCAAAAGATTTCAATTGTTGGTTGCCATTTGAATGGTTTTTATTGTATTCCATTATTGTTCACTCAACTGTTGTCGAATGGACTGTTTAAATTTCATTCTTTCTAAGAGCATTGTCTCCACACTACTATATTTTAAATAAATTGTTGTAGTACAACAAATAAAGGCATGTTTTTCCTTTGTTGTTCTGATTAACAACGTTTATGCCCTCCACGACCAGGAATCGAACAGGGAGCAGCAATATACTCGTATTTAGAGGTAAAGTTTCGATACAATTTGAAGTATTCGATAGTTTACTTAAATATGTGTAACTTTTCTCTATGCTCACTCTAACATACAAGTATATTTCTTACCATTTTCGAAGCAATCCCTACTGCCTTCAAATATTCCTCACTTTGTTTTTAGGTATTTATGATCAAACGTCTGCCAACGGCCAAAATATGGTCGATTCTCCCGTTCTCATGCGATCACCAAAGATAAGCACATTCGGATCTGCTCAGTACTTGGGAGAGTGACCACTTAGGAACACCACGTGCTATATGGCCGCTTATACTTTTTATATTTTTATTTGCAAGAAAAAGGGGTGTTTTTACACATTTCCGATTTATCATAGATGAATCCTAGGAAAATATACATATAAGTGAGAAAAAAAAATGTAATTAGGAAGGCAATAAATTTGGATTTAATGTTATTGAATTCAAGTAAGTATGAATAGTTCGAGATAGTTGTGAAAAGTACCCCCTTTGATATTTATTCGCAGGCAGCCAGTAAAATGGGGTTTTGACATTCAACAACAATTCTTCAATGGTAAATGAAAGTATCCAACCCCTAAAGGAAGTAAAGTGCGATATCAGAACATCTATCTGAACTTGATTGTCAAACACTACCTTGTACAGTTTTGTTGTACCCGGTTGGCGTAGCCGTCGAATGCAACGAGAAGAGAGAACGATAAACACAGCTAACATGCTTGGGGTTATTATTAATTGAAATGACTGTTAGAACACTTTGTTCTGTGGAAACAACTATCCCTCTTTTGTAAAATCAGTTCAAAGGTATTGTTATGGGGGAAGAATAAGAAAAGATTCCATTGTTATCGGATCCTCCCATTCTTGTTCGATTGTTATTATACCGATCAATAGATTTCAGTCTTTTGCAATTCAAAAGATTTCAATTGTTGGTTGCCATTTGAATGGTTTTTATTGTATTCCATTATTGTTCACTCAACTGTTGTCGAATGGACTGTTTAAATTTCATTCTTTCTAAGAGCATTGTCTCCACACTACTATATTTTAAATAAATTGTTGTAGTACAACAAATAAAGGCATGTTTTTCCTTTGTTGTTCTGATTAACAACGTTTATGCCCTCCACGACCAGGAATCGAACAGGGAGCAGCAATATACTCGTATTTAGAGGTTAAGTTTCGATACAATTTGAAGTATTCGATAGTTTACTTAAATATGTGTAAGTTTTCTCTATGCTCACTCTAACATACAAATATATTGCTTACCATTTTCGAAGCAATCCCTACTGCCTTCAAATATTCCTCACTTTGTTTTTAGGTATTTATGATCAAACGTCTGCCAACGGCCATATTATGGTCGATTCTCCCGTTCTCATGCGATCACCAAAGATAAGCACATTCGGATCTGCTCAGTAGTTGGGAGAGTGACCACTTAGGAACACCACATGCTATACGCCCGCTTATACTTTTTATATTTTTATTTGCAAGAAAGAGGGTTGTTTTTACACATTTCCGATTTATCATAGATGAATCCTAGGAAAATATACATATAAGTGAGAAAAAAAAAATGTAATTAGGAAGGCAATAAATTTGGATTTAATGTTATTGAATTCAAGTAAGTATGAATAGTTCGAGATAGTTGTGAAAAGTACCCCCTTTGATATTTATTCGCAGGCAGCCAGTAAAATGGGGTTTTGACATTCAACAACAATTCTTCAATGGTAAATGAAAGTATCCAACCCCTAAAGGAAGTAAAGTGCGATATCAGAACATCTATCTGAACTTGATTGTCAAACACTACCTTGTACAGTTTTGTTGTACCCGGTTGGCGTAGCCGTCGAATGCAACGAGAAGAGAGAACGATAAACACAGCTAACATGCTTGGGGTTATTATTAATTGAAATGACTGTTAGAACACTTTGTTCTGTGGAAACAACTATCACTCTTTTGTAAAATCAGTTCAAAGGTATTGTTATGGGGGAAGAATAAGAAAAGATTCCATTGTTATCGGATCCTCCCATTCTTTTTCGATTGTTATTATACCGATCAATAGATTTCAGTCTTTTGCAATTCAAAAGATTTCAATTGTTGGTTGCCATTTGAATGGTTTTTATTGTATTCCATTATTGTTCACTCAACTGTTGTCGAATGGACTGTTTAAATTTCATTCTTTCTAAGAGCATTGTCTCCACACTACTATATTTTAAATAAATTGTTGTAGTACAACAAATAAAGGCATGTTTTTCCTTTGTTGTTCTGATTAACAACGTTTATGCCCTCCACGACCAGGAATCGAACAGGGAGCAGCAATATACTCGTATTTAGAGGTAAAGTTTCGATACAATTTGAAGTATTCGATAGTTTACTTAAATATGTGTAACTTTCCTCTATGCTCACTCTAACATACAAATATATTGCTTACCATTTTCGAAGCAATCCCTACTGCCTTCAAATATTCCTCACTTTGTTTTTAGGTATTTATGATCAAACGTCTGCCAACGGCCATATTATGGTCGATTCTCCCGTTCTCATGCGATCACCAAAGATAAGCACATTCGGATCTGCTCAGTAGTTGGGAGAGTGACCACTTAGGAACACCACTTGCTATATGCCCGCTTATACTTTTTATATTTTTATTTGCAAGAAAGAGGGTTGTTTTTACACATTTCCGATTTATCATAGATGAATCCTAGGAAAATATACATATAAGTGAGAAAAAAAAATGTAATTAGGAAGGCAATAAATTTGGATTTAATGTTATTGAATTCAAGTAAGTATGAATAGTTCGAGATAGTTGTGAAAAGTACCCCCTTTGATATTTATTCGCAGGCAGCCAGTAAAATGGGGTTTTGACATTCAACAACAATTCTTCAATGGTAAATGAAAGTATCCAACCCCTAAAGGAAGTAAAGTGCGATATCAGAACATCTATCTGAACTTGATTGTCAAACACTACCTTGTACAGTTTTGTTGTACCCGGTTGGCGTAGCCGTCGAATGCAACGAGAAGAGAGAACGATAAACACAGCTAACATGCTTGGGGTTATTATTAATTGAAATGACTGTTAGAACACTTTGTTCTGTGGAAACAACTATCACTCTTTTGTAAAATCAGTTCAAAGGTATTGTTATGGGGGAAGAATAAGAAAAGATTCCATTGTTATCGGATCCTCCCATTCTTGTTCGATTGTTATTATACCGATCAATAGATTTCAGTCTTTTGCAATTCAAAAGATTTCAATTGTTGGTTGCCATTTGAATGGTTTTTATTGTATTCCATTATTGTTCACTCAACTGTTGTCGAATGGACTGTTTAAATTTCATTCTTTCTAAGAGCATTGTCTCCACACTACTATATTTTAAATAAATTGTTGTAGTACAACAAATAAAGGCATATTTTTCCTTTGTTGTTCTGATTAACAACGTTTATGCCCTCCACGACCAGGAATCGAACAGGGAGCAGCAATATACTCGTATTTAGAGGTAAAGTTTCGATACAATTTGAAGTATTCGATAGTTTACTTAAATATGTGTAACTTTTCTCTATGCTCACTCTAACATACAAGTATATTTCTTACCATTTTCGAAGCAATCCCTACTGCCTTCAAATATTCCTCACTTTGTTTTAGGTATTTATGATCAAACGTCTGCCAACGGCCAAAATATGGTCGATTCTCCCGTTCTCTTGCGATCACCAAAGATAAGCACATTCGGATCTGCTCAGTACTTGGGAGAGTGACCACTTAGGAACACCACGTGCTATATGGCCGCTTATACTTTTTATATTTTTATTTGCAAGAAAAAGGGGTGTTTTTACACATTTCCGATTTATCATAGATGAATCCTAGGAAAATATACATATAAGTGAGAAAAAAAAATGTAATTAGGAAGGCAATAAATTTGGATTTAATGTTATTGAATTCAAGTAAGTATGAATAGTTCGAGATAGTTGTGAAAAGTACCCCCTTTGATATTTATTCGCAGGCAGCCAGTAAAATGGGGTTTTGACATTCAACAACAATTCTTCAATGGTAAATGAAAGTATCCAACCCCTAAAGGAAGTAAAGTGCGATATCAGAACATCTATCTGAACTTGATTGTCAAACACTACCTTGTACAGTTTTGTTGTACCCGGTTGGCGTAGCCGTCGAATGCAACGAGAAGAGAGAACGATAAACACAGCTAACATGCTTGGGGTTATTATTAATTGAAATGACTGTTAGAACACTTTGTTCTGTGGAAACAACTATCACTCTTTCGTAAAATCAGTTCAAAGGTATTGTTATGGGGGAAGAATAAGAAAAGATTCCATTGTTATCGGATCCTCCCATTCTTGTTCGATTGTTATTATACCGATCAATAGATTTCAGTCTTTTGCAATTCAAAATATTTCAATTGTTGGTTGCCATTTGAATGGTTTTTATTATATTCCATTATTGTTCACTCAACTGTTGTCGAATGGACTGTTTAAATTTCATTCTTTCTAAGAGCATTGTCTCCACACTACTATATTTTAAATAAATTGTTGTAGTACAACAAATAAAGGCATGTTTTTCCTTTGTTGTTCTGATTAACAACGTTTATGCCCTCCACGACCAGGAATCGAACAGGGAGCAGCAATATACTCGTATTTAGAGGTAAAGTTTCGATACAATTTGAAGTATTCGATAGTTTACTTAAATATGTGTAACTTTTCTCTATGCTCACTCTAACATACAAGTATATTTCTTACCATTTTCGAAGCAATCCCTACTGCCTTCAAATATTCCTCACTTTGTTTTTAGGTATTTATGATCAAACGTCTGCCAACGGCCAAAATATGGTCGATTCTCCCGTTCTCATGCGATCACCAAAGATAAGCACATTCGGATCTGCTCAGTACTTGGGAGAGTGACCACTTAGGAACACCACGTGCTATATGGCCGCTTATACTTTTTATATTTTTATTTGCAAGAAAAAGGGGTGTTTTTACACATTTCCGATTTATCATAGATGAATCCTAGGAAAATATACATATAAGTGAGAAAAAAATAAATGTAATTAGGAAGGCAATAAATTTGGATTTAATGTTATTGAATTCAAGTAAGTATGAATAGTTCGAGATAGTTGTGAAAAGTACCCCCTTTGATATTTATTCGCAGGCAGCCAGTAAAATGGGGTTTTGACATTCAACAACAATTCTTCAATGGTAAATGAAAGTATCCAACCCCTAAAGGAAGTAAAGTGCGATATCAGAACATCTATCTGAACTTGATTGTCAAACACTACCTTGTACAGTTTTGTTGTACCCGGTTGGCGTAGCCGTCGAATGCAACGAGAAGAGAGAACGATAAACACAGCTAACATGCTTGGGGTTATTATTAATTGAAATGACTGTTAGAACACTTTGTTCTGTGGAAACAACTATCACTCTTTTGTAAAATCAGTTCAAAGGTATTGTTATGGGGGAAGAATAAGAAAAGATTCCATTGTTATCGGATCCTCCCATTCTTGTTCGATTGTTATTATACCGATCAATAGATTTCAGTCTTTTGCAATTCAAAAGATTTCAATTGTTGGTTGCCATTTGAATGGTTTTTATTGTATTCCATTATTGTTCACTCAACTGTTGTCGAATGGACTGTTTAAATTTCATTCTTTCTAAGAGCATTGTCTCCACACTACTATATTTTAAATAAATTGTTGTAGTACAACAAATAAAGGCATGTTTTTCCTTTGTTGTTCTGATTAACAACGTTTATGCCCTCCACGACCAGGAATCGAACAGGGAGCAGCAATATACTCGTATTTAGAGGTAAAGTTTCGATACAATTTGAAGTATTCGATAGTTTACTTAAATATGTGTAACTTTTCTCTATGCTCACTCTAACATACAAGTATATTTCTTACCATTTTCGAAGCAATCCCTACTGCCTTCAAATATTCCTCACTTTGTTTTTAGGTATTTATGATCAAACGTCTGCCAACGGCCAAAATATGGTCGATTCTCCCGTTCTCATGCGATCACCAAAGATAAGCACATTCGGATCTGCTCAGTACTTGGGAGAGTGACCACTTAGGAACACCACGTGCTATATGGCCGCTTATACTTTTTATATTTTTATTTGCAAGAAAAAGGGGTGTTTTTACACATTTCCGATTTATCATAGATGAATCCTAGGAAAATATACATATAAGTGAGAAAAAAATAAATGTAATTAGGAAGGCAATAAATTTGGATTTAATGTTATTGAATTCAAGTAAGTATGAATAGTTCGAGATAGTTGTGAAAAGTACCCCCTTTGATATTTATTCGCAGGCAGCCAGTAAAATGGGGTTTTGACATTCAACAACAATTCTTCAATGGTAAATGAAAGTATCCAACCCCTAAAGGAAGTAAAGTGCGATATCAGAACATCTATCTGAACTTGATTGTCAAACACTACCTTGTACAGTTTTGTTGTACCCGGTTGGCGTAGCCGTCGAATGCAACGAGAAGAGAGAACGATAAACACAGCTAACATGCTTGGGGTTATTATTAATTGAAATGACTGTTAGAACACTTTGTTCTGTGGAAACAACTATCACTCTTTTGTAAAATCAGTTCAAAGGTATTGTTATGGGGGAAGAATAAGAAAAGATTCCATTGTTATCGGATCCTCCCATTCTTGTTCGATTGTTATTATACCGATCAATAGATTTCAGTCTTTTGCAATTCAAAAGATTTCAATTGTTGGTTGCCATTTGAATGGTTTTTATTGTATTCCATTATTGTTCACTCAACTGTTGTCGAATGGACTGTTTAAATTTCATTCTTTCTAAGAGCATTGTCTCCACACTACTATATTTTAAATAAATTGTTGTAGTACAACAAATAAAGGCATGTTTTTCCTTTGTTGTTCTGATTAACAACGTTTATGCCCTCCACGACCAGGAATCGAACAGGGAGCAGCAATATACTCGTATTTAGAGGTAAAGTTTCGATACAATTTGAAGTATTCGATAGTTTACTTAAATATGTGTAACTTTTCTCTATGCTCACTCTAACATACAAGTATATTTCTTACCATTTTCGAAGCAATCCCTACTGCCTTCAAATATTCCTCACTTTGTTTTTAGGTATTTATGATCAAACGTCTGCCAACGGCCAAAATATGGTCGATTCTCCCGTTCTCATGCGATCACCAAAGATAAGCACATTCGGATCTGCTCAGTACTTGGGAGAGTGACCACTTAGGAACACCACGTGCTATATGGCCGCTTATACTTTTTATATTTTTATTTGCAAGAAAAAGGGGTGTTTTTACACATTTCCGATTTATCATAGATGAATCCTAGGAAAATATACATATAAGTGAGAAAAAAAAATGTAATTAGGAAGGCAATAAATTTGGATTTAATGTTATTGAATTCAAGTAAGTATGAATAGTTCGAGATAGTTGTGAGTACCCCCTTTGATATTTATTCGCAGGCAGCCAGTAAAATGGGGTTTTGACATTCAACAACAATTCTTCAATGGTAAATGAAAGTATCCAACCCCTAAAGGAAGTAAAGTGCGATATCAGAACATCTATCTGAACTTGATTGTCAAACACTACCTTGTACAGTTTTGTTGTACCCGGTTGGCGTAGCCGTCGAATGCAACGAGAAGAGAGAACGATAAACACAGCTAACATGCTTGGGGTTATTATTAATTGAAATGACTGTTAGAACACTTTGTTCTGTGGAAACAACTATCACTCTTTTGTAAAATCAGTTCAAAGGTATTGTTATGGGGAAGAATAAGAAAAGATTCCATTGTTATCGGATCCTCCCATTCTTGTTCGATTGTTATTATACCGATCAATAGATTTCAGTCTTTTGCAATTCAAAAGATTTCAATTGTTGGTTGCCATTTGAATGGTTTTTATTGTATTCCATTATTGTTCACTCAACTGTTGTCGAATGGACTGTTTAAATTTCATTCTTTCTAAGAGCATTGTCTCCACACTACTATATTTTGAATAAATTGTTGTAGTACAACAAATAAAGGCATGTTTTTCCTTTGTTGTTCTGATTAACAACGTTTATGCCCTCCACGACCAGGAATCGAACAGGGAGCAGCAATATACTCGTATTTAGAGGTAAAGTTTCGATACAATTTGAAGTATTCGATAGTTTACTTAAATATGTGTAACTTTTCTCTATGCTCACTCTAACATACAAGTATATTTCTTACCATTTTCGAAGCAATCCCTACTGCCTTCAAATATTCCTCACTTTGTTTTTAGGTATTTATGATCAAACGTCTGCCAACGGCCAAAATATGGTCGATTCTCCCGTTCTCATGCGATCACCAAAGATAAGCACATTCGGATCTGCTCAGTACTTGGGAGAGTGACCACTTAGGAACACCACGTGCTATATGGCCGCTTATACTTTTTATATTTTTATTTGCAAGAAAAAGGGGTGTTTTTACACATTTCCGATTTATCATAGATGAATCCTAGGAAAATATACATATAAGTGAGAAAAAAATAAATAAAATTAGGAAGGCAATAAATTTGGATTTAATGTTATTGAATTCAAGTAAGTATGAATAGTTCGAGATAGTTGTGAAAAGTACCCCCTTTGATATTTATTCGCAGGCAGCCAGTAAAATGGGGTTTTGACATTCAACAACAATTCTTCAATGGTAAATGAAAGTATCCAACCCCTAAAGGAAGTAAAGTGCGATATCAGAAATTCTATCTGAACTTGATTGTCAAACACTACCTTGTACAGTTTTGTTGTACCCGGTTGGCGTAGCCGTCGAATGCAACGAGAAGAGAGAACGATAAACACAGCTAACATGCTTGGGGTTATTATTAATTGAAATGACTGTTAGAACACTTTGTTCTGTGGAAACAACTATCACTCTTTTGTAAAATCAGTTCAAAGGTATTGTTATGGGGGAAGAATAAGAAAAGATTCCATTGTTATCGGATCCTCCCATTCTTGTTCGATTGTTATTATACCGATCAATAGATTTCAGTCTTTTGCAATTCAAAAGATTTCAATTGTTGGTTGCCATTTGAATGGTTTTTATTGTATTCCATTATTGTTCACTCAACTGTTGTCGAATGGACTGTTTAAATTTCATTCTTTCTAAGAGCATTGTCTCCACACTACTATATTTTAAATAAATTGTTGTAGTACAACAAATAAAGGCATGTTTTTCCTTTGTTGTTCTGATTAACAACGTTTATGCCCTCCACGACCAGGAATCGAACAGGGAGCAGCAATATACTCGTATTTAGAGGTAAAGTTTCGATACAATTTGAAGTATTCGATAGTTTACTTAAATATGTGTAACTTTTCTCTATGCTCACTCTAACATACAAGTATATTTCTTACCATTTTCGAAGCAATCCCTACTGCCTTCAAATATTCCTCACTTTGTTTTTAGGTATTTATGATCAAACGTCTGCCAACGGCCAAAATATGGTCGATTCTCCCGTTCTCATGCGATCACCAAAGATAAGCACATTCGGATCTGCTCAGTACTTGGGAGAGTGACCACTTAGGAACACCACGTGCTATATGGCCGCTTATACTTTTTATATTTTTATTTGCAAGAAAAAGGGGTGTTTTTACACATTTCCGATTTATCATAGATGAATCCTAGGAAAATATACATATAAGTGAGAAAAAAATAAATGTAATTAGGAAGGCAATAAATTTGGATTTAATGTTATTGAATTCAAGTAAGTATGAATAGTTCGAGATAGTTGTGAAAAGTACCCCCTTTGATATTTATTCGCAGGCAGCCAGTAAAATGGGGTTTTGACATTCAACAACAATTCTTCAATGGTAAATGAAAGTATCCAACCCCTAAAGGAAGTAAAGTGCGATATCAGAAATTCTATCTGAACTTGATTGTCAAACACTACCTTGTACAGTTTTGTTGTACCCGGTTGGCGTAGCCGTCGAATGCAACGAGAAGAGAGAACGATAAACACAGCTAACATGCTTGGGGTTATTATTAATTGAAATGACTGTTAGAACACTTTGTTCTGTGGAAACAACTATCACTCTTTTGTAAAATCAGTTCAAAGGTATTGTTATGGGGGAAGAATAAGAAAAGATTCCATTGTTATCGGATCCTCCCATTCTTGTTCGATTGTTATTATACCGATCAATAGATTTCAGTCTTTTGCAATTCAAAAGATTTCAATTGTTGGTTGCCATTTGAATGGTTTTTATTGTATTCCATTATTGTTCACTCAACTGTTGTCGAATGGACTGTTTAAATTTCATTCTTTCTAAGAGCATTGTCTCCACACTACTATATTTTAAATAAATTGTTGTAGTACAACAAATAAAGGCATGTTTTTCCTTTGTTGTTCTGATTAACAACGTTTATGCCCTCCACGACCAGGAATCGAACAGGGAGCAGCAATATACTCGTATTTAGAGGTAAAGTTTCGATACAATTTGAAGTATTCGATAGTTTACTTAAATATGTGTAACTTTTCTCTATGCTCACTCTAACATACAAGTATATTTCTTACCATTTTCGAAGCAATCCCTACTGCCTTCAAATATTCCTCACTTTGTTTTTAGGTATTTATGATCAAACGTCTGCCAACGGCCAAAATATGGTCGATTCTCCCGTTCTCATGCGATCACCAAAGATAAGCACATTCGGATCTGCTCAGTACTTGGGAGAGTGACCACTTAGGAACACCACGTGCTATATGGCCGCTTATACTTTTTATATTTTTATTTGCAAGAAAAAGGGGTGTTTTTACACATTTCCGATTTATCATAGATGAATCCTAGGAAAATATACATATAAGTGAGAAAAAAATAAATGTAATTAGGAAGGCAATAAATTTGGATTTAATGTTATTGAATTCAAGTAAGTATGAATAGTTCGAGATAGTTGTGAAAAGTACCCCCTTTGATATTTATTCGCAGGCAGCCAGTAAAATGGGGTTTTGACATTCAACAACAATTCTTCAATGGTAAATGAAAGTATCCAACCCCTAAAGGAAGTAAAGTGCGATATCAGAACATCTATCTGAACTTGATTGTCAAACACTACCTTGTACAGTTTTGTTGTACCCGGTTGGCGTAGCCGTCGAATGCAACGAGAAGAGAGAACGATAAACACAGCTAACATGCTTGGGGTTATTATTAATTGAAATGACTGTTAGAACACTTTGTTCTGTGGAAACAACTATCACTCTTTTGTAAAATCAGTTCAAAGGTATTGTTATGGGGGAAGAATAAGAAAAGATTCCATTGTTATCGGATCCTCCCATTCTTGTTCGATTGTTATTATACCGATCAATAGATTTCAGTCTTTTGCAATTCAAAAGATTTCAATTGTTGGTTGCCATTTGAATGGTTTTTATTGTATTCCATTATTGTTCACTCAACTGTTGTCGAATGGACTGTTTAAATTTCATTCTTTCTAAGAGCATTGTCTCCACACTACTATATTTTAAATAAATTGTTGTAGTACAACAAATAAAGGCATGTTTTTCCTTTGTTGTTCTGATTAACAACGTTTATGCCCTCCACGACCAGGAATCGAACAGGGAGCAGCAATATACTCGTATTTAGAGGTAAAGTTTCGATACAATTTGAAGTATTCGATAGTTTACTTAAATATGTGTAACTTTTCTCTATGCTCACTCTAACATACAAGTATATTTCTTACCATTTTCGAAGCAATCCCTACTGCCTTCAAATATTCCTCACTTTGTTTTTAGGTATTTATGATCAAACGTCTGCCAACGGCCAAAATATGGTCGATTCTCCCGTTCTCATGCGATCACCAAAGATAAGCACATTCGGATCTGCTCAGTACTTGGGAGAGTGACCACTTAGGAACACCACGTGCTATATGGCCGCTTATACTTTTTATATTTTTATTTGCAAGAAAAAGGGGTGTTTTTACACATTTCCGATTTATCATAGATGAATCCTAGGAAAATATACATATAAGTGAGAAAAAAATAAATGTAATTAGGAAGGCAATAAATTTGGATTTAATGTTATTGAATTCAAGTAAGTATGAATAGTTCGAGATAGTTGTGAAAAGTACCCCCTTTGATATTTATTCGCAGGCAGCCAGTAAAATGGGGTTTTGACATTCAACAACAATTCTTCAATGGTAAATGAAAGTATCCAACCCCTAAAGGAAGTAAAGTGCGATATCAGAAATTCTATCTGAACTTGATTGTCAAACACTACCTTGTACAGTTTTGTTGTACCCGGTTGGCGTAGCCGTCGAATGCAACGAGAAGAGAGAACGATAAACACAGCTAACATGCTTGGGGTTATTATTAATTGAAATGACTGTTAGAACACTTTGTTCTGTGGAAACAACTATCACTCTTTTGTAAAATCAGTTCAAAGGTATTGTTATGGGGGAAGAATAAGAAAAGATTCCATTGTTATCGGATCCTCCCATTCTTGTTCGATTGTTATTATACCGATCAATAGATTTCAGTCTTTTGCAATTCAAAAGATTTCAATTGTTGGTTGCCATTTGAATGGTTTTTATTGTATTCCATTATTGTTCACTCAACTGTTGTCGAATGGACTGTTTAAATTTCATTCTTTCTAAGAGCATTGTCTCCACACTACTATATTTTAAATAAATTGTTGTAGTACAACAAATAAAGGCATGTTTTTCCTTTGTTGTTCTGATTAACAACGTTTATGCCCTCCACGACCAGGAATCGAACAGGGAGCAGCAATATACTCGTATTTAGAGGTAAAGTTTCGATACAATTTGAAGTATTCGATAGTTTACTTAAATATGTGTAACTTTTCTCTATGCTCACTCTAACATACAAGTATATTTCTTACCATTTTCGAAGCAATCCCTACTGCCTTCAAATATTCCTCACTTTGTTTTTAGGTATTTATGATCAAACGTCTGCCAACGGCCAAAATATGGTCGATTCTCCCGTTCTCATGCGATCACCAAAGATAAGCACATTCGGATCTGCTCAGTACTTGGGAGAGTGACCACTTAGGAACACCACGTGCTATATGGCCGCTTATACTTTTTATATTTTTATTTGCAAGAAAAAGGGGTGTTTTTACACATTTCCGATTTATCATAGATGAATCCTAGGAAAATATACATATAAGTGAGAAAAAAATAAATGTAATTAGGAAGGCAATAAATTTGGATTTAATGTTATTGAATTCAAGTAAGTATGAATAGTTCGAGATAGTTGTGAAAAGTACCCCCTTTGATATTTATTCGCAGGCAGCCAGTAAAATGGGGTTTTGACATTCAACAACAATTCTTCAATGGTAAATGAAAGTATCCAACCCCTAAAGGAAGTAAAGTGCGATATCAGAACATCTATCTGAACTTGATTGTCAAACACTACCTTGTACAGTTTTGTTGTACCCGGTTGGCGTAGCCGTCGAATGCAACGAGAAGAGAGAACGATAAACACAGCTAACATGCTTGGGGTTATTATTAATTGAAATGACTGTTAGAACACTTTGTTCTGTGGAAACAACTATCACTCTTTTGTAAAATCAGTTCAAAGGTATTGTTATGGGGGAAGAATAAGAAAAGATTCCATTGTTATCGGATCCTCCCATTCTTGTTCGATTGTTATTATACCGATCAATAGATTTCAGTCTTTTGCAATTCAAAAGATTTCAATTGTTGGTTGCCATTTGAATGGTTTTTATTGTATTCCATTATTGTTCACTCAACTGTTGTCGAATGGACTGTTTAAATTTCATTCTTTCTAAGAGCATTGTCTCCACACTACTATATTTTAAATAAATTGTTGTAGTACAACAAATAAAGGCATGTTTTTCCTTTGTTGTTCTGATTAACAACGTTTATGCCCTCCACGACCAGGAATCGAACAGGGAGCAGCAATATACTCGTATTTAGAGGTAAAGTTTCGATACAATTTGAAGTATTCGATAGTTTACTTAAATATGTGTAACTTTTCTCTATGCTCACTCTAACATACAAGTATATTTCTTACCATTTTCGAAGCAATCCCTACTGCCTTCAAATATTCCTCACTTTGTTTTTAGGTATTTATGATCAAACGTCTGCCAACGGCCAAAATATGGTCGATTCTCCCGTTCTCATGCGATCACCAAAGATAAGCACATTCGGATCTGCTCAGTACTTGGGAGAGTGACCACTTAGGAACACCACGTGCTATATGGCCGCTTATACTTTTTATATTTTTATTTGCAAGAAAAAGGGGTGTTTTTACACATTTCCGATTTATCATAGATGAATCCTAGGAAAATATACATATAAGTGAGAAAAAAAAATGTAATTAGGAAGGCAATAAATTTGGATTTAATGTTATTGAATTCAAGTAAGTATGAATAGTTCGAGATAGTTGTGAGTACCCCCTTTGATATTTATTCGCAGGCAGCCAGTAAAATGGGGTTTTGACATTCAACAACAATTCTTCAATGGTAAATGAAAGTATCCAACCCCTAAAGGAAGTAAAGTGCGATATCAGAACATCTATCTGAACTTGATTGTCAAACACTACCTTGTACAGTTTTGTTGTACCCGGTTGGCGTAGCCGTCGAATGCAACGAGAAGAGAGAACGATAAACACAGCTAACATGCTTGGGGTTATTATTAATTGAAATGACTGTTAGAACACTTTGTTCTGTGGAAACAACTATCACTCTTTTGTAAAATCAGTTCAAAGGTATTGTTATGGGGAAGAATAAGAAAAGATTCCATTGTTATCGGATCCTCCCATTCTTGTTCGATTGTTATTATACCGATCAATAGATTTCAGTCTTTTGCAATTCAAAAGATTTCAATTGTTGGTTGCCATTTGAATGGTTTTTATTGTATTCCATTATTGTTCACTCAACTGTTGTCGAATGGACTGTTTAAATTTCATTCTTTCTAAGAGCATTGTCTCCACACTACTATATTTTGAATAAATTGTTGTAGTACAACAAATAAAGGCATGTTTTTCCTTTGTTGTTCTGATTAACAACGTTTATGCCCTCCACGACCAGGAATCGAACAGGGAGCAGCAATATACTCGTATTTAGAGGTAAAGTTTCGATACAATTTGAAGTATTCGATAGTTTACTTAAATATGTGTAACTTTTCTCTATGCTCACTCTAACATACAAGTATATTTCTTACCATTTTCGAAGCAATCCCTACTGCCTTCAAATATTCCTCACTTTGTTTTTAGGTATTTATGATCAAACGTCTGCCAACGGCCAAAATATGGTCGATTCTCCCGTTCTCATGCGATCACCAAAGATAAGCACATTCGGATCTGCTCAGTACTTGGGAGAGTGACCACTTAGGAACACCACGTGCTATATGGCCGCTTATACTTTTTATATTTTTATTTGCAAGAAAAAGGGGTGTTTTTACACATTTCCGATTTATCATAGATGAATCCTAGGAAAATATACATATAAGTGAGAAAAAAATAAATAAAATTAGGAAGGCAATAAATTTGGATTTAATGTTATTGAATTCAAGTAAGTATGAATAGTTCGAGATAGTTGTGAAAAGTACCCCCTTTGATATTTATTCGCAGGCAGCCAGTAAAATGGGGTTTTGACATTCAACAACAATTCTTCAATGGTAAATGAAAGTATCCAACCCCTAAAGGAAGTAAAGTGCGATATCAGAAATTCTATCTGAACTTGATTGTCAAACACTACCTTGTACAGTTTTGTTGTACCCGGTTGGCGTAGCCGTCGAATGCAACGAGAAGAGAGAACGATAAACACAGCTAACATGCTTGGGGTTATTATTAATTGAAATGACTGTTAGAACACTTTGTTCTGTGGAAACAACTATCACTCTTTTGTAAAATCAGTTCAAAGGTATTGTTATGGGGGAAGAATAAGAAAAGATTCCATTGTTATCGGATCCTCCCATTCTTGTTCGATTGTTATTATACCGATCAATAGATTTCAGTCTTTTGCAATTCAAAAGATTTCAATTGTTGGTTGCCATTTGAATGGTTTTTATTGTATTCCATTATTGTTCACTCAACTGTTGTCGAATGGACTGTTTAAATTTCATTCTTTCTAAGAGCATTGTCTCCACACTACTATATTTTAAATAAATTGTTGTAGTACAACAAATAAAGGCATGTTTTTCCTTTGTTGTTCTGATTAACAACGTTTATGCCCTCCACGACCAGGAATCGAACAGGGAGCAGCAATATACTCGTATTTAGAGGTAAAGTTTCGATACAATTTGAAGTATTCGATAGTTTACTTAAATATGTGTAACTTTTCTCTATGCTCACTCTAACATACAAGTATATTTCTTACCATTTTCGAAGCAATCCCTACTGCCTTCAAATATTCCTCACTTTGTTTTTAGGTATTTATGATCAAACGTCTGCCAACGGCCAAAATATGGTCGATTCTCCCGTTCTCATGCGATCACCAAAGATAAGCACATTCGGATCTGCTCAGTACTTGGGAGAGTGACCACTTAGGAACACCACGTGCTATATGGCCGCTTATACTTTTTATATTTTTATTTGCAAGAAAAAGGGGTGTTTTTACACATTTCCGATTTATCATAGATGAATCCTAGGAAAATATACATATAAGTGAGAAAAAAATAAATGTAATTAGGAAGGCAATAAATTTGGATTTAATGTTATTGAATTCAAGTAAGTATGAATAGTTCTAGATAGTTGTGAAAAGTACCCCTTTTGATATTTATTCGCAGGCAGCCAGTAAAATGGGGTTTTGACATTCAACAACAATTCTTCAATGGTAAATGAAAGTATCCAACCCCTAAAGGAAGTAAAGTGCGATATCAGAAATTCTATCTGAACTTGATTGTCAAACACTACCTTGTACAGTTTTGTTGTACCCGGTTGGCGTAGCCGTCGAATGCAACGAGAAGAGAGAACGATAAACACAGCTAACATGCTTGGGGTTATTATTAATTGAAATGACTGTTAGAACACTTTGTTCTGTGGAAACAACTATCACTCTTTTGTAAAATCAGTTCAAAGGTATTGTTATGGGGGAAGAATAAGAAAAGATTCCATTGTTATCGGATCCTCCCATTCTTGTTCGATTGTTATTATACCGATCAATAGATTTCAGTCTTTTGCAATTCAAAAGATTTCAATTGTTGGTTGCCATTTGAATGGTTTTTATTGTATTCCATTATTGTTCACTCAACTGTTGTCGAATGGACTGTTTAAATTTCATTCTTTCTAAGAGCATTGTCTCCACACTACTATATTTTAAATAAATTGTTGTAGTACAACAAATAAAGGCATGTTTTTCCTTTGTTGTTCTGATTAACAACGTTTATGCCCTCCACGACCAGGAATCGAACAGGGAGCAGCAATATACTCGTATTTAGAGGTAAAGTTTCGATACAATTTGAAGTATTCGATAGTTTACTTAAATATGTGTAACTTTTCTCTATGCTCACTCTAACATACAAGTATATTTCTTACCATTTTCGAAGCAATCCCTACTGCCTTCAAATATTCCTCACTTTGTTTTTAGGTATTTATGATCAAACGTCTGCCAACGGCCAAAATATGGTCGATTCTCCCGTTCTCATGCGATCACCAAAGATAAGCACATTCGGATCTGCTCAGTACTTGGGAGAGTGACCACTTAGGAACACCACGTGCTATATGGCCGCTTATACTTTTTATATTTTTATTTGCAAGAAAAAGGGGTGTTTTTACACATTTCCGATTTATCATAGATGAATCCTAGGAAAATATACATATAAGTGAGAAAAAAATAAATGTAATTAGGAAGGCAATAAATTTGGATTTAATGTTATTGAATTCAAGTAAGTATGAATAGTTCGAGATAGTTGTGAAAAGTACCCCCTTTGATATTTATTCGCAGGCAGCCAGTAAAATGGGGTTTTGACATTCAACAACAATTCTTCAATGGTAAATGAAAGTATCCAACCCCTAAAGGAAGTAAAGTGCGATATCAGAAATTCTATCTGAACTTGATTGTCAAACACTACCTTGTACAGTTTTGTTGTACCCGGTTGGCGTAGCCGTCGAATGCAACGAGAAGAGAGAACGATAAACACAGCTAACATGCTTGGGGTTATTATTAATTGAAATGACTGTTAGAACACTTTGTTCTGTGGAAACAACTATCACTCTTTTGTAAAATCAGTTCAAAGGTATTGTTATGGGGGAAGAATAAGAAAAGATTCCATTGTTATCGGATCCTCCCATTCTTGTTCGATTGTTATTATACCGATCAATAGATTTCAGTCTTTTGCAATTCAAAAGATTTCAATTGTTGGTTGCCATTTGAATGGTTTTTATTGTATTCCATTATTGTTCACTCAACTGTTGTCGAATGGACTGTTTAAATTTCATTCTTTCTAAGAGCATTGTCTCCACACTACTATATTTTAAATAAATTGTTGTAGTACAACAAATAAAGGCATGTTTTTCCTTTGTTGTTCTGATTAACAACGTTTATGCCCTCCACGACCAGGAATCGAACAGGGAGCAGCAATATACTCGTATTTAGAGGTAAAGTTTCGATACAATTTGAAGTATTCGATAGTTTACTTAAATATGTGTAACTTTTCTCTATGCTCACTCTAACATACAAGTATATTTCTTACCATTTTCGAAGCAATCCCTACTGCCTTCAAATATTCCTCACTTTGTTTTTAGGTATTTATGATCAAACGTCTGCCAACGGCCAAAATATGGTCGATTCTCCCGTTCTCATGCGATCACCAAAGATAAGCACATTCGGATCTGCTCAGTACTTGGGAGAGTGACCACTTAGGAACACCACGTGCTATATGGCCGCTTATACTTTTTATATTTTTATTTGCAAGAAAAAGGGGTGTTTTTACACATTTCCGATTTATCATAGATGAATCCTAGGAAAATATACATATAAGTGAGAAAAAAAAAATGTAATTAGGAAGGCAATAAATTTGGATTTAATGTTATTGAATTCAAGTAAGTATGAATAGTTCGAGATAGTTGTGAGTACCCCCTTTGATATTTATTCGCAGGCAGCCAGTAAAATGGGGTTTTGACATTCAACAACAATTCTTCAATGGTAAATGAAAGTATCCAACCCCTAAAGGAAGTAAAGTGCGATATCAGAACATCTATCTGAACTTGATTGTCAAACACTACCTTGTACAGTTTTGTTGTACCCGGTTGGCGTAGCCGTCGAATGCAACGAGAAGAGAGAACGATAAACACAGCTAACATGCTTGGGGTTATTATTAATTGAAATGACTGTTAGAACACTTTGTTCTGTGGAAACAACTATCACTCTTTTGTAAAATCAGTTCAAAGGTATTGTTATGGGGGAAGAATAAGAAAAGATTCCATTGTTATCGGATCCTCCCATTCTTGTTCGATTGTTATTATACCGATCAATAGATTTCAGTCTTTTGCAATTCAAAAGATTTCAATTGTTGGTTGCCATTTGAATGGTTTTTATTGTATTCCATTATTGTTCACTCAACTGTTGTCGAATGGACTGTTTAAATTTCATTCTTTCTAAGAGCATTGTCTCCACACTACTATATTTTGAATAAATTGTTGTAGTACAACAAATAAAGGCATGTTTTTCCTTTGTTGTTCTGATTAACAACGTTTATGCCCTCCACGACCAGGAATCGAACAGGGAGCAGCAATATACTCGTATTTAGAGGTAAAGTTTCGATACAATTTGAAGTATTCGATAGTTTACTTAAATATGTGTAACTTTTCTCTATGCTCACTCTAACATACAAGTATATTTCTTACCATTTTCGAAGCAATCCCTACTGCCTTCAAATATTCCTCACTTTGTTTTTAGGTATTTATGATCAAACGTCTGCCAACGGCCAAAATATGGTCGATTCTCCCGTTCTCATGCGATCACCAAAGATAAGCACATTCGGATCTGCTCAGTACTTGGGAGAGTGACCACTTAGGAACACCACGTGCTATATGGCCGCTTATACTTTTTATATTTTTATTTGCAAGAAAAAGGGGTGTTTTTACACATTTCCGATTTATCATAGATGAATCCTAGGAAAATATACATATAAGTGAGAAAAAAAAAATGTAATTAGGAAGGCAATAAATTTGGATTTAATGTTATTGAATTCAAGTAAGTATGAATAGTTCGAGATAGTTGTGAGTACCCCCTTTGATATTTATTCGCAGGCAGCCAGTAAAATGGGGTTTTGACATTCAACAACAATTCTTCAATGGTAAATGAAAGTATCCAACCCCTAAAGGAAGTAAAGTGCGATATCAGAACATCTATCTGAACTTGATTGTCAAACACTACCTTGTACAGTTTTGTTGTACCCGGTTGGCGTAGCCGTCGAATGCAACGAGAAGAGAGAACGATAAACACAGCTAACATGCTTGGGGTTATTATTAATTGAAATGACTGTTAGAACACTTTGTTCTGTGGAAACAACTATCACTCTTTTGTAAAATCAGTTCAAAGGTATTGTTATGGGGGAAGAATAAGAAAAGATTCCATTGTTATCGGATCCTCCCATTCTTGTTCGATTGTTATTATACCGATCAATAGATTTCAGTCTTTTGCAATTCAAAAGATTTCAATTGTTGGTTGCCATTTGAATGGTTTTTATTGTATTCCATTATTGTTCACTCAACTGTTGTCGAATGGACTGTTTAAATTTCATTCTTTCTAAGAGCATTGTCTCCACACTACTATATTTTGAATAAATTGTTGTAGTACAACAAATAAAGGCATGTTTTTCCTTTGTTGTTCTGATTAACAACGTTTATGCCCTCCACGACCAGGAATCGAACAGGGAGCAGCAATATACTCGTATTTAGAGGTAAAGTTTCGATACAATTTGAAGTATTCGATAGTTTACTTAAATATGTGTAACTTTTCTCTATGCTCACTCTAACATACAAGTATATTTCTTACCATTTTCGAAGCAATCCCTACTGCCTTCAAATATTCATCACTTTGTTTTTAGGTATTTATGATCAAACGTCTGCCAACGGCCAAAATATGGTCGATTCTCCCGTTCTCATGCGATCACCAAAGATAAGCACATTCGGATCTGCTCAGTACTTGGGAGAGTGACCACTTAGGAACACCACGTGCTATATGGCCGCTTATACTTTTTATATTTTTATTTGCAAGAAAAAGGGGTGTTTTTACACATTTCCGATTTATCATAGATGAATCCTAGGAAAATATACATATAAGTGAGAAAAAAAAATGTAATTAGGAAGGCAATAAATTTGGATTTAATGTTATTGAATTCAAGTAAGTATGAATAGTTCGAGATAGTTGTGAAAAGTACCCCCTTTGATATTTATTCGCAGGCAGCCAGTAAAATGGGGTTTTGACATTCAACAACAATTCTTCAATGGTAAATGAAAGTATCCAACCACTAAAGGAAGTAAAGTGCGATATCAGAAATTCTATCTGAACTTGATTGTCAAACACTACCTTGTACAGTTTTGTTGTACCCGGTTGGCGTAGCCGTCGAATGCAACGAGAAGAGAGAACGATAAACACAGCTAACATGCTTGGGGTTATTATTAATTGAAATGACTGTTAGAACACTTTGTTCTGTGGAAACAACTATCACTCTTTTGTAAAATCAGTTCAAAGGTATTGTTATGGGGGAAGAATAAGAAAAGATTCCATTGTTATCGGATCCTCCCATTCTTGTTCGATTGTTATTATACCGATCAATAGATTTCAGTCTTTTGCAATTCAAAAGATTTCAATTGTTGGTTGCCATTTGAATGGTTTTTATTGTATTCCATTATTGTTCACTCAACTGTTGTCGAATGGACTGTTTAAATTTCATTCTTTCTAAGAGCATTGTCTCCACACTACTATATTTTGAATAAATTGTTGTAGTACAACAAATAAAGGCATGTTTTTCCTTTGTTGTTCTGATTAACAACGTTTATGCCCTCCACGACCAGGAATCGAACAGGGAGCAGCAATATACTCGTATTTAGAGGTAAAGTTTCGATACAATTTGAAGTATTCGATAGTTTACTTAAATATGTGTAACTTTTCTCTATGCTCACTCTAACATACAAGTATATTTCTTACCATTTTCGAAGCAATCCCTACTGCCTTCAAATATTCATCACTTTGTTTTTAGGTATTTATGATCAAACGTCTGCCAACGGCCAAAATATGGTCGATTCTCCCGTTCTCATGCGATCACCAAAGATAAGCACATTCGGATCTGCTCAGTACTTGGGAGAGTGACCACTTAGGAACACCACGTGCTATATGGCCGCTTATACTTTTTATATTTTTATTTGCAAGAAAAAGGGGTGTTTTTACACATTTCCGATTTATCATAGATGAATCCTAGGAAAATATACATATAAGTGAGAAAAAAAATGTAATTAGGAAGGCAATAAATTTGGATTTAATGTTATTGAATTCAAGTAAGTATGAATAGTTCGAGATAGTTGTGAAAAGTACCCCCTTTGATATTTATTCGCAGGCAGCCAGTAAAATGGGGTTTTGACATTCAACAACAATTCTTCAATGGTAAATGAAAGTATCCAACCCCTAAAGGAAGTAAAGTGCGATATCAGAAATTCTATCTGAACTTGATTGTCAAACACTACCTTGTACAGTTTTGTTGTACCCGGTTGGCGTAGCCGTCGAATGCAACGAGAAGAGAGAACGATAAACACAGCTAACATGCTTGGGGTTATTATTAATTGAAATGACTGTTAGAACACTTTGTTCTGTGGAAACAACTATCACTCTTTTGTAAAATCAGTTCAAAGGTATTGTTATGGGGGAAGAATAAGAAAAGATTCCATTGTTATCGGATCCTCCCATTCTTGTTCGATTGTTATTATACCGATCAATAGATTTCAGTCTTTTGCAATTCAAAAGATTTCAATTGTTGGTTGCCATTTGAATGGTTTTTATTGTATTCCATTATTGTTCACTCAACTGTTGTCGAATGGACTGTTTAAATTTCATTCTTTCTAAGAGCATTGTCTCCACACTATTATAATATAAATAAATTGTTGTAGTACAATAAATAAAGGCATGTTTTTCCTTTGTTGTTCTGATTAACAACGTTTATGCCCTCCACGACCAGGAATCGAACAGGGAGCAGCAATACACTCGTATTTAGAGGTAAAGTTTCGATACAATTTGAAGTATTCGATAGTTTACTTAAATATGTGTAACTTTTCTCTATGCTCACTCTAACATACAAGTATATTTCTTACCATTTTCGAAGCAATCCCTACTGCCTTCAAATATTCCTCACTTTGTTTTTAGGTATTTATGATCAAACGTCTGCCAACGGCCAAAATATGGTCGATTCTCCCGTTCTCATGCGATCACCAAAGATAAGCACATTCGGATCTGCTCAGTACTTGGGAGAGTGACCACTTAGGAACACCACGTGCTATATGGCCGCTTATACTTTTTATATTTTTATTTGCAAGAAAAAGGGGTGTTTTTACACATTTCCGATTTATCATAGATGAATCCTAGGAAAATATACATATAAGTGAGAAAAAAAAATGTAATTAGGAAGGCAATAAATTTGGATTTAATGTTATTGAATTCAAGTAAGTATGAATAGTTCGAGATAGTTGTGAAAAGTACCCCCTTTGATATTTATTCGCAGGCAGCCAGTAAAATGTGGTTTTGACATTCAACAACAATTCTTCAATGGTAAATGAAAGTATCCAACCCCTAAAGGAAGTAAAGTGCGATATCAGAAATTCTATCTGAACTTGATTGTCAAACACTACCTTGTACAGTTTTGTTGTACCCGGTTGGCGTAGCCGTCGAATGCAACGAGAAGAGAGAACGATAAACACAGCTAACATGCTTGGGGTTATTATTAATTGAAATGACTGTTAGAACACTTTGTTCTGTGGAAACAACTATCACTCTTTTGTAAAATCAGTTCAAAGGTATTGTTATGGGGGAAGAATAAGAAAAGATTCCATTGTTATCGGATCCTCCCATTCTTGTTCGATTGTTATTATACCGATCAATAGATTTCAGTCTTTTGCAATTCAAAAGATTTCAATTGTTGGTTGCCATTTGAATGGTTTTTATTGTATTCCATTATTGTTCACTCAACTGTTGTCGAATGGACTGTTTAAATTTCATTCTTTCTAAGAGCATTGTCTCCACACTACTATATTTTAAATAAATTGTTGTAGTACAACAAATAAAGGCATGTTTTTCCTTTGTTGTTCTGATTAACAACGTTTATGCCCTCCACGACCAGGAATCGAACAGGGAGCAGCAATATACTCGTATTTAGAGGTAAAGTTTCGATACAATTTGAAGTATTCGATAGTTTACTTAAATATGTGTAACTTTTCTCTATGCTCACTCTAACATACAAGTATATTTCTTACCATTTTCGAAGCAATCCCTACTGCCTTCAAATATTCCTCACTTTGTTTTTAGGTATTTATGATCAAACGTCTGCCAACGGCCAAAATATGGTCGATTCTCCCGTTCTCATGCGATCACCAAAGATAAGCACATTCGGATCTGCTCAGTACTTGGGAGAGTGACCACTTAGGAACACCACGTGCTATATGGCCGCTTATACTTTTTATATTTTTATTTGCAAGAAAAAGGGGTGTTTTTACACATTTCCGATTTATCATAGATGAATCCTAGGAAAATATACATATAAGTGAGAAAAAAAAATGTAATTAGGAAGGCAATAAATTTGGATTTAATGTTATTGAATTCAAGTAAGTATGAATAGTTCGAGATAGTTGTGAAAAGTACCCCCTTTGATATTTATTCGCAGGCAGCCAGTAAAATGGGGTTTTGACATTCAACAACAATTCTTCAATGGTAAATGAAAGTATCCAACCCCTAAAGGAAGTAAAGTGCGATATCAGAAATTCTATCTGAACTTGATTGTCAAACACTACCTTGTACAGTTTTGTTGTACCCGGTTGGCGTAGCCGTCGAATGCAACGAGAAGAGAGAACGATAAACACAGCTAACATGCTTGGGGTTATTATTAATTGAAATGACTGTTAGAACACTTTGTTCTGTGGAAACAACTATCACTCTTTTGTAAAATCAGTTCAAAGGTATTGTTATGGGGGAAGAATAAGAAAAGATTCCATTGTTATCGGATCCTCCCATTCTTGTTCGATTGTTATTATACCGATCAATAGATTTCAGTCTTTTGCAATTCAAAAGATTTCAATTGTTGGTTGCCATTTGAATGGTTTTTATTGTATTCCATTATTGTTCACTCAACTGTTGTCGAATGGACTGTTTAAATTTCATTCTTTCTAAGAGCATTGTCTCCACACTACTATATTTTAAATAAATTGTTGTAGTACAACAAATAAAGGCATGTTTTTCCTTTTTTGTTCTGATTAACAACGTTTATGCCCTCCACGACCAGGAATCGAACAGGGAGCAGCAATATACTCGTATTTAGAGGTAAAGTTTCGATACAATTTGAAGTATTCGATAGTTTACTTAAATATGTGTAACTTTTCTCTATGCTCACTCTAACATACAAGTATATTTCTTACCATTTTCGAAGCAATCCCTACTGCCTTCAAATATTCCTCACTTTGTTTTTAGGTATTTATGATCAAACGTCTGCCAACGGCCAAAATATGGTCGATTCTCCCGTTCTCATGCGATCACCAAAGATAAGCACATTCGGATCTGCTCAGTACTTGGGAGAGTGACCACTTAGGAACACCACGTGCTATATGGCCGCTTATACTTTTTATATTTTTATTTGCAAGAAAAAGGGGTGTTTTTACACATTTCCGATTTATCATAGATGAATCCTAGGAAAATATACATATAAGTGAGAAAAAAAAATGTAATTAGGAAGGCAATAAATTTGGATTTAATGTTATTGAATTCAAGTAAGTATGAATAGTTCGAGATAGTTGTGAAAAGTACCCCCTTTGATATTTATTCGCAGGCAGCCAGTAAAATGGGGTTTTGACATTCAACAACAATTCTTCAATGGTAAATGAAAGTATCCAACCCCTAAAGGAAGTAAAGTGCGATATCAGAAATTCAATCTGAACTTGATTGTCAAACACTACCTTGTACAGTTTTGTTGTACCCGGTTGGCGTAGCCGTCGAATGCAACGAGAAGAGAGAACGATAAACACAGCTAACATGCTTGGGGTTATTATTAATTGAAATGACTGTTAGAACACTTTGTTCTGTGGAAACAACTATCACTCTTTTGTAAAATCAGTTCAAAGGTATTGTTATGGGGGAAGAATAAGAAAAGATTCCATTGTTATCGGATCCTCCCATTCTTGTTCGATTGTTATTATACCGATCAATAGATTTCAGTCTTTTGCAATTCAAAAGATTTCAATTGTTGGTTGCCATTTGAATGGTTTTTATTGTATTCCATTATTGTTCACTCAACTGTTGTCGAATGGACTGTTTAAATTTCATTCTTTCTAAGAGCATTGTCTCCACACTACTATATTTTAAATAAATTGTTGTAGTACAACAAATAAAGGCATGTTTTTCCTTTGTTGTTCTGATTAACAACGTTTATGCCCTCCACGACCAGGAATCGAACAGGGAGCAGCAATATACTCGTATTTAGAGGTAAAGTTTCGATACAATTTGAAGTATTCGATAGTTTACTTAAATATGTGTAACTTTTCTCTATGCTCACTCTAACATACAAGTATATTTCTTACCATTTTCGAAGCAATCCCTACTGCCTTCAAATATTCCTCACTTTGTTTTTAGGTATTTATGATCAAACGTCTGCCAACGGCCAAAATATGGTCGATTCTCCCGTTCTCATGCGATCACCAAAGATAAGCACATTCGGATCTGCTCAGTACTTGGGAGAGTGACCACTTAGGAACACCACGTGCTATATGGCCGCTTATACTTTTTATATTTTTATTTGCAAGAAAAAGGGGTGTTTTTACACATTTCCGATTTATCATAGATGAATCCTAGGAAAATATACATATAAGTGAGAAAAAAAAATGTAATTAGGAAGGCAATAAATTTGGATTTAATGTTATTGAATTCAAGTAAGTATGAATAGTTCGAGATAGTTGTGAAAAGTACCCCCTTTGATATTTATTCGCAGGCAGCCAGTAAAATGGGGTTTTGACATTCAACAACAATTCTTCAATGGTAAATGAAAGTATCCAACCCCTAAAGGAAGTAAAGTGCGATATCAGAAATTCTATCTGAACTTGATTGTCAAACACTACCTTGTACAGTTTTGTTGTACCCGGTTGGCGTAGCCGTCGAATGCAACGAGAAGAGAGAACGATAAACACAGCTAACATGCTTGGGGTTATTATTAATTGAAATGACTGTTAGAACACTTTGTTCTGTGGAAACAACTATCACTCTTTTGTAAAATCAGTTCAAAGGTATTGTTATGGGGGAAGAATAAGAAAAGATTCCATTGTTATCGGATCCTCCCATTCTTGTTCGATTGTTATTATACCGATCAATAGATTTCAGTCTTTTGCAATTCAAAAGATTTCAATTGTTGGTTGCCATTTGAATGGTTTTTATTGTATTCCATTATTGTTCACTCAACTGTTGTCGAATGGACTGTTTAAATTTCATTCTTTCTAAGAGCATTGTCTCCACACTACTATATTTTAAATAAATTGTTGTAGTACAACAAATAAAGGCATGTTTTTCCTTTGTTGTTCTGATTAACAACGTTTATGCCCTCCACGACCAGGAATCGAACAGGGAGCAGCAATATACTCGTATTTAGAGGTAAAGTTTCGATACAATTTGAAGTATTCGATAGTTTACTTAAATATGTGTAACTTTTCTCTATGCTCACTCTAACATACAAGTATATTTCTTACCATTTTCGAAGCAATCCCTACTGCCTTCAAATATTCCTCACTTTGTTTTTAGGTATTTATGATCAAACGTCTGCCAACGGCCAAAATATGGTCGATTCTCCCGTTCTCATGCGATCACCAAAGATAAGCACATTCGGATCTGCTCAGTACTTGGGAGAGTGACCACTTAGGAACACCACGTGCTATATGGCCGCTTATACTTTTTATATTTTTATTTGCAAGAAAAAGGGGTGTTTTTACACATTTCCGATTTATCATAGATGAATCCTAGGAAAATATACATATAAGTGAGAAAAAAAAATGTAATTAGGAAGGCAATAAATTTGGATTTAATGTTATTGAATTCAAGTAAGTATGAATAGTTCGAGATAGTTGTGAAAAGTACCCCCTTTGATATTTATTCGCAGGCAGCCAGTAAAATGGGGTTTTGACATTCAACAACAATTCTTCAATGGTAAATGAAAGTATCCAACCCCTAAAGGAAGTAAAGTGCGATATCAGAAATTCTATCTGAACTTGATTGTCAAACACTACCTTGTACAGTTTTGTTGTACCCGGTTGGCGTAGCCGTCGAATGCAACGAGAAGAGAGAACGATAAACACAGCTAACATGCTTGGGGTTATTATTAATT
Organism: Metellina segmentata; assembly: GCA_947359465.1. Taxonomy (NCBI): domain Eukaryota; kingdom Metazoa; phylum Arthropoda; class Arachnida; order Araneae; family Tetragnathidae; genus Metellina; species Metellina segmentata. The sequence goes on from OX375879.1 coordinate 100,635,598, forward strand.
GAAATGACTGTTAGAACACTTTGTTCTGTGGAAACAACTATCACTCTTTTGTAAAATCAGTTCAAAGGTATTGTTATGGGGGAAGAATAAGAAAAGATTCCATTGTTATCGGATCCTCCCATTCTTGTTCGATTGTTATTATACCGATCAATAGATTTCAGTCTTTTGCAATTCAAAAGATTTCAATTGTTGGTTGCCATTTGAATGGTTTTTATTGTATTCCATTATTGTTCACTCAACTGTTGTCGAATGGACTGTTTAAATTTCATTCTTTCTAAGAGCATTGTCTCCACACTACTATATTTTAAATAAATTGTTGTAGTACAACAAATAAAGGCATGTTTTTCCTTTGTTGTTCTGATTAACAACGTTTATGCCCTCCACGACCAGGAATCGAACAGGGAGCAGCAATATACTCGTATTTAGAGGTAAAGTTTCGATACAATTTGAAGTATTCGATAGTTTACTTAAATATGTGTAACTTTTCTCTATGCTCACTCTAACATACAAGTATATTTCTTACCATTTTCGAAGCAATCCCTACTGCCTTCAAATATTCCTCACTTTGTTTTTAGGTATTTATGATCAAACGTCTGCCAACGGCCAAAATATGGTCGATTCTCCCGTTCTCATGCGATCACCAAAGATAAGCACATTCGGATCTGCTCAGTACTTGGGAGAGTGACCACTTAGGAACACCACGTGCTATATGGCCGCTTATACTTTTTATATTTTTATTTGCAAGAAAAAGGGGTGTTTTTACACATTTCCGATTTATCATAGATGAATCCTAGGAAAATATACATATAAGTGAGAAAAAAAAATGTAATTAGGAAGGCAATAAATTTGGATTTAATGTTATTGAATTCAAGTAAGTATGAATAGTTCGAGATAGTTGTGAAAAGTACCCCCTTTGATATTTATTCGCAGGCAGCCAGTAAAATGGGGTTTTGACATTCAACAACAATTCTTCAATGGTAAATGAAAGTATCCAACCCCTAAAGGAAGTAAAGTGCGATATCAGAAATTCTATCTGAACTTGATTGTCAAACACTACCTTGTACAGTTTTGTTGTACCCGGTTGGCGTAGCCGTCGAATGCAACGAGAAGAGAGAACGATAAACACAGCTAACATGCTTGGGGTTATTATTAATTGAAATGACTGTTAGAACACTTTGTTCTGTGGAAACAACTATCACTCTTTTGTAAAATCAGTTCAAAGGTATTGTTATGGGGGAAGAATAAGAAAAGATTCCATTGTTATCGGATCCTCCCATTCTTGTTCGATTGTTATTATACCGATCAATAGATTTCAGTCTTTTGCAATTCAAAAGATTTCAATTGTTGGTTGCCATTTGAATGGTTTTTATTGTATTCCATTATTGTTCACTCAACTGTTGTCGAATGGACTGTTTAAATTTCATTCTTTCTAAGAGCATTGTCTCCACACTACTATATTTTAAATAAATTGTTGTAGTACAACAAATAAAGGCATGTTTTTCCTTTGTTGTTCTGATTAACAACGTTTATGCCCTCCACGACCAGGAATCGAACAGGGAGCAGCAATATACTCGTATTTAGAGGTAAAGTTTCGATACAATTTGAAGTATTCGATAGTTTACTTAAATATGTGTAACTTTTCTCTATGCTCACTCTAACATACAAGTATATTTCTTACCATTTTCGAAGCAATCCCTACTGCCTTCAAATATTCCTCACTTTGTTTTTAGGTATTTATGATCAAACGTCTGCCAACGGCCAAAATATGGTCGATTCTCCCGTTCTCATGCGATCACCAAAGATAAGCACATTCGGATCTGCTCAGTACTTGGGAGAGTGACCACTTAGGAACACCACGTGCTATATGGCCGCTTATACTTTTTATATTTTTATTTGCAAGAAAAAGGGGTGTTTTTACACATTTCCGATTTATCATAGATGAATCCTAGGAAAATATACATATAAGTGAGAAAAAAAAATGTAATTAGGAAGGCAATAAATTTGGATTTAATGTTATTGAATTCAAGTAAGTATGAATAGTTCGAGATAGTTGTGAAAAGTACCCCCTTTGATATTTATTCGCAGGCAGCCAGTAAAATGGGGTTTTGACATTCAACAACAATTCTTCAATGGTAAATGAAAGTATCCAACCCCTAAAGGAAGTAAAGTGCGATATCAGAAATTCTATCTGAACTTGATTGTCAAACACTACCTTGTACAGTTTTGTTGTACCCGGTTGGCGTAGCCGTCGAATGCAACGAGAAGAGAGAACGATAAACACAGCTAACATGCTTGGGGTTATTATTAATTGAAATGACTGTTAGAACACTTTGTTCTGTGGAAACAACTATCACTCTTTTGTAAAATCAGTTCAAAGGTATTGTTATGGGGGAAGAATAAGAAAAGATTCCATTGTTATCGGATCCTCCCATTCTTGTTCGATTGTTATTATACCGATCAATAGATTTCAGTCTTTTGCAATTCAAAAGATTTCAATTGTTGGTTGCCATTTGAATGGTTTTTATTGTATTCCATTATTGTTCACTCAACTGTTGTCGAATGGACTGTTTAAATTTCATTCTTTCTAAGAGCATTGTCTCCACACTACTATATTTTAAATAAATTGTTGTAGTACAACAAATAAAGGCATGTTTTTCCTTTGTTGTTCTGATTAACAACGTTTATGCCCTCCACGACCAGGAATCGAACAGGGAGCAGCAATATACTCGTATTTAGAGGTAAAGTTTCGATACAATTTGAAGTATTCGATAGTTTACTTAAATATGTGTAACTTTTCTCTATGCTCACTCTAACATACAAGTATATTTCTTACCATTTTCGAAGCAATCCCTACTGCCTTCAAATATTCCTCACTTTGTTTTTAGGTATTTATGATCAAACGTCTGCCAACGGCCAAAATATGGTCGATTCTCCCGTTCTCATGCGATCACCAAAGATAAGCACATTCGGATCTGCTCAGTACTTGGGAGAGTGACCACTTAGGAACACCACGTGCTATATGGCCGCTTATACTTTTTATATTTTTATTTGCAAGAAAAAGGGGTGTTTTTACACATTTCCGATTTATCATAGATGAATCCTAGGAAAATATACATATAAGTGAGAAAAAAAAATGTAATTAGGAAGGCAATAAATTTGGATTTAATGTTATTGAATTCAAGTAAGTATGAATAGTTCGAGATAGTTGTGAAAAGTACCCCCTTTGATATTTATTCGCAGGCAGCCAGTAAAATGGGGTTTTGACATTCAACAACAATTCTTCAATGGTAAATGAAAGTATCCAACCCCTAAAGGAAGTAAAGTGCGATATCAGAAATTCAATCTGAACTTGATTGTCAAACACTACCTTGTACAGTTTTGTTGTACCCGGTTGGCGTAGCCGTCGAATGCAACGAGAAGAGAGAACGATAAACACAGCTAACATGCTTGGGGTTATTATTAATTGAAATGACTGTTAGAACACTTTGTTCTGTGGAAACAACTATCACTCTTTTGTAATAACCGGTTCAAAGGTATTGTTATGGGGGAAGAATAAGAAAAGATTCCATTGTTATCGGATCCTCCCATTCTTGTTCGATTGTTATTATACCGATCAATAGATTTCAGTCTTTTGCAATTCAAAAGATTTCAATTGTTGGTTGCCATTTGAATGGTTTTTATTGTATTCCATTATTGTTCACTCAACTGTTGTCGAATGGACTGTTTAAATTTCATTCTTTCTAAGAGCATTGTCTCCACACTACTATATTTTAAATAAATTGTTGTAGTACAACAAATAAAGTCATGTTTTTCCTTTGTTGTTCTGATTAACAACGTTTATGCCCTCCACGACCAGGAATCGAACAGGGAGCAGCAATATACTCGCAGCAATATACTCGTATTTAGAGGTAAAGTTTCGATACAATTTGAAGTATTCGATAGTTTACTTAAATATGTGTAACTTTTCTCTATGCTCACTCTAACATACAAGTATATTTCTTACCATTTTCGAAGCAATCCCTACTGCCTTCAAATATTCCTCACTTTGTTTTTAGGTATTTATGATCAAACGTCTGCCAACGGCCATATTATGGTCGATTCTCCCGTTCTCATGCGATCACCAAAGATAAGCACATTCGGATCTGCTCAGTACTTGGGAGAGTGACCACTTAGGAACACCACGTGCTATATGGCCGCTTATACTTTTATTTTTTTATTTGCAAGAAAGAGGGTTGTTTTTACACATTTCCGATTTATCATAGTTGAATCCTAGCAAAATATACATATAAGTGAGAAAAAAAAAGTGTAATTAGGAAGGCATTAAAGTTGGATGGAATGTTATTGAATTCAAGTGAGTATGAATGGTCCGAGATAGTTGTGAAAAGTACCCCCTTTGATATTTATTCGCAGGCAGCCAGTAAAATGGGGTTTTGACATTCAGCAACAATTCTTCAATGGTAAATGAAAGTATCCAACCCCTAAAGGAAGTAAAGTGCGATATCAGAACATCTATCTGAACTAGATTGTCAAACACTACCTAGTACAGTTTTGTTGTACCCGGTTGGCGTAGCCGTCGAATGCAACGAGAAGAGAGAACGATAAACACAGCTAACATGCTTGGGGTTATTATTAATTGAAATGACTGTTAGAACGCTTTGTTCTGTGGAAACAACTATCCCTCTTTTGTAAAATCAGTTCAAAGGTATTATTATGGGGGAAGAATAAGAAAAGATTCCATTGTTATCGGATCCTCCCATTCTTGTTCGATTGTTATTATACCGATCAATAGATTTCAGTCTTTTGCAATTCAAAAGATTTCAATTGTTGGTTGCCATTTGAATGGTTTTTATTGTATTCCATTATTGTTCACTCAACTGTTGTCGAATGGATTGTTTAAATTTCATTCTTTCTAAGAGCATTGTCTCCACACTACTATAATATAAATAAATTGTTGCAGTACAACAAATAAAGGCATGTTTTTCCTTTGTTGTTCTGATTAACAACGTTTATGCCCTCCACGACCAGGAATCGAACAGGGAGCAGCAATATACTCGTATTTAGAGGTAAAGTTTCGATACAATTTGAAGTATTCGATAGTTTACTTAAATATGTGTAACTTTTCTCTATGCTCACTCTAACATACAAGTATATTTCTTACCATTTTCGAAGCAATCCCTACTGCCTTCAAATATTCCTCACTTTGTTTTTAGGTATTTATGATCAAACGTCTGCCAACGGCCATATTATGGTCGATTCTCCCGTTCTCATTCGATCACCAAAGATAAGCACATTCGGATCTGCTCAGTACTTGGGAGAGTGACCACTTAGAAACACCATGTGCTATATGGCCGCTTATACTTTTTATATTTTTATTTGCAAGAAAAAGGGGTGTTTTTACACATTTCCGATTTATCATAGATGAATCCTAGGAAAATATACATATAAGTGACCAAAAAAAATGTAATTAGGAAGGCAATAAATTTGGATTTAATGTTATTGAATTCAAGTAAGTATGAATAGTTCGAGATAGTTGTGAAAAGTACCCCCTTTGATATTTATTCGCAGGCAGCCAGTAAAATGGGGTTTTGACATTCAACAACAATTCTTCAATGGTAAATGAAAGTATCCAACCCCTAAAGGAAGTAAAGTGCGATATCAGAACATCTATCTGAACTTGATTGTCAAACACTACCTTGTACAGTTTTTTTGTACCCGGTTGGCGTAGCCGTCGAATGCAACGAGAAGAGAGAACGATAAACACAGCTAACATGCTTGGGGATATTATTAATTGAAATGACTGTTAGAACACTTTGTTCTGTGGAAACAACTATCCCTCTTTTGTAAAATCAGTTCACAGGTATTGTTATGGGGGAAGAATAAGAAAAGATTCCATTGTTATCGGATCCTCCCATTCTTGTTCGATTGTTATTATACCGATCAATAGATTTCAGTCTTTTGCAATTCAAAAGATTTCAATTGTTGGTTGCCATTTGAATGGTTTTTATTGTATTCCATTATTGTTCACTCAACTGTTGTCGAATGGACTGTTTAAATTTCATTCTTTCTAAGACCATTGTCTCCACACTACTATAATATAAATAAATTGTTGTAGTACAACAAATAAAGGCATGTTTTTCCTTTGTTGTTCTGATTAACAACGTTTATGCCCTCCACGACCAGGAATCGAACAGGGAGCAGCAATATACTCGTATTTAGAGGTAAAGTTTCGATACAATTTGAAGTATTCGATAGTTTACTTAAATATGTGTAACTTTTCTCTATGCTCACTCTAACATACAAGTATATTTCTTACCATTTTCGAAGCAATCCCTACTGCCTTCAAATATTCCTCACTTTGTTTTTAGGTATTTATGATCAAACGTCTGCCAACGGCCATATTATGGTCGATTCTCCCGTTCTCATGCGATCACCAAAGATAAGCACATTCGGATCTGCTCAGTACTTGGGAGAGTGACCACTTAGGAACACCACGAGCTATATGACCGCTTATACTTTTTATATTTTTATTTGCAAGAAAGAGGGTTGTTTTTACACATTTCCGATTTATCATAGATGAACCCTAGCAAAATATACATATAAGTGAGAAAAAAAAAAGTGTAATTAGGAAGGCAATAAAGTTGGATGGAATGTTATTGAATTCAAGTGAGTATGAATGGTCCGAGATAGTTGTGAAAAGTACCCCCTTTGATATTTATTCGCAGGCAGCCAGTAAAATGGGGTTTTGACATTCAGCAACAATTCTTCAATGGTAAATGAAAGTATCCAACCCCTAAAGGAAGTAAAGTGCGATATCAGAACATCTATCTGAACTTGATTGTCAAACACTACCTAGTACAGTTTTGTTGTACCCGGTTGGCGTAGCCGTCGAATGCAACGAGAAGAGAGAACGATAAACACAGCTAACATGCTTGGGGATATTATTAATTGAAATGACTGTTAGAACACTTTGTTCTGTGGAAACAACTATCCCTCTTTTGTAAAATCAGTTCAAAGGTATTGTTATGGGGGAAGAATAAGAAAAGATTCCATTGTTATCGGATCCTCCCATTCTTGTTCGATTGTTATTATACCCATCAATAGATTTCAGTCTTTTGCAATTCAAAAGATTTCAATTGTTGGTTGCCATTTGAATGGTTTTTATTGTATTCCATTATTGTTCACTCAACTGTTGTCGAATGGACTGTTTAAATTTCATTCTTTCTAAGAGCATTGTCTCCACACTACTATAATATAAATAAATTGTTGCAGTACAACAAATAAAGGCATGTTTTTCCTTTGTTGTTCTGATTAACAACGTTTATGCCCTCCACGACCAGGAATCGAACAGGGAGCAGCAATATACTCGTATTTAGAGGTAAAGTTTCGATACAATTTGAAGTATTCGATAGTTTACTTAAATATGTGTAACTTTTCTCTATGCTCACTCTAACATACAAGTATATTTCTTACCATTTTCGAAGCAATCCCTACTGCCTTCAAATATTCCTCACTTTGTTTTTAGGTATTTATGATCAAACGTCTGCCAACGGCCATATTATGGTCGATTCTCCCGTTCTCATTCGATCACCAAAGATAAGCACATTCGGATCTGCTCAGTACTTGGGAGAGTGACCACTTAGAAACACCATGTGCTATATGGCCGCTTATACTTTTTATATTTTTATTTGCAAGAAAAAGGGGTGTTTTTACACATTTCCGATTTATCATAGATGAATCCTAGGAAAATATACATATAAGTGACCAAAAAAAATGTAATTAGGAAGGCAATAAATTTGGATTTAATGTTATTGAATTCAAGTAAGTATGAATAGTTCGAGATAGTTGTGAAAAGTACCCCCTTTGATATTTATTCGCAGGCAGCCAGTAAAATGGGGTTTTGACATTCAACAACAATTCTTCAATGGTAAATGAAAGTATCCAACCCCTAAAGGAAGTAAAGTGCGATATCAGAACATCTATCTGAACTTGATTGTCAAACACTACCTTGTACAGTTTTTTTGTACCCGGTTGGCGTAGCCGTCGAATGCAACGAGAAGAGAGAACGATAAACATAGCTAACATGCTTGGGGATATTATTAATTGAAATGACTGTTAGAACACTTTGTTCTGTGGAAACAACTATCCCTCTTTTGTAAAATCAGTTCAAAGGTATTGTTATGGGGGAAGAATAAGAAAAGATTCCATTGTTATCGGATCCTCCCATTCTCGTTCGATTGTTATTATACCGATCAATAGATTTCAGTCTTTTGCAATTCAAAAGATTTCAATTGTTGGTTGCCATTTGAATGGTTTTTATTGTATTCCATTATTGTTCACTCAACTGTTGTCGAATGGACTGTTTAAATTTCATTTTTTCTAAGAGCATTGTCTCCACACTACTATAATATAAATAAATTGTTGTATTACAACAAATAAAGGCATGTTTTTCCTTTGTTGTTCTGATTAACAACGTTTATGCCCTCCACGACTAGGAATCGAACAGGGAGCAGCAATATACTCGTATTTAGAGGTAAAGTTTCGATACAATTTGAAGTATTCGATAGTTTACTTAAATATGTGTAACTTTTCTCTATGCTCACTCTAACATACAAGTATATTTCTTACCATTTTCGAAGCAATCCCTACTGCCTTCAAATATTCCTCACTTTGTTTTTAGGTATTTATGATCAAACGTCTGCCAACGGCCATATTATGGTCGATTCTCCCGTTCTCATGCGATCACCAAAGATAAGCACATTCGGATCTGCTCAGTACTTGGGAGAGTGACCACTTAGGAACACCACGTGCTATATGGCCGCTTATACTTTTATTTTTTTATTTGCAAGAAAGAGGGTTGTTTTTACACATTTCCGATTTATCATAGTTGAATCCTAGCAAAATATACATATAAGTGAGAAAAAAAAGTGTAATTAGGAAGGCAATAAAGTTGGATAGAATGTTATTGAATTCAAGTGAGTATGAATGGTCCGAGATAGTTGTGAAAAGTACCCCCTTTGATATTTATTCGCAGGCAGCCAGTAAAATGGGGTTTTGACATTCAGCAACAATTCTTCAATGGTAAATGAAAGTATCCAACCCCTAAAGGAAGTAAAGTGCGATATCAGAACATCTATCTGAACTTGATTGTCAAACACTACCTTGTGCAGTTTTTTTGTACCCGGTTGGCGTAGCCGTCGAATGCAACGAGAAGAGAGAACGATAAACACAGCTAACATGCTTGGGGATATTATTAATTGAAATGACTGTTAGAACACTTTGTTCTGTGGAAACAACTATCCCTCTTTTGTAAAATCAGTTCAAAGGTATTGTTATGGGGGAAGAATAAGAAAAGATTCCATTGTTATCGTATCCTCCCATTCTTGTTCGATTGTTATTATACCGATCAATAGATTTCAGTCTTTTGCAATTCAAAAGATTTCAATTGTTGGTTGCCATTTGAATGGTTTTTATTGTATTCCATTATTGTTCACTCAACTGTTGTCGAATGGACTGTTTAAATTTCATTCTTTCTAAGACCATTGTCTCCACACTACTATAATATAAATAAATTGTTGTAGTACAACAAATAAAGGCATGTTTTTCCTTTGTTGTTCTGATTAACAACGTTTATGCCCTCCACGACCAGGAATCGAACAGGGAGCAGCAATATACTCGTATTTAGAGGTAAAGTTTCGATACAATTTGAAGTATTCGATAGTTTACTTAAATATGTGTAACTTTTCTCTATGCTCACTCTAACATACAAGTATATTTCTTACCATTTTCGAAGCAATCCCTACTGCCTTCAAATATTCCTCACTTTGTTTTTAGGTATTTATGATCAAACGTCTGCCAACGGCCATATTATGGTCGATTCTCCCGTTCTCATGCGATCACCAAAGATAAGCACATTCGGATCTGCTCAGTACTTGGGAGAGTGACCACTTAGGAACACCACGTGCTATATGGCCGCTTATACTTTTTATATTTTTATTTGCAAGAAAGAGGGTTGTTTTTACACATTTCCGATTTATCATAGATGAACCCTAGCAAAATATACATATAAGTGAGAAAAAAAAAAGTGTAATTAGGAAGGCAATAAAGTTGGATGGAATGTTATTGAATTCAAGTGAGTATGAATGGTCCGAGATAGTTGTGAAAAGTACCCCCTTTGATATTTATTCGCAGGCAGCCAGTAAAATGGGGTTTTGACATTCAGCAACAATTCTTCAATGGTAAATGAAAGTATCCAACCCCTAAAGGAAGTAAAGTGCGATATCAGAACATCTATCTGAACTTGATTGTCAAACACTACCTAGTACAGTTTTGTTGTACCCGGTTGGCGTAGCCGTCGAATGCAACGAGAAGAGAGAACGATAAACACAGCTAACATGCTTGGGGATATTATTAATTGAAATGACTGTTAGAACACTTTGTTCTGTGGAAACAACTATCCCTCTTTTGTAAAATCAGTTCAAAGGTATTGTTATGGGGGAAGAATAAGAAAAGATTCCATTGTTATCGGATCCTCCCATTCTTGTTCGATTGTTATTATACCGATCAATAGATTTCAGTCTTTTGCAATTCAAAAGATTTCAATTGTTGGTTGCCATTTGAATGGTTTTTATTGTATTCCATTATTGTTCACTCAACTGTTGTCGAATGGATTGTTTAAATTTCATTCTTTCTAAGAGCATTGTCTCCACACTACTATAATATAAATAAATTGTTGCAGTACAACAAATAAAGGCATGTTTTTCCTTTGTTGTTCTGATTAACAACGTTTATGCCCTCCACGACCAGGAATCGAACAGGGAGCAGCAATATACTCGTATTTAGAGGTAAAGTTTCGATACAATTTGAAGTATTCGATAGTTTACTTAAATATGTGTAACTTTTCTCTATGCTCACTCTAACATACAAGTATATTTCTTACCATTTTCGAAGCAATCCCTACTGCCTTCAAATATTACTCACTTTGTTTTTAGGTATTTATGATCAAACGTCTGCCAACGGCCATATTATGGTCGATTCTCCCGTTCTCATGCGATCACCAAAGATAAGCACATTCGGATCTGCTCAGTACTTGGGAGAGTGACCACTTAGGAACACCACGTGCTATATGGCCGCTTATAGTTTTTATATTTTTATTTGCAAGAAAGAGGGTTGTTTTTACACATTTCCGATTTATCATAGATGAATCCTAGGAAAATATACATATAAGTGACCAAAAAAAATGTAATTAGGAAGGCAATAAATTTGGATTTAATGTTATTGAATTCAAGTAAGTATGAATAGTTCGAGATAGTTGTGAAAAGTACCCCCTTTGATATTTATTCGCAGGCAGCCAGTAAAATGGGGTTTTGACATTCAACAACAATTCTTCAATGGTAAATGAAAGTATCCAACCCCTAAAGGAAGTAAAGTGCGATATCAGAACATCTATCTGAACTTGATTGTCAAACACTACCTTGTGCAGTTTTTTTGTACCCGGTTGGCGTAGCCGTCGAATGCAACGAGAAGAGAGAACGATAAACACAGCTAACATGCTTGGGGATATTATTAATTGAAATGACTGTTAGAACACTTTGTTCTGTGGAAACAACTATCCCTCTTTTGTAAAATCAGTTCAAAGGTATTGTTATGGGGGAAGAATAAGAAAAGATTCCATTGTTATCGTATCCTCCCATTCTTGTTCGATTGTTATTATACCGATCAATAGATTTCAGTCTTTTGCAATTCAAAAGATTTCAATTGTTGGTTGCCATTTGAATGGTTTTTATTGTATTCCATTATTGTTCACTCAACTGTTGTCGAATGGACTGTTTAAATTTCATTCTTTCTAAGACCATTGTCTCCACACTACTATAATATAAATAAATTGTTGTAGTACAACAAATAAAGGCATGTTTTTCCTTTGTTGTTCTGATTAACAACGTTTATGCCCTCCACGACCAGGAATCGAACAGGGAGCAGCAATATACTCGTATTTAGAGGTAAAGTTTCGATACAATTTGAAGTATTCGATAGTTTACTTAAATATGTGTAACTTTTCTCTATGCTCACTCTAACATACAAGTATATTTCTTACCATTTTCGAAGCAATCCCTACTGCCTTCAAATATTCCTCACTTTGTTTTTAGGTATTTATGATCAAACGTCTGCCAACGGCCATATTATGGTCGATTCTCCCGTTCTCATGCGATCACCAAAGATAAGCACATTCGGATCTGCTCAGTACTTGGGAGAGTGACCACTTAGGAACACCACGTGCTATATGGCCGCTTATACTTTTTATATTTTTATTTGCAAGAAAGAGGGTTGTTTTTACACATTTCCGATTTATCATAGATGAACCCTAGCAAAATATACATATAAGTGAGAAAAAAAAAAGTGTAATTAGGAAGGCAATAAAGTTGGATGGAATGTTATTGAATTCAAGTGAGTATGAATGGTCCGAGATAGTTGTGAAAAGTACCCCCTTTGATATTTATTCGCAGGCAGCCAGTAAAATGGGGTTTTGACATTCAGCAACAATTCTTCAATGGTAAATGAAAGTATCCAACCCCTAAAGGAAGTAAAGTGCGATATCAGAACATCTATCTGAACTTGATTGTCAAACACTACCTAGTACAGTTTTGTTGTACCCGGTTGGCGTAGCCGTCGAATGCAACGAGAAGAGAGAACGATAAACACAGCTAACATGCTTGGGGATATTATTAATTGAAATGACTGTTAGAACACTTTGTTCTGTGGAAACAACTATCCCTCTTTTGTAAAATCAGTTCAAAGGTATTGTTATGGGGGAAGAATAAGAAAAGATTCCATTGTTATCGGATCCTCCCATTCTTGTTCGATTGTTATTATACCGATCAATAGATTTCAGTCTTTTGCAATTCAAAAGATTTCAATTGTTGGTTGCCATTTGAATGGTTTTTATTGTATTCCATTATTGTTCACTCAACTGTTGTCGAATGGATTGTTTAAATTTCATTCTTTCTAAGAGCATTGTCTCCACACTACTATAATATAAATAAATTGTTGCAGTACAACAAATAAAGGCATGTTTTTCCTTTGTTGTTCTGATTAACAACGTTTATGCCCTCCACGACCAGGAATCGAACAGGGAGCAGCAATATACTCGTATTTAGAGGTAAAGTTTCGATACAATTTGAAGTATTCGATAGTTTACTTAAATATGTGTAACTTTTCTCTATGCTCACTCTAACATACAAGTATATTTCTTACCATTTTCGAAGCAATCCCTACTGCCTTCAAATATTCCTCACTTTGTTTTTAGGTATTTATGATCAAACGTCTGCCAACGGCCATATTATGGTCGATTCTCCCGTTCTCATGCGATCACCAAAGATAAGCACATTCGGATCTGCTCAGTACTTGGGAGAGTGACCACTTAGGAACACCACGTGCTATATGGCCGCTTATACTTTTTATATTTTTATTTGCAAGAAAGAGGGTTGTTTTTACACATTTCCGATTTATCATAGATGAACCCTAGCAAAATATACATATAAGTGAGAAAAAAAAAAGTGTAATTAGGAAGGCAATAAAGTTGGATGGAATGTTATTGAATTCAAGTGATTATGAATGGTCCGAGATAGTTGTGAAAAGTACCCCCTTTGATATTTATTCGCAGGCAGCCAGTAAAATGGGGTTTTGACATTCAGCAACAATTCTTCAATGGTAAATGAAAGTATCCAACCCCTAAAGGAAGTAAAGTGCGATATCAGAACATCTATCTGAACTTGATTGTCAAACACTACCTAGTACAGTTTTGTTGTACCCGGTTGGCGTAGCCGTCGAATGCAACGAGAAGAGAGAACGATAAACACAGCTAACATGCTTGGGGATATTATTAATTGAAATGACTGTTAGAACACTTTGTTCTGTGGAAACAACTATCCCTCTTTTGTAAAATCAGTTCAAAGGTATTGTTATGGGGGAAGAATAAGAAAAGATTCCATTGTTATCGGATCCTCCCATTCTTGTTCGTTTGTTATTATACCGATCAATAGATTTCAGTCTTTTGCAATTCAAAAGATTTCAATTGTTGGTTGCCATTTGAATGGTTTTTATTGTATTCCATTATTGTTCACTCAACTGTTGTCGAATGGACTGTTTAAATTTCATTCTTTCTAAGACCATTGTCTCCACACTACTATAATATAAATAAATTGTTGTAGTACAACAAATAAAGGCATGTTTTTCCTTTGTTGTTCTGATTAACAACGTTTATGCCCTCCACGACCAGGAATCGAACAGGGAGCAGCAATATACTCGTATTTAGAGGTAAAGTTTCGATACAATTTGAAGTATTCGATAGTTTACTTAAATATGTGTAACTTTTCTCTATGCTCACTCTAACATACAAGTATATTTCTTACCATTTTCGAAGCAATCCCTACTGCCTTCAAATATTCCTCACTTTGTTTTTAGGTATTTATGATCAAACGTCTGCCAACGGCCATATTATGGTCGATTCTCCCGTTCTCATGCGATCACCAAAGATAAGCACATTCGGATCTGCTCAGTACTTGGGAGAGTGACCACTTAGGAACACCACGTGCTATATGACCGCTTATACTTTTTATATTTTTATTTGCAAGAAAGAGGGTTGTTTTTACACATTTCCGATTTATCATAGATGAACCCTAGCAAAATATACATATAAGTGAGAAAAAAAAAAGTGTAATTAGGAAGGCAATAAAGTTGGATGGAATGTTATTGAATTCAAGTGAGTATGAATGGTCCGAGATAGTTGTGAAAAGTACCCCCTTTGATATTTATTCGCAGGCAGCCAGTAAAATGGGGTTTTGACATTCAGCAACAATTCTTCAATGGTAAATGAAAGTATCCAACCCCTAAAGGAAGTAAAGTGCGATATCAGAACATCTATCTGAACTTGATTGTCAAACACTACCTAGTACAGTTTTGTTGTACCCGGTTGGCGTAGCCGTCGAATGCAACGAGAAGAGAGAACGATAAACACAGCTAACATGCTTGGGGATATTATTAATTGAAATGACTGTTAGAACACTTTGTTCTGTGGAAACAACTATCCCTCTTTTGTAAAATCAGTTCAAAGGTATTGTTATGGGGGAAGAATAAGAAAAGATTCCATTGTTATCGGATCCTCCCATTCTTGTTCGATTGTTATTATACCGATCAATAGATTTCAGTCTTTTGCAATTCAAAAGATTTCAATTGTTGGTTGCCATTTGAATGGTTTTTATTGTATTCCATTATTGTTCACTCAACTGTTGTCGAATGGACTGTTTAAATTTCATTCTTTCTAAGAGCATTGTCTCCACACTACTATAATATAAATAAATTGTTGCAGTACAACAAATAAAGGCATGTTTTTCCTTTGTTGTTCTGATTAACAACGTTTATGCCCTCCACGACCAGGAATCGAACAGGGAGCAGCAATATACTCGTATTTAGAGGTAAAGTTTCGATACAATTTGAAGTATTCGATAGTTTACTTAAATATGTGTAACTTTTCTCTATGCTCACTCTAACATACAAGTATATTTCTTACCATTTTCGAAGCAATCCCTACTGCCTTCAAATATTCCTCACTTTGTTTTTAGGTATTTATGATCAAACGTCTGCCAACGGCCATATTATGGTCGATTCTCCCGTTCTCATTCGATCACCAAAGATAAGCACATTCGGATCTGCTCAGTACTTGGGAGAGTGACCACTTAGAAACACCATGTGCTATATGGCCGCTTATACTTTTTATATTTTTATTTGCAAGAAAAAGGGGTGTTTTTACACATTTCCGATTTATCATAGATGAATCCTAGGAAAATATACATATAAGTGACCAAAAAAAATGTAATTAGGAAGGCAATAAATTTGGATTTAATGTTATTGAATTCAAGTAAGTATGAATAGTTCGAGATAGTTGTGAAAAGTACCCCCTTTGATATTTATTCGCAGGCAGCCAGTAAAATGGGGTTTTGACATTCAACAACAATTCTTCAATGGTAAATGAAAGTATCCAACCCCTAAAGGAAGTAAAGTGCGATATCAGAACATCTATCTGAACTTGATTGTCAAACACTACCTTGTACAGTTTTTTTGTACCCGGTTGGCGTAGCCGTCGAATGCAACGAGAAGAGAGAACGATAAACACAGCTAACATGCTTGGGGATATTATTAATTGAAATGACTGTTAGAACACTTTGTTCTGTGGAAACAACTATCCCTCTTTTGTAAAATCAGTTCAAAGGTATTGTTATGGGGGAAGAATAAGAAAAGATTCCATTGTTATCGGATCCTCCCATTCTCGTTCGATTGTTATTATACCGATCAATAGATTTCAGTCTTTTGCAATTCAAAAGATTTCAATTGTTGGTTGCCATTTGAATGGTTTTTATTGTATTCCATTATTGTTCACTCAACTGTTGTCGAATGGACTGTTTAAATTTCATTTTTTCTAAGAGCATTGTCTCCACACTACTATAATATAAATAAATTGTTGTAGTACAACAAATAAAGGCATGTTTTTCCTTTGTTGTTCTGATTAACAACGTTTATGCCCTCCACGACTAGGAATCGAACAGGGAGCAGCAATATACTCGTATTTAGAGGTAAAGTTTCGATACAATTTGAAGTATTCGATAGTTTACTTAAATATGTGTAACTTTTCTCTATGCTCACTCTAACATACAAGTATATTTCTTACCATTTTCGAAGCAATCCCTACTGCCTTCAAATATTCCTCACTTTGTTTTTAGGTATTTATGATCAAACGTCTGCCAACGGCCATATTATGGTCGATTCTCCCGTTCTCATGCGATCACCAAAGATAAGCACATTCGGATCTGCTCAGTACTTGGGAGAGTGACCACTTAGGAACACCACGTGCTATATGGCCGCTTATACTTTTATTTTTTTATTTGCAAGAAAGAGGGTTGTTTTTACACATTTCCGATTTATCATAGTTGAATCCTAGCAAAATATACATATAAGTGAGAAAAAAAAAGTGTAATTAGGAAGGCAATAAAGTTGGATGGAATGTTATTGAATTCAAGTGAGTATGAATGGTCCGAGATAGTTGTGAAAAGTACCCCCTTTGATATTTATTCGCAGGCAGCCAGTAAAATGGGGTTTTGACATTCAGCAACAATTCTTCAATGGTAAATGAAAGTATCCAACCCCTAAAGGAAGTAAAGTGCGATATCAGAACATCTATCTGAACTAGATTGTCAAACACTACCTAGTACAGTTTTGTTGTACCCGGTTGGCGTAGCCGTCGAATGCAACGAGAAGAGAGAACGATAAACACAGCTAACATGCTTGGGGTTATTATTAATTGAAATGACTGTTAGAACGCTTTGTTCTGTGGAAACAACTATCCCTCTTTTGTAAAATCAGTTCAAAGGTATTATTATGGGGGAAGAATAAGAAAAGATTCCATTGTTATCGGATCCTCCCATTCTTGTTCGATTGTTATTATACCGATCAATAGATTTCAGTCTTTTGCAATTCAAAAGATTTCAATTGTTGGTTGCCATTTGAATGGTTTTTATTGTATTCCATTATTGTTCACTCAACTGTTGTCGAATGGACTGTTTAAATTTCATTCTTTCTAAGAGCATTGTCTCCACACTACTATAATATAAATAAATTGTTGTAGTACAACAAATAAAGGCATGTTTTTCCTTTGTTGTTCTGATTAACAACGTTTATGCCCTCCACGACCAGGAATCGAACAGGGAGCAGCAATATACTCGTATTTAGAGGTAAAGTTTCGATACAATTTGAAGTATTCGATAGTTTACTTAAATATGTGTAACTTTTCTCTATGCTCACTCTAACATACAAGTATATTTCTTACCATTTTCGAAGCAATCCCTACTGCCTTCAAATATTCCTCACTTTGTTTTTAGGTATTTATGATCAAACGTCTGCCAACGGCCATATTATGGTCGATTCTCCCGTTCTCATGCGATCACCAAAGATAAGCACATTCGGATCTGCTCAGTACTTGGGAGAGTGACCACTTAGGAACACCACGTGCTATATGGCCGCTTATACTTTTTATATTTTTATTTGCAAGAAAGAGGGTTGTTTTTACACATTTCCGATTTATCATAGATGAATCCTAGCAAAATATACATATAAGTGAGAAAAAAAAAAGTGTAATTAGGAAGGCAATAAAGTTGGATGGAATGTTATTGAATTCAAGTGAGTATGAATGGTCCGAGATAGTTGTGAAAAGTACCCCCTTTGATATTTATTCGCAGGCAGCCAGTAAAATGGGGGTTTGACATTCAGCAACAATTCTTCAATGGTAAATGAAAGTATCCAACCCCTAAAGGAAGTAAAGTGCGATATCAGAACATCTATCTGAACTTGATTGTCAAACACTACCTAGTACAGTTTTGTTGTACCCGGTTGGCGTAGCCGTCGAATGCAACGAGAAGAGAGAACGATAAACACAGCTAACATGCTTGGGGATATTATTAATTGAAATGACTGTTAGAACACTTTGTTCTGTGGAAACAACTATCCCTCTTTTGTAAAATCGGTTCAAAGGTATTGTTATGGGGGAAGAATAAGAAAAGATTCCATTGTTATCGGATCCTCCCATTCTTGTTCGATTGTTATTATACCGATCAATAGATTTCAGTCTTTTGCAATTCAAAAGATTTCAATTGTTGGTTGCCATTTGAATGGTTTTTATTGTATTCCATTATTGTTCACTCAACTGTTGTCGAATGGACTGTTTAAATATCATTCTTTCTAAGAGCATTGTCTCCACACTACTATAATATAAATAAATTGTTGTAGTACAACAAATAAAGGCATGTTTTTCCTTTGTTGTTCTGATTAACAACGTTTATGCCCTCCACGACCAGGAATCGAACAGGGAGCAGCAATATACTCGTATTTAGAGGTAAAGTTTCGATACAATTTGAAGTATTCGATAGTTTACTTAAATATGTGTAACTTTTCTCTATGCTCACTCTAACATACAAGTATATTTCTTACCATTTTCGAAGCAATCCCTACTGCCTTCAAATATTCCTCACTTTGTTTTTAGGTATTTATGATCAAACGTCTGCCAACGGCCATATTATGGTCGATTCTCCCGTTCTCATGCGATCACCAAAGATAAGCACATTCGGATCTGCTCAGTACTTGGGAGAGTGACCACTTAGGAACACCACGTGCTATATGGCCGCTTATACTTTTTATATTTTTATTTGCAAGAAAGAGGGTTGTTTTTACACATTTCCGATTTATCATAGATGAATCCTAGCAAAATATACATATAAGTGAGAAAAAAAAAGTGTAATTAGGAAGGCAATAAAGTTGGATGGAATGTTATTGAATTCAAGTGAGTATGAATGGTCCGAGATAGTTGTGAAAAGTACCCCCTTTGATATTTATTCGCAGGCAGCCAGTAAAATGGGGTTTTGACATTCAGCAACAATTCTTCAATGGTAAATGAAAGTATCCAACCCCTAAAGGAAGTAAAGTGCGATATCAGAACATCTATCTGAACTTGATTGTCAAACACTACCTAGTACAGTTTTGTTGTACCCGGTTGGCGTAGCCGTCGAATGCAACGAGAAGAGAGAACGATAAACACAGCTAACATGCTTGGGGATATTATTAATTGAAATGACTGTTAGAACACTTTGTTCTGTGGAAACAACTATCCCTCTTTTGTAAAATCAGTTCAAAGGTAATGTTATGGGGGAAGAATAAGAAAAGATTCCATTGTTATCGGATCCTCCCATTCTTGTTCGATTGTTATTATACCGATCAATAGATTTCAGTCTTTTGCAATTCAAAAGATTTCAATTGTTGGTTGCCATTTGAATGGTTTTTATTGTATTCCATTATTGTTCACTCAACTGTTGTCGAATGGACTGTTTAAATTTCATTCTTTCTAAGAGCATTGTCTCCACACTACTATAATATAAATAAATTGTTGTAGTACAACAAATAAAGGCATGTTTTTCCTTTGTTGTTCTGATTAACAACGTTTATGCCCTCCACGACCAGGAATCGAACAGGGAGCAGCAATATACTCGTATTTAGAGGTAAAGTTTCGATACAATTTGAAGTATTCGATAGTTTACTTAAATATGTGTAACTTTTCTCTATGCTCACTCTAACATACAAGTATATTTCTTACCATTTTCGAAGCAATCCCTACTGCCTTCAAATATTCCTCACTTTGTTTTTAGGTATTTATGATCAAACGTCTGCCAACGGCCATATTATGGTCGATTCTCCCGTTCTCATGCGATCACCAAAGATAAGCACATTCGGATCTGCTCAGTACTTGGGAGAGTGACCACTTAGGAACACCACGTGCTATATGGCCGCTTATACTTTTTATATTTTTATTTGCAAGAAAGAGGGTTGTTTTTACACATTTCCGATTTATCATAGATGAATCCTAGCAAAATATACATATAAGTGAGAAAAAAAAAAGTGTAATTAGGAAGGCAATAAAGTTGGATGGAATGTTATTGAATTCAAGTGAGTATGAATGGTCCGAGATAGTTGTGAAAAGTACCCCCTTTGATATTTATTCGCAGGCAGCCAGTAAAATGGGGTTTTGACATTCAGCAACAATTCTTCAATGGTAAATGAAAGTATCCAACCCCTAAAGGAAGTAAAGTGCGATATCAGAACATCTATCTGAACTTGATTGTCAAGCACTACCTAGTACAGTTTTGTTGTACCCGGTTGGCGTAGCCGTCGAATGCAACGAGAAGAGAGAACGATAAACACAGCTAACATGCTTGGGGATATTATTAATTGAAATGACTGTTAGAACACTTTGTTCTGTGGAAACAACTATCCCTCTTTTGTAAAATCGGTTCAAAGGTATTGTTATGGGGGAAGAATAAGAAAAGATTCCATTGTTATCGGATCCTCCCATTCTTGTTCGATTGTTATTATACCGATGAATAGATTTCAGTCTTTTGCAATTCAAAAGATTTCAATTGTTGGTTGCCATTTGAATGGTTTTTATTGTATTCCATTATTGTTCACTCAACTGTTGTCGAATGGACTGTTTAAATATCATTCTTTCTAAGAGCATTGTCTCCACACTACTATAATATAAATAAATTGTTGTAGTACAACAAATAAAGGCATGTTTTTCCTTTGTTGTTCTGATTAACAACGTTTATGCCCTCCACGACCAGGAATCGAACAGGGAGCAGCAATATACTCGTATTTAGAGGTAAAGTTTCGATACAATTTGAAGTATTCGATAGTTTACTTAAATATGTGTAACTTTTCTCTATGCTCACTCTAACATACAAGTATATTTCTTACCATTTTCGAAGCAATCCCTACTGCCTTCAAATATTCCTCACTTTGTTTTTAGGTATTTATGATCAAACGTCTGCCAACGGCCATATTATGGTCGATTCTCCCGTTCTCATTCGATCACCAAAGATAAGCACATTCGGATCTGCTCAGTACTTGGGAGAGTGACCACTTAGAAACACCATGTGCTATATGGCCCCTTATACTTTTTATATTTTTATTTGCAAGAAAAAGGGGTGTTTTTACACATTTCCGATTTATCATAGATGAATCCTAGGAAAATATACATATAAGTGACCAAAAAAAATGTAATTAGGAAGGCAATAAATTTGGATTTAATGTTATTGAATTCAAGTAAGTATGAATAGTTCGAGATAGTTGTGAAAAGTACCCCCTTTGATATTTATTCGCAGGCAGCCAGTAAAATGGGGTTTTGACATTCAGCAACAATTCTTCAATGGTAAATGAAAGTATCCAACCCCTAAAGGAAGTAAAGTGCGATATCAGAACATCTATCTGAACTAGATTGTCAAACACTACCTAGTACAGTTTTGTTGTACCCGGTTGGCGTAGCCGTCGAATGCAACGAGAAGAGAGAACGATAAACACAGCTAACATGCTTGGGGTTATTATTAATTGAAATGACTGTTAGAACGCTTTGTTCTGTGGAAACAACTATCCCTCTTTTGTAAAATCAGTTCAAAGGTATTATTATGGGGGAAGAATAAGAAAAGATTCCATTGTTATCGGATCCTCCCATTCTTGTTCGATTGTTATTATACCGATCAATAGATTTCAGTCTTTTGCAATTCAAAAGATTTCAATTGTTGGTTGCCATTTGAATGGTTTTTATTGTATTCCATTATTGTTCACTCAACTGTTGTCGAATGGACTGTTTAAATTTCATTCTTTCTAAGAGCATTGTCTCCACACTACTATAATATAAATAAATTGTTGCAGTACAACAAATAAAGGCATGTTTTTCCTTTGTTGTTCTGATTAACAACGTTTATGCCCTCCACGACCAGGAATCGAACAGGGAGCAGCAATATACTCGTATTTAGAGGTAAAGTTTCGATACAATTTGAAGTATTCGATAGTTTACTTAAATATGTGTAACTTTTCTCTATGCTCACTCTAACATACAAGTATATTTCTTACCATTTTCGAAGCAATCCCTACTGCCTTCAAATATTCCTCACTTTGTTTTTAGGTATTTATGATCAAACGTCTGCCAACGGCCATATTATGGTCGATTCTCCCGTTCTCATTCGATCACCAAAGATAAGCACATTCGGATCTGCTCAGTACTTGGGAGAGTGACCACTTAGAAACACCATGTGCTATATGGCCGCTTATACTTTTTATATTTTTATTTGCAAGAAAAAGGGGTGTTTTTACACATTTCCGATTTATCATAGATGAATCCTAGGAAAATATACATATAAGTGACCAAAAAAAATGTAATTAGGAAGGCAATAAATTTGGATTTAATGTTATTGAATTCAAGTAAGTATGAATAGTTCGAGATAGTTGTGAAAAGTACCCCCTTTGATATTTATTCGCAGGCAGCCAGTAAAATGGGGTTTTGACATTCAGCAACAATTCTTCAATGGTAAATGAAAGTATCCAACCCCTAAAGGAAGTAAAGTGCGATATCAGAACATCTATCTGAACTAGATTGTCAAACACTACCTAGTACATTTTTGTTGTACCCGGTTGGCGTAGCCGTCGAATGCAACGAGAAGAGAGAACGATAAACACAGCTAACATGCTTGGGGTTATTATTAATTGAAATGACTGTTAGAACGCTTTGTTCTGTGGAAACAACTATCCCTCTTTTGTAAAATCAGTTCAAAGGTATTATTATGGGGGAAGAATAAGAAAAGATTCCATTGTTATCGGATCCTCCCATTCTTGTTCGATTGTTATTATACCGATCAATAGATTTCAGTCTTTTGCAATTCAAAAGATTTCAATTGTTGGTTGCCATTTGAATGGTTTTTATTGTATTCCATTATTGTTCACTCAACTGTTGTCGAATGGACTGTTTAAATTTCATTCTTTCTAAGAGCATTGTCTCCACACTACTATAATATAAATAAATTGTTGCAGTACAACAAATAAAGGCATGTTTTTCCTTTGTTGTTCTGATTAACAACGTTTATGCCCTCCACGACCAGGAATCGAACAGGGAGCAGCAATATACTCGTATTTAGAGGTAAAGTTTCGATACAATTTGAAGTATTCGATAGTTTACTTAAATATGTGTAACTTTTCTCTATGCTCACTCTAACATACAAGTATATTTCTTACCATTTTCGAAGCAATCCCTACTGCCTTCAAATATTCCTCACTTTGTTTTTAGGTATTTATGATCAAACGTCTGCCAACGGCCATATTATGGTCGATTCTCCCGTTCTCATTCGATCACCAAAGATAAGCACATTCGGATCTGCTCAGTACTTGGGAGAGTGACCACTTAGAAACACCATGTGCTATATGGCCGCTTATACTTTTTATATTTTTATTTGCAAGAAAAAGGGGTGTTTTTACACATTTCCGATTTATCATAGATGAATCCTAGGAAAATATACATATAAGTGACCAAAAAAAATGTAATTAGGAAGGCAATAAATTTGGATTTAATGTTATTGAATTCAAGTAAGTATGAATAGTTCGAGATAGTTGTGAAAAGTACCCCCTTTGATATTTATTCGCAGGCAGCCAGTAAAATGGGGTTTTGACATTCAGCAACAATTCTTCAATGGTAAATGAAAGTATCCAACCCCTAAAGGAAGTAAAGTGCGATATCAGAACATCTATCTGAACTAGATTGTCAAACACTACCTAGTACAGTTTTGCTGTACCCGGTTGGCGTAGCCGTCGAATGCAACGAGAAGAGAGAACGATAAACACAGCTAACATGCTTGGGGTTATTATTAATTGAAATGACTGTTAGAACGCTTTGTTCTGTGGAAACAACTATCCCTCTTTTGTAAAATCAGTTCAAAGGTATTATTATGGGGGAAGAATAAGAAAAGATTCCATTGTTATCGGATCCTCCCATTCTTGTTCGATTGTTATTATACCGATCAATAGATTTCAGTCTTTTGCAATTCAAAAGATTTCAATTGTTGGTTGCCATTTGAATGGTTTTTATTGTATTCCATTATTGTTCACTCAACTGTTGTCGAATGGACTGTTTAAATTTCATTCTTTCTAAGAGCATTGTCTCCACACTACTATAATATAAATAAATTGTTGCAGTACAACAAATAAAGGCATGTTTTTCCTTTGTTGTTCTGATTAACAACGTTTATGCCCTCCACGACCAGGAATCGAACAGGGAGCAGCAATATACTCGTATTTAGAGGTAAAGTTTCGATACAATTTGAAGTATTCGATAGTTTACTTAAATATGTGTAACTTTTCTCTATGCTCACTCTAACATACAAGTATATTTCTTACCATTTTCGAAGCAATCCCTACTGCCTTCAAATATTCCTCACTTTGTTTTTAGGTATTTATGATCAAACGTCTGCCAACGGCCATATTATGGTCGATTCTCCCGTTCTCATTCGATCACCAAAGATAAGCACATTCGGATCTGCTCAGTACTTGGGAGAGTGACCACTTAGAAACACCATGTGCTATATGGCCGCTTATACTTTTTATATTTTTATTTGCAAGAAAAAGGGGTGTTTTTACACATTTCCGATTTATCATAGATGAATCCTAGGAAAATATACATATAAGTGACCAAAAAAAATGTAATTAGGAAGGCAATAAATTTGGATTTAATGTTATTGAATTCAAGTAAGTATGAATAGTTCGAGATAGTTGTGAAAAGTACCCCCTTTGATATTTATTCGCAGGCAGCCAGTAAAATGGGGTTTTGACATTCAGCAACAATTCTTCAATGGTAAATGAAAGTATCCAACCCCTAAAGGAAGTAAAGTGCGATATCAGAACATCTATCTGAACTAGATTGTCAAACACTACCTAGTACATTTTTGTTGTACCCGGTTGGCGTAGCCGTCGAATGCAACGAGAAGAGAGAACGATAAACACAGCTAACATGCTTGGGGTTATTATTAATTGAAATGACTGTTAGAACGCTTTGTTCTGTGGAAACAACTATCCCTCTTTTGTAAAATCAGTTCAAAGGTATTATTATGGGGGAAGAATAAGAAAAGATTCCATTGTTATCGGATCCTCCCATTCTTGTTCGATTGTTATTATACCGATCAATAGATTTCAGTCTTTTGCAATTCAAAAGATTTCAATTGTTGGTTGCCATTTGAATGGTTTTTATTGTATTCCATTATTGTTCACTCAACTGTTGTCGAATGGACTGTTTAAATTTCATTCTTTCTAAGAGCATTGTCTCCACACTACTATAATATAAATAAATTGTTGCAGTACAACAAATAAAGGCATGTTTTTCCTTTGTTGTTCTGATTAACAACGTTTATGCCCTCCACGACCAGGAATCGAACAGGGAGCAGCAATATACTCGTATTTAGAGGTAAAGTTTCGATACAATTTGAAGTATTCGATAGTTTACTTAAATATGTGTAACTTTTCTCTATGCTCACTCTAACATACAAGTATATTTCTTACCATTTTCGAAGCAATCCCTACTGCCTTCAAATATTCCTCACTTTGTTTTTAGGTATTTATGATCAAACGTCTGCCAACGGCCATATTATGGTCGATTCTCCCGTTCTCATTCGATCACCAAAGATAAGCACATTCGGATCTGCTCAGTACTTGGGAGAGTGACCACTTAGAAACACCATGTGCTATATGGCCGCTTATACTTTTTATATTTTTATTTGCAAGAAAAAGGGGTGTTTTTACACATTTCCGATTTATCATAGATGAATCCTAGGAAAATATACATATAAGTGACCAAAAAAAATGTAATTAGGAAGGCAATAAATTTGGATTTAATGTTATTGAATTCAAGTAAGTATGAATAGTTCGAGATAGTTGTGAAAAGTACCCCCTTTGATATTTATTCGCAGGCAGCCAGTAAAATGGGGTTTTGACATTCAGCAACAATTCTTCAATGGTAAATGAAAGTATCCAACCCCTAAAGGAAGTAAAGTGCGATATCAGAACATCTATCTGAACTAGATTGTCAAACACTACCTAGTACAGTTTTGCTGTACCCGGTTGGCGTAGCCGTCGAATGCAACGAGAAGAGAGAACGATAAACACAGCTAACATGCTTGGGGTTATTATTAATTGAAATGACTGTTAGAACGCTTTGTTCTGTGGAAACAACTATCCCTCTTTTGTAAAATCAGTTCAAAGGTATTATTATGGGGGAAGAATAAGAAAAGATTCCATTGTTATCGGATCCTCCCATTCTTGTTCGATTGTTATTATACCGATCAATAGATTTCAGTCTTTTGCAATTCAAAAGATTTCAATTGTTGGTTGCCATTTGAATGGTTTTTATTGTATTCCATTATTGTTCACTCAACTGTTGTCGAATGGACTGTTTAAATTTCATTCTTTCTAAGAGCATTGTCTCCACACTACTATAATATAAATAAATTGTTGTAGTACAACAAATAAAGGCATGTTTTTCCTTTGTTGTTCTGATTAACAACGTTTATGCCCTCCACGACCAGGAATCGAACAGGGAGCAGCAATATACTCGTATTTAGAGGTAAAGTTTCGATACAATTTGAAGTATTCGATAGTTTACTTAAATATGTGTAACTTTTCTCTATGCTCACTCTAACATACAAGTATATTTCTTACCATTTTCGAAGCAATCCCTACTGCCTTCAAATATTCCTCACTTTGTTTTTAGGTATTTATGATCAAACGTCTGCCAACGGCCATATTATGGTCGATTCTCCCGTTCTCATTCGATCACCAAAGATAAGCACATTCGGATCTGCTCAGTACTTGGGAGAGTGACCACTTAGAAACACCATGTGCTATATGGCCGCTTATACTTTTTATATTTTTATTTGCAAGAAAAAGGGGTGTTTTTACACATTTCCGATTTATCATAGATGAATCCTAGGAAAATATACATATAAGTGACCAAAAAAAATGTAATTAGGAAGGCAATAAATTTGGATTTAATGTTATTGAATTCAAGTAAGTATGAATAGTTCGAGATAGTTGTGAAAAGTACCCCCTTTGATATTTATTCGCAGGCAGCCAGTAAAATGGGGTTTTGACATTCAGCAACAATTCTTCAATGGTAAATGAAAGTATCCAACCCCTAAAGGAAGTAAAGTGCGATATCAGAACATCTATCTGAACTAGATTGTCAAACACTACCTAGTACAGTTTTGTTGTACCCGGTTGGCGTAGCCGTCGAATGCAACGAGAAGAGAGAACGATAAACACAGCTAACATGCTTGGGGTTATTATTAATTGAAATGACTGTTAGAACGCTTTGTTCTGTGGAAACAACTATCCCTCTTTTGTAAAATCAGTTCAAAGGTATTATTATGGGGGAAGAATAAGAAAAGATTCCATTGTTATCGGATCCTCCCATTCTTGTTCGATTGTTATTATACCGATCAATAGATTTCAGTCTTTTGCAATTCAAAAGATTATTTCAATTGTTGGTTGCCATTTGAATGGTTTTTATTGTATTCCATTATTGTTCACTCAACTGTTGTCGAATGGACTGTTTAAATTTCATTCTTTCTAAGAGCATTGTCTCCACACTACTATAATATAAATAAATTGTTGCAGTACAACAAATAAAGGCATGTTTTTCCTTTGTTGTTCTGATTAACAACGTTTATGCCCTCCACGACCAGGAATCGAACAGGGGGCAGCAATATACTCGTATTTAGAGGTAAAGTTTCGATACAATTTGAAGTATTCGATAGTTTACTTAAATATGTGTAACTTTTCTCTATGCTCACTCTAACATACAAGTATATTTCTTACCATTTTCGAAGCAATCCCTACTGCCTTCAAATATTCCTCACTTTGTTTTTAGGTATTTATGATCAAACGTCTGCCAACGGCCATATTATGGTCGATTCTCCCGTTCTCATTCGATCACCAAAGATAAGCACATTCGGATCTGCTCAGTACTTGGGAGAGTGACCACTTAGAAACACCATGTGCTATATGGCCGCTTATACTTTTTATATTTTTATTTGCAAGAAAAAGGGGTGTTTTTACACATTTCCGATTTATCATAGATGAATCCTAGGAAAATATACATATAAGTGACCAAAAAAAATGTAATTAGGAAGGCAATAAATTTGGATTTAATGTTATTGAATTCAAGTAAGTATGAATAGTTCGAGATAGTTGTGAAAAGTACCCCCTTTGATATTTATTCGCAGGCAGCCAGTAAAATGGGGTTTTGACATTCAGCAACAATTCTTCAATGGTAAATGAAAGTATCCAACCCCTAAAGGAAGTAAAGTGCGATATCAGAACATCTATCTGAACTAGATTGTCAAACACTACCTAGTACAGTTTTGTTGTACCCGGTTGGCGTAGCCGTCGAATGCAACGAGAAGAGAGAACGATAAACACAGCTAACATGCTTGGGGTTATTATTAATTGAAATGACTGTTAGAACGCTTTATTCTGTGGAAACAACTATCCCTCTTTTGTAAAATCAGTTCAAAGGTATTATTATGGGGGAAGAATAAGAAAAGATTCCATTGTTATCGGATCCTCCCATTCTTGTTCGATTGTTATTATACCGATCAATAGATTTCAGTCTTTTGCAATTCAAAAGATTTCAATTGTTGGTTGCCATTTGAATGGTTTTTATTGTATTCCATTATTGTTCACTCAACTGTTGTCGAATGGACTGTTTAAATTTCATTCTTTCTAAGAGCATTGTCTCCACACTACTATAATATAAATAAATTGTTGTAGTACAACAAATAAAGGCATGTTTTTCCTTTGTTGTTCTGATTAACAACGTTTATGCCCTCCACGACCAGGAATCGAACAGGGAGCAGCAATATACTCGTATTTAGAGGTAAAGTTTCGATACAATTTGAAGTATTCGATAGTTTACTTAAATATGTGTAACTTTTCTCTATGCTCACTCTAACATACAAGTATATTTCTTACCATTTTCGAAGCAATCCCTACTGCCTTCAAATATTCCTCACTTTGTTTTTAGGTATTTATGATCAAACGTCTGCCAACGGCCATATTATGGTCGATTCTCCCGTTCTCATGCGATCACCAAAGATAAGCACATTCGGATCTGCTCAGTACTTGGGAGAGTGACCACTTAGGAACACCACGTGCTATATGGCCGCTTATACTTTTTATATTTTTATTTGCAAGAAAGAGGGTTGTTTTTACACATTTCCGATTTATCATAGATGAATCCTAGCAAAATATACATATAAGTGAGAAAAAAAAAAGTGTAATTAGGAAGGCAATAAAGTTGGATGGAATGTTATTGAATTCAAGTGAGTATGAATGGTCCGAGATAGTTGTGAAAAGTACCCCCTTTGATATTTATTCGCAGGCAGCCAGTAAAATGGGGTTTTGACATTCAGCAACAATTCTTCAATGGTAAATGAAAGTATCCAACCCCTAAAGGAAGTAAAGTGCGATATCAGAACATCTATCTGAACTTGATTGTCAAACACTACCTAGTACAGTTTTGTTGTACCCGGTTGGCGTAGCCGTCGAATGCAACGAGAAGAGAGAACGATAAACACAGCTAACATGCTTGGGGATATTATTAATTGAAATGACTGTTAGAACACTTTGTTCTGTGGAAACAACTATCCCTCTTTTGTAAAATCAGTTCAAAGGTAATGTTATGGGGGAAGAATAAGAAAAGATTCCATTGTTATCGGATCCTCCCATTCTTGTTCGATTGTTATTATACCGATCAATAGATTTCAGTCTTTTGCAATTCAAAAGATTTCAATTGTTGGTTGCCATTTGAATGGTTTTTATTGTATTCCATTATTGTTCACTCAACTGTTGTCGAATGGACTGTTTAAATTTCATTCTTTCTAAGAGCATTGTCTCCACACTACTATAATATAAATAAATTGTTGCAGTACAACAAATAAAGGCATGTTTTTCCTTTGTTGTTCTGATTAACAACGTTTATGCCCTCCACGACCAGGAATCGAACAGGGAGCAGCAATATACTCGTATTTAGAGGTAAAGTTTCGATACAATTTGAAGTATTCGATAGTTTACTTAAATATGTGTAACTTTTCTCTATGCTCACTCTAACATACAAGTATATTTCTTACCATTTTCGAAGCAATCCCTACTGCCTTCAAATATTCCTCACTTTGTTTTTAGGTATTTATGATCAAACGTCTGCCAACGGCCATATTATGGTCGATTCTCCCGTTCTCATTCGATCACCAAAGATAAGCACATTCGGATCTGCTCAGTACTTGGGAGAGTGACCACTTAGAAACACCATGTGCTATATGGCCGCTTATACTTTTTATATTTTTATTTGCAAGAAAAAGGGGTGTTTTTACACATTTCCGATTTATCATAGATGAATCCTAGGAAAATATACATATAAGTGACCAAAAAAAATGTAATTAGGAAGGCAATAAATTTGGATTTAATGTTATTGAATTCAAGCAAGTATGAATAGTTCGAGATAGTTGTGAAAAGTACCCCCTTTGATATTTATTCGCAGGCAGCCAGTAAAATGGGGTTTTGACATTCAACAACAATTCTTCAATGGTAAATGAAAGTATCCAACCCCTAAAGGAAGTAAAGTGCGATATCAGAACATCTATCTGAACTTGATTGTCAAACACTACCTAGTACAGTTTTGTTGTACCCGGTTGGCGTAGCCGTCGAATGCAACGAGAAGAGAGAACGATAAACACAGCTAACATGCTTGGGGATATTATTAATTGAAATGACTGTTAGAACACTTTGTTCTGTGGAAACAACTATCCCTCTTTTGTAAAATCGGTTCAAAGGTATTGTTATGGGGGAAGAATAAGAAAAGATTCCATTGTTATCGGATCCTCCCATTCTTGTTCGATTGTTATTACACCGATCAATAGATTTCAGTCTTTTGCAATTCAAAAGATTTCAATTGTTGGTTGCCATTTGAATGGTTTTTATTGTATTCCATTATTGTTCACTCAACTGTTGTCGAATGGACTGTTTAAATATCATTCTTTCTAAGAGCATTGTCTCCACACTACTATAATATAAATAAATTGTTGTAGTACAACAAATAAAGGCATGTTTTTCCTTTGTTGTTCTGATTAACAACGTTTATGCCCTCCACGACCAGGAATCGAACAGGGAGCAGCAATATACTCGTATTTAGAGGTAAAGTTTCGATACAATTTGAAGTATTCGATAGTTTACTTAAATATGTGTAACTTTTCTCTATGCTCACTCTAACATACAAGTATATTTCTTACCATTTTCGAAGCAATCCCTACTGCCTTCAAATATTCCTCACTTTGTTTTTAGGTATTTATGATCAAACGTCTGCCAACGGCCATATTATGGTCGATTCTCCCGTTCTCATGCGATCACCAAAGATAAGCACATTCGGATCTGCTCAGTACTTGGGAGAGTGACCACTTAGGAACACCACGTGCTATATGGCCGCTTATACTTTTTATATTTTTATTTGCAAGAAAGAGGGTTGTTTTTACACATTTCCGATTTATCATAGATGAATCCTAGCAAAATATACATATAAGTGAGAAAAAAAAAAGTGTAATTAGGAAGGCAATAAAGTTGGATGGAATGTTATTGAATTCAAGTGAGTATGAATGGTCCGAGATAGTTGTGAAAAGTACCCCCTTTGATATTTATTCGCAGGCAGCCAGTAAAATGGGGTTTTGACATTCAGCAACAATTCTTCAATGGTAAATGAAAGTATCCAACCCCTAAAGGAAGTAAAGTGCGATATCAGAACATCTATCTGAACTTGATTGTCAAACACTACCTAGTACAGTTTTGTTGTACCCGGTTGGCGTAGCCGTCGAATGCAACGAGAAGAGAGAACGATAAACACAGCTAACATGCTTGGGGATATTATTAATTGAAATGACTGTTAGAACACTTTGTTCTGTGGAAACAACTATCCCTCTTTTGTAAAATCGGTTCAAAGGTATTGTTATGGGGGAAGAATAAGAAAAGATTCCATTGTTATCGGATCCTCCCATTCTTGTTCGATTGTTATTATACCGATCAATAGATTTCAGTCTTTTGCAATTCAAAAGATTTCAATTGTAGGTTGCCATTTGAATGGTTTTTATTGTATTCCATTATTGTTCACTCAACTGTTGTCGAATGGACTGTTTAAATATCATTCTTTCTAAGAGCATTGTCTCCACACTACTATAATATAAATAAATTGTTGTAGTACAACAAATAAAGGCATGTTTTTCCTTTGTTGTTCTGATTAACAACGTTTATGCCCTCCACGACCAGGAATCGAACAGGGAGCAGCAATATACTCGTATTTAGAGGTAAAGTTTCGATACAATTTGAAGTATTCGATAGTTTACTTAAATATGTGTAACTTTTCTCTATGCTCACTCTAACATACAAGTATATTTCTTACCATTTTCGAAGCAATCCCTACTGCCTTCAAATATTCCTCACTTTGTTTTTTGGTATTTATGATCAAACGTCTGCCAACGGCCATATTATGGTCGATTCTCCCGTTATCATGCGATCACCAAAGATAAGCACATTCGGATCTGCTCAGTACTTGGGAGAGTGACCACTTAGGAACACCACGTGCTATATGGCCGCTTATACTTTTTATATTTTTATTTGCAAGAAAGAGGGTTGTTTTTACACATTTCCGATTTATCATAGATGAATCCTAGCAAAATATACATATAAGTGAGAAAAAAAAAGTGTAATTAGGAAGGCAATAAAGTTGGATGGAATGTTATTGAATTCAAGTGAGTATGAATGGTCCGAGATAGTTGTGAAAAGTACCCCCTTTGATATTTATTCGCAGGCAGCCAGTAAAATGGGGTTTTGACATTCAGCAACAATTCTTCAATGGTAAATGAAAGTATCCAACCCCTAAAGGAAGTAAAGTGCGATATCAGAACATCTATCTGAACTTGATTGTCAAACACTACCTAGTACAGTTTTGTTGTACCCGGTTGGCGTAGCCGTCGAATGCAACGAGAAGAGAGAACGATAAACACAGCTAACATGCTTGGGGATATTATTAATTGAAATGACTGTTAGAACACTTTGTTCTGTGGAAACAACTATCCCTCTTTTGTAAAATCAGTTCAAAGGTAATGTTATGGGGGAAGAATAAGAAAAGATTCCATTGTTATCGGATCCTCCCATTCTTGTTCGATTGTTATTATACCGATCAATAGATTTCAGTCTTTTGCAATTCAAAAGATTTCAATTGTTGGTTGCCATTTGAATGGTTTTTATTGTATTCCATTATTGTTCACTCAACTGTTGTCGAATGGACTGTTTAAATTTCATTCTTTCTAAGAGCATTGTCTCCACACTACTATAATATAAATAAATTGTTGCAGTACAACAAATAAAGGCATGTTTTTCCTTTGTTGTTCTGATTAACAACGTTTATGCCCTCCACGACCAGGAATCGAACAGGGAGCAGCAATATACTCGTATTTAGAGGTAAAGTTTCGATACAATTTGAAGTATTCGATAGTTTACTTAAATATGTGTAACTTTTCTCTATGCTCACTCTAACATACAAGTATATTTCTTACCATTTTCGAAGCAATCCCTACTGCCTTCAAATATTCCTCACTTTGTTTTTAGGTATTTATGATCAAACGTCTGCCAACGGCCATATTATGGTCGATTCTCCCGTTCTCATTCGATCACCAAAGATAAGCACATTCGGATCTGCTCAGTACTTGGGAGAGTGACCACTTAGAAACACCATGTGCTATATGGCCGCTTATACTTTTTATATTTTTATTTGCAAGAAAAAGGGGTGTTTTTACACATTTCCGATTTATCATAGATGAATCCTAGGAAAATATACATATAAGTGACCAAAAAAAATGTAATTAGGAAGGCAATAAATTTGGATTTAATGTTATTGAATTCAAGTAAGTATGAATAGTTCGAGATAGTTGTGAAAAGTACCCCCTTTGATATTTATTCGCAGGCAGCCAGTAAAATGGGGTTTTGACATTCAACAACAATTCTTCAATGGTAAATGAAAGTATCCAACCCCTAAAGGAAGTAAAGTGCGATATCAGAACATCTATCTGAACTTGATTGTCAAACACTACCTTGTACAGTTTTTTTGTACCCGGTTGGCGTAGCCGTCGAATGCAACGAGAAGAGAGAACGATAAACACAGCTAACATGCTTGGGGATATTATTAATTGAAATGACTGTTAGAACACTTTGTTCTGTGGAAACAACTATCCCTCTTTTGTAAAATCAGTTCAAAGGTATTGTTATGGGGGAAGAATAAGAAAATATTCCATTGTTATCGGATCCTCCCATTCTTGTTCGATTGTTATTATACCGATCAATAGATTTCAGTCTTTTGCAATTCAAAAGATTTCAATTGTTGGTTGCCATTTGAATGGTTTTTATTGTATTCCATTATTGTTCACTCAACTGTTGTCGAATGGACTGTTTAAATTTCATTCTTTCTAAGAGCATTGTCTCCACACTACTATAATATAAATAAATTGTTGTAGTACAACAAATAAAGGCATGTTTTTCCTTTGTTGTTCTGATTAACAACGTTTATGCCCTCCACGACCAGGAATCGAACAGGGAGCAGCAATATACTCGTATTTAGAGGTAAAGTTTCGATACAATTTGAAGTATTCGATAGTTTACTTAAATATGTGTAACTTTTCTCTATGCTCACTCTAACATACAAGTATATTTCTTACCATTTTCGAAGCAATCCCTACTGCCTTCAAATATTCCTCACTTTGTTTTTAGGTATTTATGATCAAACGTCTGCCAACGGCCATATTATGGTCGATTCTCCCGTTCTCATGCGATCACCAAAGATAAGCACATTCGGATCTGCTCAGTACTTGGGAGAGTGGCCACTTAGGAACACCACGTGCTATATGGCCGCTTATACTTTTTATATTTTTATTTGCAAGAAAGAGGGTTGCTTTTACACATTTCCGATTTATCATATATGAATCCTAGCAAAATATACATATAAGTGAGAAAAAAAAAGTGTAATTAGGAAGGCAATAAAGTTGGATGGAATGTTATTGAATTCAAGTGAGTATGAATGGTCCGAGATAGTTGTGAAAAGTACCCCCTTTGATATTTATTCGCAGGCAGCCAGTAAAATGGGGTTTTGACATTCAGCAACAATTCTTCAATGGTAAATGAAAGTATCCAACCCCTAAAGAAAGTAAAGTGCGATATCAGAACATCTATCTGAACTTGATTGTCAAACACTACCTAGTACAGTTTTGTTGTACCCGGTTGGCGTAGCCGTCGAATGCAACGAGAAGAGAGAACGATAAACACAGCTAACATGCTTGGGGTTATTATTAATTGAAATGACTGTTAGAACGCTTTGTTCTGTGGAAACAACTCTCCCTCTTTTGTAAAATCAGTTCAAAGGTATTATTATGGGGGAAGAATAAGAAAAGATTCCATTGTTATCGGATCCTCCCATTCTTGTTCGATTGTTATTATACCGATCAATAGATTTCAGTCTTTTGCAATTCAAAAGATTTCAATTGTTGGTTGCCATTTGAATGGTTTTTATTGTATTCCATTATTGTTCACTCAACTGTTGTCGAATGGACTGTTTAAATTTCATTCTTTCTAAGAGCATTGTCTCCACACTACTATAATATAAATAAATTGTTGCAGTACAACAAATAAAGGCATGTTTTTCCTTTGTTGTTCTGATTAACAACGTTTATGCCCTCCACGACCAGGAATCGAACAGGGAGCAGCAATATACTCGTATTTAGAGGTAAAGTTTCGATACAATTTGAAGTATTCGATAGTTTACTTAAATATGTGTAACTTTTCTCTATGCTCACTCTAACATACAAGTATATTTCTTACCATTTTCGAAGCAATCCCTACTGCCTTCAAATATTCCTCACTTTGTTTTTAGGTATTTATGATCAAACGTCTGCCAACGGCCATATTATGGTCGATTCTCCCGTTCTCATTCGATCACCAAAGATAAGCACATTCGGATCTGCTCAGTACTTGGGAGAGTGACCACTTAGAAACACCATGTGCTATATGGCCGCTTATACTTTTTATATTTTTATTTGCAAGAAAAAGGGGTGTTTTTACACATTTCCGATTTATCATAGATGAATCCTAGGAAAATATACATATAAGTGACCAAAAAAAATGTAATTAGGAAGGCAATAAATTTGGATTTAATGTTATTGAATTCAAGTAAGTATGAATAGTTCGAGATAGTTGTGAAAAGTACCCCCTTTGATATTTATTCGCAGGCAGCCAGTAAAATGGGGTTTTGACATTCAACAACAATTCTTCAATGGTAAATGAAAGTATCCAACCCCTAAAGGAAGTAAAGTGCGATATCAGAACATCTATCTGAACTTGATTGTCAAACACTACCTTGTACAGTTTTTTTGTACCCGGTTGGCGTAGCCGTCGAATGCAACGAGAAGAGAGAACGATAAACACAGCTAACATGCTTGGGGATATTATTAATTGAAATGACTGTTAGAACACTTTGTTCTGTGGAAACAACTATCCCTCTTTTGTAAAATCAGTTCAAAGGTATTGTTATGGGGGAAGAATAAGAAAAGATTCCATTGTTATCGGATCCTCCCATTCTTGTTCGATTGTTATTATACCGATCAATAGATTTCAGTCTTTTGCAATTCAAAAGATTTCAATTGTTGGTTGCCATTTGAATAGTTTTTATTGTATTCCATTATTGTTCACTCAACTGTTGTCGAATGGACTGTTTAAATTTCATTCTTTCTAAGAGCATTGTCTCCACACTACTATAATATAAATAAATTGTTGTAGTACAACAAATAAAGGCATGTTTTTCCTTTGTTGTTCTGATTAACAACGTTTATGCCCTCCACGACCAGGAATCGAACAGGGAGCAGCAATATACTCGTATTTAGAGGTAAAGTTTCGATACAATTTGAAGTATTCGATAGTTTACTTAAATATGTGTAACTTTTCTCTATGCTCACTCTAACATACAAGTATATTTCTTACCATTTTCGAAGCAATCCCTACTGCCTTCAAATATTCCTCACTTTGTTTTTAGGTATTTATGATCAAACGTCTGCCAACGGCCATATTATGGTCGATTCTCCCGTTCTCATGCGATCACCAAAGATAAGCACATTCGGATCTGCTCAGTACTTGGGAGAGTGACCACTTAGGAACACCACGTGCTATATGGCCGCTTATACTTTTTATATTTTTATTTGCAAGAAAGAGGGTTGTTTTTACACATTTCCGATTTATCATAGATGAATCCTAGCAAAATATACATATAAGTGAGAAAAAAAAAGTGTAATTAGGAAGGCAATAAAGTTGGATGGAATGTTATTGAATTCAAGTGAGTATGAATGGTCCGAGATAGTTGTGAAAAGTACCCCCTTTGATATTTATTCGCAGGCAGCCAGTAAAATGGGGTTTTGACATTCAGCAACAATTCTTCAATGGTAAATGAAAGTATCCAACCCCTAAAGGAAGTAAAGTGCGATATCAGAACATCTATCTGAACTTGATTGTCAAACACTACCTAGTACAGTTTTGTTGTACCCGGTTGGCGTAGCCGTCGAATGCAACGAGAAGAGAGAACGATAAACACAGCTAACATGCTTGGGGATATTATTAATTGAAATGACTGTTAGAACACTTTGTTCTGTGGAAACAACTATCCCTCTTTTGTAAAATCAGTTCAAAGGTATTGTTATGGGGGAAGAATAAGAAAAGATTCCATTGTTATCGGATCCTCCCATTCTTGTTCGATTGTTATTATACCGATCAATAGATTTCAGTCTTTTGCAATTCAAAAGATTTCAATTGTTGGTTGCCATTTGAATGGTTTTTATTGTATTCCATTATTGTTCACTCAACTGTTGTCGAATGGACTGTTTAAATTTCATTCTTTCTAAGAGCATTGTCTCCACACTACTATAATATAAATAAATTGTTGCAGTACAACAAATAAAGGCATGTTTTTCCTTTGTTGTTCTGATTAACAACGTTTATGCCCTCCACGACCAGGAATCGAACAGGGAGCAGCAATATACTCGTATTTAGAGGTAAAGTTTCGATACAATTTGAAGTATTCGATAGTTTACTTAAATATGTGTAACTTTTCTCTATGCTCACTCTAACATACAAGTATATTTCTTACCATTTTCGAAGCAATCCCTACTGCCTTCAAATATTCCTCACTTTGTTTTTAGGTATTTATGATCAAACGTCTGCCAACGGCCATATTATGGTCGATTCTCCCGTTCTCATTCGATCACCAAAGATAAGCACATTCGGATCTGCTCAGTACTTGGGAGAGTGACCACTTAGAAACACCATGTGCTATATGGCCGCTTATACTTTTTATATTTTTATTTGCAAGAAAAAGGGGTGTTTTTACACATTTCCGATTTATCATAGATGAATCCTAGGAAAATATACATATAAGTGACCAAAAAAAATGTAATTAGGAAGGCAATAAATTTGGATTTAATGTTATTGAATTCAAGTAAGTATGAATAGTTCGAGATAGTTGTGAAAAGTACCCCCTTTGATATTTATTCGCAGGCAGCCAGTAAAATGGGGTTTTGACATTCAACAACAATTCTTCAATGGTAAATGAAAGTATCCAACCCCTAAAGGAAGTAAAGTGCGATATCAGAACATCTATCTGAACTTGATTGTCAAACACTACCTTGTACAGTTTTTTTGTACCCGGTTGGCGTAGCCGTCGAATGCAACGAGAAGAGAGAACGATAAACACAGCTAACATGCTTGGGGATATTATTAATTGAAATGACTGTTAGAACACTTTGTTCTGTGGAAACAACTATCCCTCTTTTGTAAAATCAGTTCAAAGGTATTGTTATGGGGGAAGAATAAGAAAAGATTCCATTGTTATCGGATCCTCCCATTCTTGTTCGATTGTTATTATACCGATCAATAGATTTCAGTCTTTTGCAATTCAAAAGATTTCAATTGTTGGTTGCCATTTGAATAGTTTTTATTGTATTCCATTATTGTTCACTCAACTGTTGACGAATGGACTGTTTAAATTTCATTCTTTCTAAGAGCATTGTCTCCACACTACTATAATATAAATAAATTGTTGTAGTACAACAAATAAAGGCATGTTTTTCCTTTGTTGTTCTGATTAACAACGTTTATGCCCTCCACGACCAGGAATCGAACAGGGAGCAGCAATATACTCGTATTTAGAGGTAAAGTTTCGATACAATTTGAAGTATTCGATAGTTTACTTAAATATGTGTAACTTTTCTCTATGCTCACTCTAACATACAAGTATATTTCTTACCATTTTCGAAGCAATCCCTACTGCCTTCAAATATTCCTCACTTTGTTTTTAGGTATTTATGATCAAACGTCTGCCAACGGCCATATTATGGTCGATTCTCCCGTTCTCATGCGATCACCAAAGATAAGCACATTCGGATCTGCTCAGTACTTGGGAGAGTGACCACTTAGGAACACCACGTGCTATATGGCCGCTTATACTTTTTATATTTTTATTTGCAAGAAAAAGGGGTGTTTTTACACATTTCCGATTTATCATAGATGAATCCTAGGAAAATATACATATAAGTGACCAAAAAAAATGTAATTAGGAAGGCAATAAATTTGGATTTAATGTTATTGAATTCAAGTAAGTATGAATAGTTCGAGATAGTTGTGAAAAGTACCCCCTTTGATATTTATTCGCAGGCAGCCAGTAAAATGGGGTTTTGACATTCAACAACAATTCTTCAATGGTAAATGAAAGTATCCAACCCCTAAAGGAAGTAAAGTGCGATATCAGAACATCTATCTGAACTTGATTGTCAAACACTACCTTGTACAGTTTTTTTGTACCCGGTTGGCGTAGCCGTCGAATGCAACGAGAAGAGAGAACGATAAACACAGCTAACATGCTTGGGGATATTATTAATTGAAATGACTGTTAGAACACTTTGTTCTGTGGAAACAACTATCCCTCTTTGGTAAAATCAGTTCAAAGGTATTGTTATGGGGAAGAATAAGAAAAGATTCCATTGTTATCGGATCCTCCCATTCTTGTTCGATTGTTATTATACCGATCAATAGATTTCAGTCTTTTGCAATTCAAAAGATTTCAATTGTTGGTTGCCATTTGAATGGTTTTTATTGTATTCCATTATTGTTCACTCAACTGTTGTCGAATGGACTGTTTAAATTTCATTCTTTCTAAGAGCATTGTCTCCACACTACTATAATATAAATAAATTGTTGTAGTACAACAAATAAAGGCATGTTTTTCCTTTGTTGTTCTGATTAACAACGTTTATGCCCTCCACGACCAGGAATCGAACAGGGAGCAGCAATATACTCGTATTTAGAGGTAAAGTTTCGATACAATTTGAAGTATTCGATAGTTTACTTAAATATGTGTAACTTTTCTCTATGCTCACTCTAACATACAAGTATATTTCTTACCATTTTCGAAGCAATCCCTACTGCCTTCAAATATTCCT
This sequence comes from Metellina segmentata, assembly GCA_947359465.1. Lineage (NCBI taxonomy): Eukaryota > Metazoa > Arthropoda > Arachnida > Araneae > Tetragnathidae > Metellina > Metellina segmentata. Next base: position 100,676,622 of record OX375879.1, read on the forward strand.
CACTTTGTTTTTAGGTATTTATGATCAAACGTCTGCCAACGGCCATATTATGGTCGATTCTCCCGTTCTCATGCGATCACCAAAGATAAGCGCATTCGGATCTGCTCAGTACTTGGGAGAGTGACCACTTAGGAACACCACGTGCTATATGGCCGCTTATACTTTTTATATTTTTATTTGCAAGAAAAAGGGGTGTTTTTACACATTTCCGATTTATCATAGATGAATCCTAGGAAAATATACATATAAGTGAGAAAAAAAAAGTGTAATTAGGAAGGCAATAAAGTTGGATGGAATGTTATTGAATTCAAGTGAGTATGAATGGTCCGAGATAGTTGTGAAAAGTACCCCCTTTGATATTTATTCGCAGGCAGCCAGTAAAATGGGGTTTTGACATTCAGCAACAATTCTTCAATGGTAAATGAAAGTATCCAACCCCTAAAGGAAGTAAAGTGCGATATCAGAACATCTATCTGAACTTGATTGTCAAACACTACCTAGTACAGTTTTGTTGTTCCCGGTTGGCGTAGCCGTCGAATGCAACGAGAAGAGAGAACGATAAACACAGCTAACATGCTTGGGGTTATTATTAATTGAAATGACTGTTAGAACGCTTTGTTCTGTGGAAACAACTATCCCTCTTTTGTAAAATCAGTTCAAAGGTATTATAATGGGGGAAGAATAAGAAAAGATTCCATTGTTATCGGATCCTCCCATTCTTGTTCGATTGTTATTATACCGATCAATAGATTTCAGTCTTTTGCAATTCAAAAGATTTCAATTGTTGGTTGCCATTTGAATGGTTTTTATTGTATTCCATTATTGTTCACTCAACTGTTGTCGAATGGACTGTTTAAATTTCATTCTTTCTAAGAGCATTGTCTCCACACTACTATAATATAAATAAATTGTTGTAGTACAACAAATAAAGGCATGTTTTTCCTTTGTTGTTCTGATTAACAACGTTTATGCCCTCCACGACCAGGAATCGAACAGGGAGCAGCAATATACTCGTATTTAGAGGTAAAGTTTCGATACAATTTGAAGTATTCGATAGTTTACTTAAATATGTGTAACTTTTCTCTATGCTCACTCTAACATACAAGTATATTTATTACCATTTTCGAAGCAATCCCTACTGCCTTCAAATATTCCTCACTTTGTTTTTAGGTATTTATGATCAAACGTCTGCCAACGGCCATATTATGGTCGATTCTCCCGTTCTCATGCGATCACCAAAGATAAGCACATTCGGATCTGCTCAGTAGTTGGGAGAGTGACCACTTAGGAACACCACGTGCTATATGGCCTATATACTTTTTATATTTTTATTTGCAAGAGGGTTGTTTTTACACATTTCCGATTTATCATAGATGAATCCTAGCAAAATATACATATAAGTGAGAAAAAAAAAAGTGTAATTAGGAAGGCAATAAAGTTGGATGGAATGTTATTGAATTCAAGTGAGTATGAATGGTCCGAGATAGTTGTGAAAAGTACCCCCTTTGATATTTATTCGCAGGCAGCCAGTAAAATGGGGTTTTGACATTCAGCAACAATTCTTCAATGGTAAATGAAAGTATCCAACCCCTAAAGGAAGTAAAGTGCGATATCAGAACATCTATCTGAACTTGATTGTCAAACACTACCTAGTACAGTTTTGTTGTTCCCGGTTGGCGTAGCCGTCGAATGCAACGAGAAGAGAGAACGATAAACACAGCTAACATGCTTGGGGTTATTATTAATTGAAATGACTGTTAGAACGCTTTGTTCTGTGGAAACAACTATCCCTCTTTTGTAAAATCAGTTCAAAGGTATTATTATGGGGGAAGAATAAGAAAAGATTCCATTGTTATCGGATCCTCCCATTCTTGTTCGATTGTTATTATACCGATCAATAGATTTCAGTCTTTTGCAATTCAAAAGATTTCAATTGTTGGTTGCCATTTGAATGGTTTTTATTGTATTCCATTATTGTTCACTCAACTGTTGTCGAATGGACTGTTTAAATTTCATTCTTTCTAAGAGCATTGTCTCCACACTACTATAATATAAATAAATTGTTGTAGTACAACAAATAAATGCATGTTTTTCCTTTGTTGTTCTGATTAACAACGTTTATGCCCTCCACGACCAGTAATCGAACAGGGAGCAGCAATATACTCGTATTTAGAGGTAAAGTTTCGATACAATTTGAAGTATTCGATAGTTTACTTAAATATGTGTAACTTTTCTCTATGCTCACTCTAACATACAAGTATATTTCTTACCATTTTCGAAGCAATCCCTACTGCCTTCAAATATTCCTCACTTTGTTTTTAGGTATTTATGATCAAACGTCTGCCAACGGCCATATTATGGTCGATTCTCCCGTTCTCATGCGATCACCAAAGATAAGCACATTCGGATCTGCTCAGTACTTGGGAGAGTGACCACTTAGGAACACCACGTGCTATATGGCCGCTTATACTTTTTATATTTTTATTTGCAAGAAAGAGGGTTGTTTTTACACATTTCCGATTTATCATAGATGAATCCTAGCAAAATATACATATAAGTGACCAAAAAAAATGTAATTAGGAAGGCAATAAAGTTGGATGGAATGTTATTGAATTCAAGTGAGTATGAATGGTCCTAGATAGTTGTGAAAAGTACCCCCTTTGATATTTATTCGCAGGCAGCCAGTAAAATGGGGTTTTGACATTCAGCAACAATTCTTCAATGGTAAATGAAAGTATCCAACCCCTAAAGGAAGTAAAGTGCGATATCAGAACATCTATCTGAACTTGATTGTCAAACACTACCTAGTACAGTTTTGTTGTACCCGGTTGGCGTAGCCGTCGAATGCAACGAGAAGAGAGAACGATAAACACAGCTAACATGCTTGGGGTTATTATTAATTGAAATGACTGTTAGAACGCTTTGTTCTGTGGAAACAACTATCCCTCTTTTGTAAAATCAGTTCAAAGGTATTATTATGGGGGAAGAATAAGAAAAGATTCCATTGTTATCGGATCCTCCCATTCTTGTTCGATTGTTATTATACCGATCAATAGATTTCAGTCTTTTGCAATTCAAAAGATTTCAATTGTTGGTTGCCATTTGAATGGTTTTTATTGTATTCCATTATTGTTCACTCAACTGTTGTCGAATGGACTGTTTAAATTTCATTCTTTCTAAGAGCATTGTCTCCACACTACTATAATATAAATAAATTGTTGTAGTACAACAAATAAATGCATGTTTTTCCTTTGTTGTTCTGATTAACAACGTTTATGCCCTCCACGACCAGGAATCGAACAGGGAGCAGCAATATACTCGTATTTAGAGGTAAAGTTTCGATACAATTTGAAGTATTCGATAGTTTACTTAAATATGTGTAACTTTTCTCTATGCTCACTCTAACATACAAGTATATTTCTTACCATTTTCGAAGCAATCCCTACTGCCTTCAAATATTCCTCACTTTGTTTTTAGGTATTTATGATCAAACGTCTGCCAACGGCCATATTATGGTCGATTCTCCCGTTCTCATGCGATCACCAAAGATAAGCACATTCGGATCTGCTCAGTACTTGGGAGAGTGACCACTTAGGAACACCACGTGCTATATGGCCGCTTATACTTTTTATATTTTTATTTGCAAGAAAGAGGGTTGTTTTTACACATTTCCGATTTATCATAGATGAATCCTAGCAAAATATACATATAAGTGAGAAAAAAAAAAGTGTAATTAGGAAGGCAATAAAGTTGGATGGAATGTTATTGAATTCAAGTGAGTATGAATGGTCCGAGATAGTTGTGAAAAGTACCCCCTTTGATATTTATTCGCAGGCAGCCAGTAAAATGGGGTTTTGACATTCAGCAACAATTCTTCAATGGTAAATGAAAGTATCCAACCCCTAAAGGAAGTAAAGTGCGATATCAGAACATCTATCTGAACTTGATTGTCAAACACTACCTAGTACAGTTTTGTTGTACCCGGTTGGCGTAGCCGTCGAATGCAACGAGAAGAGAGAACGATAAACACAGCTAACATGCTTGGGGTTATTATTAATTGAAATGACTGTTAGAACGCTTTGTTCTGTGGAAACAACTATCCCTCTTTTGTAAAATCAGTTCAAAGGTATTATTATGGGGGAAGAATAAGAAAAGATTCCATTGTTATCGGATCCTCCCATTCTTGTTCGATTGTTATTATACCGATCAATAGATTTCAGTCTTTTGCAATTCAAAAGATTTCAATTGTTGGTTGCCATTTGAATGGTTTTTATTGTATTCCATTATTGTTCACTCAACTGTTGTCGAATGGACTGTTTAAATTTCATTCTTTCTAAGAGCATTGTCTCCACACTACTATAATATAAATAAATTGTTGTAGTACAACAAATAAAGGCATGTTTTTCCTTTTGTTGTTCTGATTAACAACGTTTATGCCCTCCACGACCAGGAATCGAACAGGGAGCAGCAATATACTCGTATTTAGAGGTAAAGTTTCGATACAATTTGAAGTATTCGATAGTTTACTTAAATATGTGTAACTTTTCTCTATGCTCACTCTAACATACAAGTATATTTCTTACCATTTTCGAAGCAATCCCTACTGCCTTCAAATATTCCTCACTTTGTTTTTAGGTATTTATGATCAAACGTCTGCCAACGGCCATATTATGGTCGATTCTCCCGTTCTTATTCGATCACCAAAGATAAGCACATTCGGATCTGCTCAGTACTTGGGAGAGTGACCACTTAGAAACACCATGTGCTATATGGCCGCTTATACTTTTTATATTTTTATTTGCAAGAAAAAGGGGTGTTTTTACACATTTCCGATTTATCATAGATGAATCCTAGGAAAATATACATATAAGTGACCAAAAAAAATGTAATTAGGAAGGCAATAAATTTGGATTTAATGTTATTGAATTCAAGTAAGTATGAATAGTTCGAGATAGTTGTGAAAAGTACCCCCTTCGATATTTATTCGCAGGCAGCCAGTAAAATGGGGTTTTGACATTCAACAACAATTCTTCAATGGTAAATGAAAGTATCCAACCCCTAAAGGAAGTAAAGTGCGATATCAGAACATCTATCTGAACTTGATTGTCAAACACTACCTTGTACAGTTTTTTTGTACCCGGTTGGCGTAGCCGTCGAATGCAACGAGAAGAGAGAACGATAAACACAGCTAACATGCTTGGGGATATTATTAATTGAAATGACTGTTAGAACACTTTGTTCTGTGGAAACAACTATCCCGCTTTTGTAAAATCAGTTCAAAGGTATTGTTATGGGGGAAGAATAAGAAAAGATTCCATTGTTATCGGATCCTCCCATTCTTGTTCGATTGTTATTATACCGATCAATAGATTTCAGTCTTTTGCAATTCAAAAGATTTCAATTGTTGGTTGCCATTTGAATGGTTTTTATTGTATTCCATTATTGTTCACTCAACTGTTGTCGAATGGACTGTTTAAATTTCATTCTTTCTAAGAGCATTGTCTCCACACTACTATAATATAAATAAATTGTTGTAGTACAACAAATAAATGCATGTTTTTCCTTTGTTGTTCTGATTAACAACGTTTATGCCCTCCACGACCAGGAATCGAACAGGGAGCAGCAATATACTCGTATTTAGAGGTAAAGTTTCGATACAATTTGAAGTATTCGATAGTTTACTTAAATATGTGTAACTTTTCTCTATGCTCACTCTAACATACAAGTATATTTCTTACCATTTTCGAAGCAATCCCTACTGCCTTCAAATATTCCTCACTTTGTTTTTAGGTATTTATGATCAAACGTCTGCCAACGGCCATATTATGGTCGATTCTCCCGTTCTCATGCGATCACCAAAGATAAGCACATTCGGATCTGCTCAGTACTTGGGAGAGTGACCTCTTAGGAACACCACGTGCTATATGGCCGCTTATACTTTTTATATTTTTATTTGCAAGAAAGAGGGTTGTTTTTACACATTTCCGATTTATCATAGATGAATCCTAGCAAAATATACATATAAGTGAGAAAAAAAAGTGTAATTAGGAAGGCAATAAAGTTGGATGGAATGTTATTGAATTCAAGTGAGTATGAATGGTCCGAGATAGTTGTGAAAAGTACCCCCTTTGATATTTATTCGCAGACAGCCAGTAAAATGGGGTTTAGACATTCAGCAACAATTCTTCAATGGTAAATGAAAGTATCCAACCCCTAAAGGAAGTAAAGTGCGATATCAGAACATCTATCTGAACTTGATTGTCAAACACTACCTAGTACAGTTTTGTTGTACCCGGTTGGCGTAGCCGTCGAATGCAACGAGAAGAGAGAACGATAAACACAGCTAACATGCTTGGGGATATTATTAATTGAAATGACTGTTAGAACACTTTGTTCTGTGGAAACAACTACCCCTCTTTTGTAAAATCAGTTCAAAGGTATTGTTATGGGGGAAGAATAAGAAAAGATTCCATTGTTATCGGATCCTCCCATTCTTGTTCGATTGTTATTATACCGATCAATAGATTCCAGTCTTTTGCAATTCAAAAGATTTCAATTGTTGGTTGCCATTTGAATGGTTTTTATTGTATTCCATTATTGTTCACTCAACTGTTGTCGAATGGACTGTTTAAATTTCATTCTTTCTAAGAGCATTGTCTCCACACTACTATAATATAAATAAATTGTTGTAGTACAAGAAATAAAGGCATGTTTTTCCTTTGTTGTTCTGATTAACAACGTTTATGCCCTCCACGACCAGTAATCGAACAGGGAGCAGCAATATACTCGTATTTAGAGGTAAAGTTTCGATACAATTTGAAGTATTCGATAGTTTACTTAAATATGTGTAACTTTTCTCTATGCTCACTCTAACATACAAGTATATTTCTTACCATTTACGAAGCAATCCCTACTGCCTTCAAATATTCCTCACTTTGTTTTTAGGTATTTATGATCAAACGTCTGCCAACGGCCATATTATGGTCGATTCTCCCGTTCTCATTCGATCACCAAAGATAAGCACATTCGGATCTGCTCAGTACTTGGGAGAGTGACCACTTAGAAACACCATGTGCTATATGGCCGCTTATACTTTTTATATTTTTATTTGCAAGAAAAAGGGGTGTTTTTACACATTTCCGATTTATCATAGATGAATCCTAGGAAAATATACATATAAGTGACCAAAAAAAATGTAATTAGGAAGGCAATAAATTTGGATTTAATGTTATTGAATTCAAGTAAGTATGAATAGTTCGAGATAGTTGTGAAAAGTACCCCCTTTGATATTTATTCGCAGGCAGCCAGTAAAATGGGGTTTTGACATTCAACAACAATTCTTCAATGGTAAATGAAAGTATCCAACCCCTAAAGGAAGTAAAGTGCGATATCAGAACATCTATCTGAACTTGATTGTCAAACACTACCTTGTACAGTTTTTTTGTACCCGGTTGGCGTAGCCGTCGAATGCAACGAGAAGAGAGAACGATAAACACAGCTAACATGCTTGGGGTTATTATTAATTGAAATGACTGTTAGAACGCTTTGTTCTGTGGAAACAACTATCCCTCTTTTGTAAAATCAGTTCAAAGGTATTCTTATGGGGGAAGAATAGGAAAAGATTCCATTGTTATCGGATCCTCCCATTCTTGTTCGATTGTTATTATACCGATCAATAGATTTCAGTCTTTTGCAATTCAAAAGATTTCAATTGTTGGTTGCCATTTGAATGGTTTTTATTGTATTCCATTATTGTTCACTCAACTGTTGTCGAATGGACTGTTTAAATTTCATTCTTTCTAAGAGCATTGTCTCCACACTACTATAATATAAATAAATTGTTGTAGTACAACAAATAAAGGCATGTTTTTCCTTTGTTGTTCTGATTAACAACGTTTATGCCCTCCACGACCAGGAATCGAACAGGGAGCAGCAATATACTCGTATTTAGAGGTAAAGTTTCGATACAATTTGAAGTATTCGATAGTTTACTTAAATATGTGTAACTTTTCTCTATGCTCACTCTAACATACAAGTATATTTCTTACCATTTTCGAAGCAATCCCTACTGCCTTCAAATATTCCTCATTTTTTTTTTAGGTATTTATGATCAAACGTCTGCCAACGGCCATATTATGGTCGATTCTCCCGTTCTCATGCGATCACCAAAGATAAGCACATTCGGATCTGCTCAGTACTTGGGAGAGTGACCACTTAGGAACACCACGTGCTATATGGCCGCTTATACTTTTTATATTTTTATTTGCAAGAAAGAGGGTTGTTTTTACACATTTCCGATTTATCATAGATGAATCCTAGCAAAATATACATATAAGTGAGAAAAAAAAAGTGTAATTAGGAAGGCAATAAAGTTGGATGGAATGTTATTGAATTCAAGTGAGTATGAATGGTCCGAGATAGTTGTGAAAAGTACCCCCTTTGATATTTATTCGCAGGCAGCCAGTAAAATGGGGTTTTGACATTCAGCAACAATTCTTCAATGGTAAATGAAAGTATCCAACCCCTAAAGGAAGTAAAGTGCGATATCAGAACATCTATCTGAACTTGATTGTCAAACACTACCTAGTACAGTTTTGTTGTACCCGGTTGGCGTAGCCGTCGAATGCAACGAGAAGAGAGAACGATAAACACAGCTAACATGCTTGGGGATATTATTAATTGAAATGACTGTTAGAACACTTTGTTCTGTGGAAACAACTATCCCTCTTTTGTAAAATCAGTTCAAAGGTATTGTTATGGGGGAAGAATAAGAAAAGATTCCATTGTTATCGGATCCTCCCATTCTTGTTCGATTGTTATTATACCGATCAATAGATTCCAGTCTTTTGCAATTCAAAAGATTTCAATTGTTGGTTGCCATTTGAATGGTTTTTATTGTATTCCATTATTGTTCACTCAACTGTTGTCGAATGGACTGTTTAAATTTCATTCTTTCTAAGAGCATTGTCTCCACACTACTATAATATAAATAAATTGTTGTAGTACAACAAATAAAGGCATGTTTTTCCTTTGTTGTTCTGATTAACAACGTTTATGCCCTCCACGACCAGTAATCGAACAGGGAGCAGCAATATACTCGTATTTAGAGGTAAAGTTTCGATACAATTTGAAGTATTCGATAGTTTACTTAAATATGTGTAACTTTTCTCTATGCTCACTCTAACATACAAGTATATTTCTTACCATTTTCGAAGCAATCCCTACTGCCTTCAAATATTCCTCACTTTGTTTTTAGGTATTTATGATCAAACGTCTGCCAACGGCCATATTATGGTCGATTCACCCGTTCTCATGCGATCACCAAAGATAAGCACATTCGGATCTGCTCAGTACTTGGGAGAGTGACCACTTAGGAACACCACGTGCTATATGGCCGCTTATACTTTTTATATTTTTATTTGCAAGAAAGAGGGTTGTTTTTACACATTTCCGATTTATCATAGATGAATCCTAGCAAAATATACATATAAGTGAGAAAAAAAAAAGTGTAATTAGGAAGGCAATAAAGTTGGATGGAATGTTATTGAATTCAAGTGAGTATGAATGGTCCGAGATAGTTGTGAAAAGTACCCCCTTTGATATTTATTCGCAGGCAGCCAGTAAAATGGGGTTTTGACATTCAGCAACAATTCTTCAATGGTAAATGAAAGTATCCAACCCCTAAAGGAAGTAAAGTGCGATATCAGAACATCTATCTGAACTTGATTGTCAAACACTACCTAGTACAGTTTTGTTGTACCCGGTTGGCGTAGCCGTCGAATGCAACGAGAAGAGAGAACGATAAACACAGCTAACATGCTTGGGGTTATTATTAATTGAAATGACTGTTAGAACGCTTTGTTCTGTGGAAACAACTATCCCTCTTTTGTAAAATCAGTTCAAAGGTATTATTATGGGGGAAGAATAAGAAAAGATTCCATTGTTATCGGATCCTCCCATTCTTGTTCGATTGTTATTATACCGATCAATAGATTTCAGTCTTTTGCAATTCAAAAGATTTCAATTGTTGGTTGCCATTTGAATGGTTTTTATTGTATTCCATTATTGTTCACTCAACTGTTGTCGAATGGACTGTTTAAATTTCATTCTTTCTAAGAGCATTGTCTCCACACTACTATAATATAAATAAATTGTTGTAGTACAACAAATAAAGGCATGTTTTTCCTTTGTTGTTCTGATTAACAACGTTTATGCCCTCCACGACCAGGAATCGAACAGGGAGCAGCAATATACTCGTATTTAGAGGTAAAGTTTCGATACAATTTGAAGTATTCGATAGTTTACTTAAATATGTGTAACTTTTCTCTATGCTCACTCTAACATACAAGTATATTTCTTACCATTTTCGAAGCAATCCCTACTGCCTTCAAATATTCCTCATTTTTTTTTTAGGTATTTATGATCAAACGTCTGCCAACGGCCATATTATGGTCGATTCTCCCGTTCTCATGCGATCACCAAAGATAAGCACATTCGGATCTGCTCAGTACTTGGGAGAGTGACCACTTAGGAACACCACGTGCTATATGGCCGCTTATACTTTTTATATTTTTATTTGCAAGAAAGAGGGTTGTTTTTACACATTTCCGATTTATCATAGATGAATCCTAGCAAAATATACATATAAGTGAGAAAAAAAAAGTGTAATTAGGAAGGCAATAAAGTTGGATGGAATGTTATTGAATTCAAGTGAGTATGAATGGTCCGAGATAGTTGTGAAAAGTACCCCCTTTGATATTTATTCGCAGGCAGCCAGTAAAATGGGGTTTTGACATTCAGCAACAATTCTTCAATGGTAAATGAAAGTATCCAACCCCTAAAGGAAGTAAAGTGCGATATCAGAACATCTATCTGAACTTGATTGTCAAACACTACCTAGTACAGTTTTGTTGTACCCGGTTGGCGTAGCCGTCGAATGCAACGAGAAGAGAGAACGATAAACACAGCTAACATGCTTGGGGATATTATTAATTGAAATGACTGTTAGAACACTTTGTTCTGTGGAAACAACTATCCCTCTTTTGTAAAATCAGTTCAAAGGTATTGTTATGGGGGAAGAATAAGAAAAGATTCCATTGTTATCGGATCCTCCCATTCTTGTTCGATTGTTATTATACCGATCAATAGATTCCAGTCTTTTGCAATTCAAAAGATTTCAATTGTTGGTTGCCATTTGAATGGTTTTTATTGTATTCCATTATTGTTCACTCAACTGTTGTCGAATGGACTGTTTAAATTTCATTCTTTCTAAGAGCATTGTCTCCACACTACTATAATATAAATAAATTGTTGTAGTACAACAAATAAAGGCATGTTTTTCCTTTGTTGTTCTGATTAACAACGTTTATGCCCTCCACGACCAGTAATCGAACAGGGAGCAGCAATATACTCGTATTTAGAGGTAAAGTTTCGATACAATTTGAAGTATTCGATAGTTTACTTAAATATGTGTAACTTTTCTCTATGCTCACTCTAACATACAAGTATATTTCTTACCATTTTCGAAGCAATCCCTACTGCCTTCAAATATTCCTCACTTTGTTTTTAGGTATTTATGATCAAACGTCTGCCAACGGCCATATTATGGTCGATTCACCCGTTCTCATGCGATCACCAAAGATAAGCACATTCGGATCTGCTCAGTACTTGGGAGAGTGACCACTTAGGAACACCACGTGCTATATGGCCGCTTATACTTTTTATATTTTTATTTGCAAGAAAGAGGGTTGTTTTTACACATTTCCGATTTATCATAGATGAATCCTAGCAAAATATACATATAAGTGAGAAAAAAAAAAGTGTAATTAGGAAGGCAATAAAGTTGGATGGAATGTTATTGAATTCAAGTGAGTATGAATGGTCCGAGATAGTTGTGAAAAGTACCCCCTTGGATATTTATTCGCAGGCAGCCAGTAAAATGGGGTTTTGACATTCAGCAACAATTCTTCAATGGTAAATGAAAGTATCCAACCCCTAAAGGAAGTAAAGTGCGATATCAGAACATCTATCTGAACTTGATTGTCAAACACTACCTAGTACAGTTTTGTTGTACCCGGTTGGCGTAGCCGTCGAATGCAACGAGAAGAGAGAACGATAAACACAGCTAACATGCTTGGGGTTATTATTAATTGAAATGACTGTTAGAACGCTTTGTTCTGTGGAAACAACTATCCCTCTTTTGTAAAATCAGTTCAAAGGTATTATTATGGGGGAAGAATAAGAAAAGATTCCATTGTTATCGGATCCTCCCATTCTTGTTCGATTGTTATTATACCGATCAATAGATTTCAGTCTTTTGCAATTCAAAAGATTTCAATTGTTGGTTGCCATTTGAATGGTTTTTATTGTATTCCATTATTGTTCACTCAACTGTTGTCGAATGGACTGTTTAAATTTCATTCTTTCTAAGAGCATTGTCTCCACACTACTATAATATAAATAAATTGTTGTAGTACAACAAATAAAGGCATGTTTTTCCTTTGTTGTTCTGATTAACAACGTTTATGCCCTCCACGACCAGGAATCGAACAGGGAGCAGCAATATACTCGTATTTAGAGGTAAAGTTTCGATACAATTTGAAGTATTCGATAGTTTACTTAAATATGTGTAACTTTTCTCTATGCTCACTCTAACATACAAGTATATTTCTTACCATTTTCGAAGCAATCCCTACTGCCTTCAAATATTCCTCATTTTTTTTTTAGGTATTTATGATCAAACGTCTGCCAACGGCCATATTATGGTCGATTCTCCCGTTCTCATGCGATCACCAAAGATAAGCACATTCGGATCTGCTCAGTACTTGGGAGAGTGACCACTTAGGAACACCACGTGCTATATGGCCGCTTATACTTTTTATATTTTTATTTGCAAGAAAGAGGGTTGTTTTTACACATTTCCGATTTATCATAGATGAATCCTAGCAAAATATACATATAAGTGAGAAAAAAAAAGTGTAATTAGGAAGGCAATAAAGTTGGATGGAATGTTATTGAATTCAAGTGAGTATGAATGGTCCGAGATAGTTGTGAAAAGTACCCCCTTTGATATTTATTCGCAGGCAGCCAGTAAAATGGGGTTTTGACATTCAGCAACAATTCTTCAATGGTAAATGAAAGTATCCAACCCCTAAAGGAAGTAAAGTGCGATATCAGAACATCTATCTGAACTTGATTGTCAAACACTACCTAGTACAGTTTTGTTGTACCCGGTTGGCGTAGCCGTCGAATGCAACGAGAAGAGAGAACGATAAACACAGCTAACATGCTTGGGGATATTATTAATTGAAATGACTGTTAGAACACTTTGTTCTGTGGAAACAACTATCCCTCTTTTGTAAAATCAGTTCAAAGGTATTGTTATGGGGGAAGAATAAGAAAAGATTCCATTGTTATCGGATCCTCCCATTCTTGTTCGATTGTTATTATACCGATCAATAGATTCCAGTCTTTTGCAATTCAAAAGATTTCAATTGTTGGTTGCCATTTGAATGGTTTTTATTGTATTCCATTATTGTTCACTCAACTGTTGTCGAATGGACTGTTTAAATTTCATTCTTTCTAAGAGCATTGTCTCCACACTACTATAATATAAATAAATTGTTGTAGTACAACAAATAAAGGCATGTTTTTCCTTTGTTGTTCTGATTAACAACGTTTATGCCCTCCACGACCAGTAATCGAACAGGGAGCAGCAATATACTCGTATTTAGAGGTAAAGTTTCGATACAATTTGAAGTATTCGATAGTTTACTTAAATATGTGTAACTTTTCTCTATGCTCACTCTAACATACAAGTATATTTCTTACCATTTTCGAAGCAATCCCTACTGCCTTCAAATATTCCTCACTTTCTTTTTAGGTATTTATGATCAAACGTCTGCCAACGGCCATATTATGGTCGATTCACCCGTTCTCATGCGATCACCAAAGATAAGCACATTCGGATCTGCTCAGTACTTGGGAGAGTGACCACTTAGGAACACCACGTGCTATATGGCCGCTTATACTTTTTATATTTTTATTTGCAAGAAAGAGGGTTGTTTTTACACATTTCCGATTTATCATAGATGAATCCTAGCAAAATATACATATAAGTGAGAAAAAAAAAAGTGTAATTAGGAAGGCAATAAAGTTGGATGGAATGTTATTGAATTCAAGTGAGTATGAATGGTCCGAGATAGTTGTGAAAAGTACCCCCTTTGATATTTATTCGCAGGCAGCCAGTAAAATGGGGTTTTGACATTCAGCAACAATTCTTCAATGGTAAATGAAAGTATCCAACCCCTAAAGGAAGTAAAGTGCGATATCAGAACATCTATCTGAACTTGATTGTCAAACACTACCTAGTACAGTTTTGTTGTACCCGGTTGGCGTAGCCGTCGAATGCAACGAGAAGAGAGAACGATAAACACAGCTAACATGCTTGGGGTTATTATTAATTGAAATGACTGTTAGAACGCTTTGTTCTGTGGAAACAACTATCCCTCTTTTGTAAAATCAGTTCAAAGGTATTATTATGGGGGAAGAATAAGAAAAGATTCCATTGTTATCGGATCCTCCCATTCTTGTTCGATTGTTATTATACCGATCAATAGATTTCAGTCTTTTGCAATTCAAAAGATTTCAATTGTTGGTTGCCATTTGAATGGTTTTTATTGTATTCCATTATTGTTCACTCAACTGTTGTCGAATGGACTGTTTAAATTTCATTCTTTCTAAGAGCATTGTCTCCACACTACTATAATATAAATAAATTGTTGTAGTACAACAAATAAAGGCATGTTTTTCCTTTGTTGTTCTGATTAACAACGTTTATGCCCTCCACGACCAGGAATCGAACAGGGAGCAGCAATATACTCGTATTTAGAGGTAAAGTTTCGATACAATTTGAAGTATTCGATAGTTTACTTAAATATGTGTAACTTTTCTCTATGCTCACTCTAACATACAAGTATATTTCTTACCATTTTCGAAGCAATCCCTACTGCCTTCAAATATTCCTCACTTTGTTTTTAGGTATTTATGATCAAACGTCTGCCAACGGCCATATTATGGTCGATTCTCCCGTTCTCATGCGATCACCAAAGATAAGCACATTCGGATCTGCTCAGTACTTGGGAGAGTGACCACTTAGGAACTCCACGTGCTATATGGCCGCTTATACTTTTTATATTTTTATTTGCAAGAAAGAGGGTTGTTTTTACACATTTCCGATTTATCATAGATGAATCCTAGCAAAATATACATATAAGTGAGAAAAAAAAAGTGTAATTAGGAAGGCAATAAAGTTGGATGGAATGTTATTGAATTCAAGTGAGTATGAATGGTCCGAGATAGTTGTGAAAAGTACCCCCTTTGATATTTATTCGCAGACAGCCAGTAAAATGGGGTTTAGACATTCAGCAACAATTCTTCAATGGTAAATGAAAGTATCCAACCCCTAAATGAAGTAAAGTGCGATATCAGAACATCTATCTGAACTTGATTGTCAAACACTACCTAGTACAGTTTTGTTGTACCCGGTTGGCGTAGCCGTCGAATGCAACGAGAAGAGAGAACGATAAACACAGCTAACATGCTTGGGGATATTATTAATTGAAATGACTGTTAGAACACTTTGTTCTGTGGAAACAACTATCCCTCTTTTGTAAAATCAGTTCAAACGTATTATTATGGGGGAAGAATAAGAAAAGATTCCATTGTTATCGGATCCTCCCATTCTTGTTCGATTGTTATTATACCGATCAATAGATTTCAGTCTTTTGCAATTCAAAAGATTTCAATTGTTGGTTGCCATTTGAATGGTTTTTATTGTATTCCATTATTGTTCACTCAACTGTTGTCGAATGGACTGTTTAAATTTCATTCTTTCTAAGAGCATTGTCTCCACACTACTATAATATAAATAAATTGTTGTAGTACAACAAATAAAGGCATGTTTTTCCTTTGTTGTTCTGATTAACAACGTTTATGCCCTCCACGACCAGGAATCGAACAGGGAGCAGCAATATACTCGTATTTAGAGGTAAAGTTTCGATACAATTTGAAGTATTCGATAGTTTACTTAAATATGTGTAACTTTTCTCTATGCTCACTCTAACATACAAGTATATTTCTTACCATTTTCGAAGCAATCCCTACTGCCTTCAAATATTCCTCACTTTGTTTTTAGGTATTTATGATCAAACGTCTGCCAACGGCCATATTATGGTCGATTCTCCCGTTCTCATGCGATCACCAAAGATAAGCACATTCGGATCTGCTCAGTACTTGGGAGAGTGACCACTTAGGAACACCACGTGCTATATGGCCGCTTATACTTTTTATATTTTTATTTGCAAGAAAGAGGGTTGTTTTTACACATTTCCGATTTATCATAGATGAATCCTAGCAAAATATACATATAAGTGAGAAAAAAAAAGTGTAATTAGGAAGGCAATAAAGTTGGATGGAATGTTATTGAATTCAAGTGAGTATGAATGGTCCGAGATAGTTGTGAAAAGTACCCCCTTTGATATTTATTCGCAGGCAGCCAGTAAAATGGGGTTTTGACATTCAGCAACAATTCTTCAATGGTAAATGAAAGTATCCAACCCCTAAAGGAAGTAAAGTGTGATATCAGAACATCTATCTGAACTTGATTGTCAAACACTACCTAGTACAGTTTTGTTGTACCCGGTTGGCGTAGCCGTCGAATGCAACGAGAAGAGAGAACGATAAACACAGCTAACATGCTTGGGGTTATTATTAATTGAAATGACTGTTAGAACGCTTTGTTCTGTGGAAACAACTATCCCTCTTTTGTAAAATCAGTTCAAAGGTATTATTATGGGGGAAGAATAAGAAAAGATTCCATTGTTATCGGATCCTCCCATTCTTGTTCGATTGTTATTATACCGATCAATAGATTTCAGTCTTTTGCAATTCAAAAGATTTCAATTGTTGGTTGCCATTTGAATGGTTTTTATTGTATTCCATTATTGTTCACTCAACTGTTGTCGAATGGACTGTTTAAATTTCATTCTTTCTAAGAGCATTGTCTCCACACTACTATAATATAAATAAATTGTTGTAGTACAACAAATAAAGGCATGTTTTTCCTTTGTTGTTCTGATTAACAACGTTTATGCCCTCCACGACCAGGAATCGAACAGGGAGCAGCAATATACTCGTATTTAGAGGTAAAGTTTCGATACAATTTGAAGTATTCGATAGTTTACTTAAATATGTGTAACTTTTCTCTATGCTCACTCTAACATACAAGTATATTTCTTACCATTTTCGAAGCAATCCCTACTGCCTTCAAATATTCCTCACTTTGTTTTTAGGTATTTATGATCAAACGTCTGCCAACGGCCATATTATGGTCGATTCTCCCGTTCTCATGCGATCACCAAAGATAAGCACATTCGGATCTGCTCAGTACTTGGGAGAGTGACCACTTAGGAACACCACGTGCTATATGGCCGCTTATACTTTTTATATTTTTATTTGCAAGAAAGAGGGTTGTTTTTACACATTTCCGATTTATCATAGATGAATCCTAGCAAAATATACATATAAGTGAGAAAAAAAAAGTGTAATTAGGAAGGCAATAAAGTTGGATGGAATGTTATTGAATTCAAGTGAGTATGAATGGTCCGAGATAGTTGTGAAAAGTACCCCCTTTGATATTTATTCGCAGGCAGCCAGTAAAATGGGGTTTTGACATTCAGCAACAATTCTTCAATGGTAAATGAAAGTATCCAACCCCTAAAGGAAGTAAAGTGCGATATCAGAACATCTATCTGAACTTGATTGTCAAACACTACCTAGTACAGTTTTGTTGTACCCGGTTGGCGTAGCCGTCAAATGCAACGAGAAGAGAGAACGATAAACACAGCTAACATGCTTGGGGTTATTATTAATTGAAATGACTGTTAGAACGCTTTGTTCTGTGGAAACAACTATCCCTCTTTTGTAAAATCAGTTCAAAGGTATTTTTATGGGGGAAGAATAAGAAAAGATTCCATTGTTATCGGATCCTCCCATTCTTGTTCGATTGTTATTATACCGATCAATAGATTTCAGTCTTTTGCAATTCAGAAGATTTCAATTGTTGGTTGCCATTTGAATGGTTTTTATTGTATTCCATTATTGTTCACTCAAAACTGTTGTCGAATGGACTGTTTAAATTTCATTCTTTCTAAGAGCATTGTCTCCACACTACTATAATATAAATAAATTGTTGTAGTACAACAAATAAAGGCATGTTTTTCCTTTGTTGTTCTGATTAACAACGTTTATGCCCTCCACGACCAGGAATCGAACAGGGAGCAGCAATATACTCGTATTTAGAGGTAAAGTTTCGATACAATTTGAAGTATTCGATAGTTTACTTAAATATGTGTAACTTTTCTCTATGCTCACTCTAACATACAAGTATATTTCTTACCATTTTCGAAGCAATCCCTACTGCCTTCAAATATTCCTCACTTTGTTTTTAGGTATTTATGATCAAACGTCTGCCAACGGCCATATTATGGTCGATTCTCCCGTTCTCATGCGATCACCAAAGATAAGCACATTCGGATCTGCTCAGTACTTGGGAGAGTGACCACTTAGGAACACCACGTGCTATATGGCCGCTTATACTTTTTATATTTTTATTTGCAAGAAAGAGGGTTGTTTTTACACATTTCCGATTTATCATAGATGAATCCTAGCAAAATATACATATAAGTGAGAAAAAAAAAGTGTAATTAGGAAGGCAATAAAGTTGGATGGAATGTTATTGAATTCAAGTGAGTATGAATGGTCCGAGATAGTTGTGAAAAGTACCCCCTTTGATATTTATTCGCAGGCAGCCAGTAAAATGGGGTTTTGACATTCAGCAACAATTCTTCAATGGTAAATGAAAGTATCCAACCCCTAAAGGAAGTAAAGTGCGATATCAGAACATCTATCTGAACTTGATTGTCAAACACTACCTAGTACAGTTTTGTTGTACCCGGTTGGCGTAGCCGTCGAATGCAACGAGAAGAGAGAACGATAAACACAGCTAACATGCTTGGGGATATTATTAATTGAAATGACTGTTAGAACACTTTGTTCTGTGGAAACAACTATCCCTCTTTTGTAAAATCAGTTCAAAGGTATTGTTATGGGGGAAGAATAAGAAAGGATTCCATTGTTATCGAATCCTCCCATTCTTGTTCGATTGTTATTATACCGATCAATAGATTTCAGTCTTTTGCAATTCAAAAGATTTCAATTGTTGGTTGCCATTTGAATGGTTTTTATTGTATTCCATTATTGTTCACTCAACTGTTGTCGAATGGACTGTTTAAATTTCATTCTTTCTAAGAGCATTGTCTCCACACTACTATAATATAAATAAATTGTTGTAGTACAACAAATAAAGGCATGTTTTTCCTTTGTTGTTCTGATTAACAACGTTTATGCCCTCCACGACCAGGAATCGAACAGGGAGCAGCAATATACTCGTATTTAGAGGTAAAGTTTCGATACAATTTGAAGTATTCGATAGTTTACTTAAATATGTGTAACTTTTCTCTATGCTCACTCTAACATACAAGTATATTTCTTACCATTTTCGAAGCAATCCCTACTGCCTTCAAATATTCCTCACTTTGTTTTTAGGTATTTATGATCAAACGTCTGCCAACGGCCATATTATGGTCGATTCTCCCGTTCTCATGCGATCACCAAAGATAAGCACATTCGGATCTGCTCAGTACTTGGGAGAGTGACCACTTAGGAACACCACGTGCTATATGGCCGCTTATACTTTTTATATTTTTATTTGCAAGAAAGAGGGTTGTTTTTACACATTTCCGATTTATCATAGATGAATCCTAGCAAAATATACATATAAGTGAGAAAAAAAAAGTGTAATTAGGAAGGCAATAAAGTTGGATGGAATGTTATTGAATTCAAGTGAGTATGAATGGTCCGAGATAGTTCTGAAAAGTACCCCCTTTGATATTTATTCGCAGGCAGCCAGTAAAATGGGGTTTTGACATTCAGCAACAATTCTTCAATGGTAAATGAAAGTATCCAACCCCTAAAGGAAGTAAAGTGCGATATCAGAACATCTATCTGAACTTGATTGTCAAACACTACCTAGTACAGTTTTGTTGTACCCGGTTGGCGTAGCCGTCGAATGCAACGAGAAGAGAGAACGATAAACACAGCTAACATGCTTGGGGATATTATTAATTGAAATGACTGTTAGAACACTTTGTTCTGTGGAAACAACTATCCCTCTTTTGTAAAATCAGTTCAAAGGTATTGTTATGGGGGAAGAATAAGAAAGGATTCCATTGTTATCGAATCCTCCCATTCTTGTTCGATTGTTATTATACCGATCAATAGATTTCAGTCTTTTGCAATTCAAAAGATTTCAATTGTTGGTTGCCATTTGAATGGTTTTTATTGTATTCCATTATTGTTCACTCAACTGTTGTCGAATGGACTGTTTAAATTTCATTCTTTCTAAGAGCATTGTCTCCACACTACTATAATATAAATAAATTGTTGTAGTACAACAAATAAAGGCATGTTTTTCCTTTGTTGTTCTGATTAACAACGTTTATGCCCTCCACGACCAGGAATCGAACAGGGAGCAGCAATATACTCGTATTTAGAGGTTAAGTTTCGATACAATTTGAAGTATTCGATAGTTTACTTAAATATGTGTAACTTTTCTCTATGCTCACTCTAACATACAAGTATATTTCTTACCATTTTCGAAGCAATCCCTACTGCCTTCAAATATTCCTCACTTTGTTTTTAGGTATTTATGATCAAACGTCTGCCAACGGCCATATTATGGTCGATTCTCCCGTTCTCATGCGATCACCAAAGATAAGCACATTCGGATCTGCTCAGTACTTGGGAGAGTGACCACTTAGGAACACCACGTGCTATATGGCCGCTTATACTTTTTATATTTTTATTTGCAAGAAAGAGGGTTGTTTTTACACATTTCCGATTTATCATAGATGAATCCTAGCAAAATATACATATAAGTGAGAAAAAAAAAGTGTAATTAGGAGGGCAATAAAGTTGGATGGAATGTTATTGAATTCAAGTGAGTATGAATGGTCCGAGATAGTTGTGAAAAGTACCCCCTTTGATATTTATTCGCAGGCAGCCAGTAAAATGGGGTTTTGACATTCAGCAACAATTCTTCAATGGTAAATGAAAGTATCCAACCCCTAAAGGAAGTAAAGTGCGATATCAGAACATCTATCTGAACTTGATTGTCAAACACTACCTAGTACAGTTTTGTTGTACCCGGTTGGCGTAGCCGTCGAATGCAACGAGAAGAGAGAACGATAAACACAGCTAACATGCTTGGGGATATTATTAATTGAAATGACTGTTAGAACACTTTGTTCTGTGGAAACAACTATCCCTCTTTTGTAAAATCAGTTCAAAGGTATTGTTATGGGGGAAGAATAAGAAAGGATTCCATTGTTATCGAATCCTCCCATTCTTGTTCGATTGTTATTATACCGATCAATAGATTTCAGTCTTTTGCAATTCAAAAGATTTCAATTGTTGGTTGCCATTTGAATGGTTTTTATTGTATTCCATTATTGTTCACTCAACTGTTGTCGAATGGACTGTTTAAATTTCATTCTTTCTAAGAGCATTGTCTCCACACTACTATAATATAAATAAATTGTTGTAGTACAACAAATAAAGGCATGTTTTTCCTTTGTTGTTCTGATTAACAACGTTTATGCCCTCCACGACCAGGAATCGAACAGGGAGCAGCAATATACTCGTATTTAGAGGTAAAGTTTCGATACAATTTGAAGTATTCGATAGTTTACTTAAATATGTGTAACTTTTCTCTATGCTCACTCTAACATACAAGTATATTTCTTACCATTTTCGAAGCAATCCCTACTGCCTTCAAATATTCCTCACTTTGTTTTTAGGTATTTATGATCAAACGTCTGCCAACGGCCATATTATGGTCGATTCTCCCGTTCTCATGCGATCACCAAAGATAAGCACATTCGGATCTGCTCAGTACTTGGGAGAGTGACCACTTAGGAACACCACGTGCTATATGGCCGCTTATACTTTTTATATTTTTATTTGCAAGAAAGAGGGTTGTTTTTACACATTTCCGATTTATCATAGATGAATCCTAGCAAAATATACATATAAGTGAGAAAAAAAAAGTGTAATTAGGAAGGCAATAAAGTTGGATGGAATGTTATTGAATTCAAGTGAGTATGAATGGTCCGAGATAGTTGTGAAAAGTACCCCCTTTGATATTTATTCGCAGGCAGCCAGTAAAATGGGGTTTTGACATTCAGCAACAATTCTTCAATGGTAAATGAAAGTATCCAACCCCTAAAGGAAGTAAAGTGCGATATCAGAACATCTATCTGAACTTGATTGTCAAACACTACCTAGTACAGTTTTGTTGTACCCGGTTGGCGTAGCCGTCGAATGCAACGAGAAGAGAGAACGATAAACACAGCTAACATGCTTGGGGATATTATTAATTGAAATGACTGTTAGAACACTTTGTTCTGTGGAAACAACTATCCCTCTTTTGTAAAATCAGTTCAAAGGTATTGTTATGGGGGAAGAATAAGAAAGGATTCCATTGTTATCGAATCCTCCCATTCTTGTTCGATTGTTATTATACCGATCAATAGATTTCAGTCTTTTGCAATTCAAAAGATTTCAATTGTTGGTTGCCATTTGAATGGTTTTTATTGTATTCCATTATTGTTCACTCAACTGTTGTCGAATGGACTGTTTAAATTTCATTCTTTCTAAGAGCATTGTCTCCACACTACTATAATATAAATAAATTGTTGCAGTACAACAAATAAAGGCATGTTTTTCCTTCGTTGTTCTGATTAACAACGTTTATGCCCTCCACGACCAGGAATCGAACAGGGAGCAGCAATATACTCGTATTTAGAGGTAAAGTTTCGATACAATTTGAAGTATTCGATAGTTTACTTAAATATGTGTAACTTTTCTCTATGCTCACTCTAACATACAAGTATATTTCTTACCATTTTCGAAGCAATCCCTACTGCCTTCAAATATTCCTCACTTTGTTTTTAGGTATTTATGATCAAACGTCTGCCAACGGCCATATTATGGTCGATTCTCCCGTTCTCATGCGATCACCAAAGATAAGCACATTCGGATCTGCTCAGTACTTGGGAGAGTGACCACTTAGGAACACCACGTGCTATATGGCCGCTTATACTTTTTATATTTTTATTTGCAAGAAAGAGGGTTGTTTTTACACATTTCCGATTTATCATAGATGAATCCTAGCAAAATATACATATAAGTGAGAAAAAAAAAGTGTAATTAGGAAGGCAATAAAGTTGGATGGAATGTTATTGAATTCAAGTGAGTATGAATGGTCCGAGATAGTTGTGAAAAGTACCCCCTTTGATATTTATTCGCAGGCAGCCAGTAAAATGGGGTTTTGACATTCAGCAACAATTCTTCAATGGTAAATGAAAGTATCCAACCCCTAAAGGAAGTAAAGTGCGATATCAGAACATCTATCTGAACTTGATTGTCAAACACTACCTAGTACAGTTTTGTTGTACCCGGTTGGCGTAGCCGTCGAATGCAACGAGAAGAGAGAACGATAAACACAGCTAACATGCTTGGGGATATTATTAATTGAAATGACTGTTAGAACACTTTGTTCTGTGGAAACAACTATCCCTCTTTTGTAAAATCAGTTCAAAGGTATTGTTATGGGGGAAGAATAAGAAAGGATTCCATTGTTATCGAATCCTCCCATTCTTGTTCGATTGTTATTATACCGATCAATAGATTTCAGTCTTTTGCAATTCAAAAGATTTCAATTGTTGGTTGCCATTTGAATGGTTTTTATTGTATTCCATTATTGTTCACTCAACTGTTGTCGAATGGACTGTTTAAATTTCATTCTTTCTAAGAGCATTGTCTCCACACTACTATAATATAAATAAATTGTTGTAGTACAACAAATAAAGGCATGTTTTTCCTTTGTTGTTCTGATTAACAACGTTTATGCCCTCCACGACCAGGAATCGAACAGGGAGCAGCAATATACTCGTATTTAGAGGTAAAGTTTCGATACAATTTGAAGTATTCGATAGTTTACTTAAATATGTGTAACTTTTCTCTATGCTCACTCTAACATACAAGTATATTTCTTACCATTTTCGAAGCAATCCCTACTGCCTTCAAATATTCCTCACTTTGTTTTTAGGTATTTATGATCAAACGTCTGCCAACGGCCATATTATGGTCGATTCTCCCGTTCTCATGCGATCACCAAAGATAAGCACATTCGGATCTGCTCAGTACTTGGGAGAGTGACCACTTAGGAACACCACGTGCTATATGGCCGCTTATACTTTTTATATTTTTATTTGCAAGAAAGAGGGTTGTTTTTACACATTTCCGATTTATCATAGATGAATCCTAGCAAAATATACATATAAGTGAGAAAAAAAAAGTGTAATTAGGAAGGCAATAAAGTTGGATGGAATGTTATTGAATTCAAGTGAGTATGAATGGTCCGAGATAGTTGTGAAAAGTACCCCCTTTGATATTTATTCGCAGGCAGCCAGTAAAATGGGGTTTTGACATTCAGCAACAATTCTTCAATGGTAAATGAAAGTATCCAACCCCTAAAGGAAGTAAAGTGCGATATCAGAACATCTATCTGAACTTGATTGTCAAACACTACCTAGTACAGTTTTGTTGTACCCGGTTGGCGTAGCCGTCGAATGCAACGAGAAGAGAGAACGATAAACACAGCTAACATGCTTGGGGATATTATTAATTGAAATGACTGTTAGAACACTTTGTTCTGTGGAAACAACTATCCCTCTTTTGTAAAATCAGTTCAAAGGTATTGTTATGGGGGAAGAATAAGAAAGGATTCCATTGTTATCGAATCCTCCCATTCTTGTTCGATTGTTATTATACCGATCAATAGATTTCAGTCTTTTGCAATTCAAAAGATTTCAATTGTTGGTTGCCATTTGAATGGTTTTTATTGTATTCCATTATTGTTCACTCAACTGTTGTCGAATGGACTGTTTAAATTTCATTCTTTCTAAGAGCATTGTCTCCACACTACTATAATATAAATAAATTGTTGCAGTACAACAAATAAAGGCATGTTTTTCCTTCGTTGTTCTGATTAACAACGTTTATGCCCTCCACGACCAGGAATCGAACAGGGAGCAGCAATATACTCGTATTTAGAGGTAAAGTTTCGATACAATTTGAAGTATTCGATAGTTTACTTAAATATGTGTAACTTTTCTCTATGCTCACTCTAACATACAAGTATATTTCTTACCATTTTCGAAGCAATCCCTACTGCCTTCAAATATTCCTCACTTTGTTTTTAGGTATTTATGATCAAACGTCTGCCAACGGCCATATTATGGTCGATTCTCCCGTTCTCATGCGATCACCAAAGATAAGCACATTCGGATCTGCTCAGTACTTGGGAGAGTGACCACTTAGGAACACCACGTGCTATATGGCCGCTTATACTTTTTATATTTTTATTTGCAAGAAAGAGGGTTGTTTTTACACATTTCCGATTTATCATAGATGAATCCTAGCAAAATATACATATAAGTGAGAAAAAAAAAGTGTAATTAGGAAGGCAATAAAGTTGGATGGAATGTTATTGAATTCAAGTGAGTATGAATGGTCCGAGATAGTTGTGAAAAGTACCCCCTTTGATATTTATTCGCAGGCAGCCAGTAAAATGGGGTTTTGACATTCAGCAACAATTCTTCAATGGTAAATGAAAGTATCCAACCCCTAAAGGAAGTAAAGTGCGATATCAGAACATCTATCTGAACTTGATTGTCAAACACTACCTAGTACAGTTTTGTTGTACCCGGTTGGCGTAGCCGTCGAATGCAACGAGAAGAGAGAACGATAAACACAGCTAACATGCTTGGGGATATTATTAATTGAAATGACTGTTAGAACACTTTGTTCTGTGGAAACAACTATCCCTCTTTTGTAAAATCAGTTCAAAGGTATTGTTATGGGGGAAGAATAAGAAAGGATTCCATTGTTATCGAATCCTCCCATTCTTGTTCGATTGTTATTATACCGATCAATAGATTTCAGTCTTTTGCAATTCAAAAGATTTCAATTGTTGGTTGCCATTTGAATGGTTTTTATTGTATTCCATTATTGTTCACTCAACTGTTGTCGAATGGACTGTTTAAATTTCATTCTTTCTAAGAGCATTGTCTCCACACTACTATAATATAAATAAATTGTTGTAGTACAACAAATAAAGGCATGTTTTTCCTTTGTTGTTCTGATTAACAACGTTTATGCCCTCCACGACCAGGAATCGAACAGGGAGCAGCAATATACTCGTATTTAGAGGTAAAGTTTCGATACAATTTGAAGTATTCGATAGTTTACTTAAATATGTGTAACTTTTCTCTATGCTCACTCTAACATACAAGTATATTTCTTACCATTTTCGAAGCAATCCCTACTGCCTTCAAATATTCCTCACTTTGTTTTTAGGTATTTATGATCAAACGTCTGCCAACGGCCATATTATGGTCGATTCTCCCGTTCTCATGCGAT
Source organism: Metellina segmentata (assembly GCA_947359465.1). Classification (NCBI taxonomy): domain Eukaryota; kingdom Metazoa; phylum Arthropoda; class Arachnida; order Araneae; family Tetragnathidae; genus Metellina; species Metellina segmentata. The sequence continues at coordinate 100,703,286 of OX375879.1, forward strand.
CACCAAAGATAAGCACATTCGGATCTGCTCAGTACTTGGGAGAGTGACCACTTAGGAACACCACGTGCTATATGGCCGCTTATACTTTTTATATTTTTATTTGCAAGAAA